>VZSF01002931.1:184422-253900 GCA_013398295.1 Chionis minor
TAAAGGAAAAGAAAACCAGCAATGTTGAAAAGCAATTTGTTTTGCTGTATGTGGGCAGGTAGAGAAAATGGGGATGCACGTGCTGTAACCCAGTGATACCTCTCTTAGGTTGTCCCCAGGGACTGATGGGGATTTGCAACTGTAGTACAATTGTTGCTTGAGGTAAGGCTTTAGCTGCAAAAAACCATGTTTCCAGCCAAGTTATTTAAATTGAGTGCGCTTAGCTGGATTGCAAATTCCACTTAATGTGAATGTTGCTCACCATTTAACATCTTGGTTTTGGCATGAGCAAGTTGAGTCTTAGCCTGCATTTCTCTTTCTGGATGCAACACAACTCAGACAAAAGCATTTTTACTTTGTCTTGGCTAGACGCTAAATTGTGGTTCTCCCAGAAGTTGTCTCTGGTGCAAAGCTGCCCTTCCTCTAAAGGCTTCTTCCTGCCATCCTCAGCATCCCTTCACCTGTGCCTTACCTCTGTGCTCATGAGCACGTGCTGCAATGGGCCAGGGAATCAATCCTAGCTTCTAATAACCTTTTTATCACTAAAAGACATGTCTGTGGAATAACAGCATTAGAAAATACTGGTGTAACTCAAGAGTGGACTGTTGGTCTGCTTGAGTTCATCTCCCTTTCCGACTTCTTCAGTGAGGCTGAACAAGCCCAGGTCCTCTTGCTCCCCACCCTGGTGATGCCAGACTTCTCTGTGCTTGTTCATTTGTCTGTCTGTCTTTCTATCTTGAATATGAACGACTTGGCCAGATGAGGCCTTGCCTTGTGCGTAGCACCTAATAAATGTGGCCGGGAGGCTGGAGCACGTGGAGCACACATGACATAAGAGGAGAGGCTGAGGGAGCTGGCTTAGTGTAGCCTGGAGAAGGGAAGGCTGAGTAAGATCTAATTGCTCTTTTCAGCTATGTAATTAAGACTATAGAGAAGGGAGAGCCAGACTCCTCTCAGAGGTCTGGCGAAAGGACGAGAGACAATGGGTGTAAGCTGCAGCAAGGGAAATTCCAATGAGATGCAAGGAACGATGTTTTCACTGTGAGGATGGTGAAAGCCCAGAGAGGTGGGAACATTGCTTTTCTTTGAGGTATTCAACACTCAGCTGGACAAGGTACCTTCCAACCTAAATTTTAAATGCAATTCTGCAAATGACCGTGAAATAAACAGGAAGGAATTGCATGTACAAGAAGAGATCAGTCTGAATGCAGCATGCGTGATCTCCTCCTCTGGCTTTGAAATAGCACTACTGCATTTCAGCAGCTCCTTGCTGACGGCTGGCCAAGAGCTAAGCAAGCTGCGTCACCGACGTGGAATATTTGCTTTTCTACTTGTACTGCATGGCGTTCACAGATAACTCTGAGAGCAGCAAGGCTACTTCTATCTCCTGGAGCTAATCCAAATAGATTACATTGCTGGAGGAAGTGAGAGGAGAGCAGGAAAATAGGAGTATCTTTATTTAAAACTAAATTGAAAAAAATCCTTAAAATCAAAGCACTTAGTAGGGGGCCAGCAGGACTGTGAGTTACCGGCCCTCGCTGGTACTGCATTCATCTCCCATGTGATGTGTTTTGACTGAATTGTCTTCTCTCTCCGACAAGTGGTGCTCCTAGCTAGTGTTAATTGGGCAGTGTAGAAAAAGGATCCAGCAGTTGTCTCTGTTGTACCTAATCTGTGGATAAATGGGAGAGCATAGGATTGTGAGGACTGTCAGGCTGGATTAGACTCAAGGTACATGTAATCTACTACTTTGCTTTCTTTGACGGCCAACACAGCAGGTTTCCAGGTGTCATTTTAAAAGCTGTCCAGAAGGCTTCAGGGGAAGCATCAACTCTTTTCTCCCTCTTTCAGCAAAATACTGCCCTGTCTGCCTTCCTTGCAGGGTCAACTTTCAAAAATCAGGAAAATTTCTAAGAGTCTCTAGAAGGCTGTGATTTGCTGATGGTGGTGTAGACCCACAGTGGGTCATAGGGGTGAGTGGTTGGGATTGACACAGCGCCCTGGGCTGCCAGGGACAACCAGGGGAAGGCAGCTTGCGTCCCCCAGGTAGGTGGGAAGAGGTCAGGACTGATATATAGCCTTTGCCCGGGGCTACGAGGAGACTTCTGCTGCTTCTGTGTATTTCATATGTGCAGTGTGTGTTGAATTGTGAAAGTCTGGAGCCTCTAAAAAAAAAAATCAGGGAAACCCAGGCAACAGTTGTCCCTCAAAAGCAGTCAGAAATACACTTCTGCAGGGATCACTTTTTGCGGGGATCTATCTCCATCAGAAGTCAGGATGCTCAGAAATGATCTTTGCTCTGGGTTGCAGAGTCTAAAGGAAAATAAGTTAAACTGGATCCCCTGGAGAGAGATGCAAAACCAGTAACGCTAAAAGTGAGATTCACTGGATTTTGTCTGCCAGTTGCAACCAAATTGTAAGGGAAAAAGCAGTGTAGAGGCTAGGTAGCTCCTGGGCTAGGTTTCTGCGTAGCCCACCCCTTATTGAGCAGCTTTTAAAATGCCCCAGGCACTTGGCATCCTCTCTGGATCGCAGGCAGGTTGTTACCTCGGAGATGGTACCCCAAACTGGTAAAAGATGCCTATATACAAATATTTGGCAGGCTTGTGTGGACAAGGCAGACAAGAAGAGACCCCCAAAGCCTCAGTGGCTGCATTGCAGATATTGCCATGTTCAAGGGGGAGCACAAAAACAGAAGGAGGTTTTTAGGCAGCACTAGAAAAGGGGAAGCACCTTTCAGTGTGTCAGCTAACATTTAGTTATGCATAATCACATCAGTCAAATCAAAATAATAATGGAAACAAACTTTTTTTAAAAGATAGAATGGCACGTAGGAGGTTTTCCTTCTTTTATTCCCAGACTCTTACTTTTGGGCTAGGAGGGAAAGATATGTAAGTGTTTGGGGTTACATTTTCCTTTATTTTCTCAGCTGTATTATACACAGAATGATCTGACACAAGAAAATGTACCCTGGCATTGTGACATCATGATTTCTGTTTTGTTGAGAAATAAATACTTGGTGCTGGAAGCCAAAAACTTCTAAAGCATAGCACCATTTGCCTGGTCATATTTTCATCTTCGTAAAGTCATGAATTCTGAAAAACATAATCTTGCAGTAATTTTTCTTAGAATCTAACAGTTCTGCTGGCTGCCCACATTAGTGCAATGTCTGGGCTTTCAGGGGGCTTTTTGTTACTTCTTTAGTCTCTCAATGAGCTATTGTGGAAATGGAAACACTTGCCTGCCAGTGACCATACTGAAGAATGTCTACCCTCACTCTTAGAGTTTTCAAAAGTAACAAGTCCTTAGGGACTGTGTATACTTGATCTCGTTTATTATGGGCTGTTGCTGACTGGCAATGATGAGAGTATTTCCATTTGCTTTCATCTGGCTGAAGGTAAATGTTTACCTGCTGCTGCACCTTTTGAAATAAGCTTTCTCTGGGATGTTTTCTGTGACACACCTCCGAGGCGAATCCATTATTTGACGCTTACTGGATCTTTTTTTCTGATTAGTTCCCTTCTCTGGTTGATGATGCCCCACAGTGTTATCACAAGGTGCAAGAAGAATATTGATGGGAAACCCCTGAATTTTAAGCATGATCCAAGAGATTTTTCCAGAAAGCTGGCAGGGGTTTATTTTAAATGTCTGAAGAAATCCCTCATAGCAGACACGCTTTTCTGTCTGGAAAGGTGGAGAACCCACAAAGGATTTTGGGAGGTTACATCTCCACGCTCTGGACAATGGTAGGCTTCTCACATCTCGGGCACAAGCAGGCTTCAGTGAAGTATTGTCTGACTTTTTTGTAACCAAACATAATGACATAGGAACTGGATGAGTAAATAGATGCAGGACAGCACTCCGTAGAGACCACTGAGGATGCTGTTCTCAAAGTTGTGCTAAGGAGTCCTGAAACAAGAGCAATCCAGGTGATGATCCAGCAATCCAATCTCCATTGGAGAGCCAGTAGACAATGTAAATGGAAAGCAGCAAGAGCAAGATCTTGGTTGCCTGAGCTATGTGTTTGTTCAAAGTGCTCCTCGTGGTGGAGACAGCCCTTACTTTTCTCCTTTGCCTCCAGAGGAGGCCAATGATGAATCCATTCAGGACTATGACAAGGATGATGATGATGAGATCCAGGCTGACAGAGGTGTAGGTGGTGAACTTCATGATGAAACTCCTTGGAGAACTTAAGCAAGTGCTGGTAGCCAAATACACAATGGTTTCATTACTTATCCTCTCTGCTGTTGTGTTGTACTGAAGGTATGGCAATTGGAAGATGATGCTGAAGATCCAGCAGCCAGCAAGGATGGTGTTCACGTACAGCCCCTGGTGCCTGTAGATGAACTTGGACCAGTGATGGTTAGCTCTGTGGATATTTATCAAATGGAGGAAACAGATTCTCCACTGACCAGATGCTGATCAGCCTCAACATGTGATATGTGTAGAGGAGGATGCGGCACCACCTCTCACCAAAAACACCGGTGCCGGCAAAGGAGACAACTGCTGGGACCTCTTTGTCGCAACAGAGTAAAAGGTTCATGAGGGCCAGGTTGACGATGACCCTGTCTAAGGGCTGAAGGACTTTGTGCTGGATGGCATTACTGATAAAGGCAAAGAGCACAATGAGGTTGCCTATTGTGCCAGTAAATTCCAAGGCCAAGAGATAAATGAAGATGGAAACAGGGTTACATACCATAACCGATGCTTGAAGAGGGGCCCCCATAGCCTTTCCCAGCTGCTTTCCTAGCTTCTTCCTCCTTGCCTTGGCTGGTTGAACCTACCACATCTGCTTCTGGCTCTGTACCATGTCTCGGTGATGGCAGTGTTGCTATCGCCTCTCTCCGTGGGGTCGTTCCCTGCTCTCCACCAAGGTTTGCAGGCTGCAGCTCCACTAGCTTTGTTTGCTTTGCTGCCTGTGCAGCTGCTCTTATCTCAGTTGGAAGGGCCAGTGAGGGTGGAGATTAGGCAGGGAGCTGTGCCGCGGCTGAAAATGTTGCATATGTAAGTAGACAGGCTTGCAAGTGAAAAACCCTGCAGGAAGTGGTGGGGTTGGAGGGAGAGCCTGAGAACTGAAGTTAGCTTGAAGATTGTGTTGAGCACTGAGAGGTCTGTCCTGCTGCAGTTGGTCACTCCATGCTGGAAGCTACTAAAGAAAAACCTGGCTTGGTGGGACAGGATGGTGCGTGAGTACACATGTGTGTGAAGGTGAAAGAGGGGAGTCATTCTGAGCAAACTCTGGGGAAAAACTGTGTTAAAAAGAGCCCATGACTGAAATGCAGAGGTCTGGGTCTTAACTATGGTCCAGCCCTCTCCTTCCTCTACTCCCACCCATCCCACACAGCAGGCACTGAATGTCATCAGACCCTCACAATTGATTTCCTTGTCCCTCAGGGCTGTCAGATCTCCTCTGGGCATGCACAGAAATGTTCTGCTCAGAGCAGCTGGACCCCTTTGTCATTTGGGATCCAGCAGCTAATCAGTTTGGGTATAGAGATCCTGCTCTGATCCATGTTATCACAGCTCATCAGAGATCATCAGCGTGGTTGTTACCAGCATCATCAGACCCTTGGCAAGAGGTAATTGTAGCTGCTTTGTTAAACATAGAAAAATACCTGGTGCTGACCCCCTACTTGCACCGAAAAGGAAAGGCACCTGCCCAGGTTCGTATCACTCCCAGGAGGCAGCTGTCTGCCAGTCAGGCTCCCAGCTCCCCACCGTGCAAGTCCTGTTGGGGCTGGAGTGGGATGCAGGCAGGAATAGCCTGGTCAGGGTGGGAGAGGGGATCTGAGCTCCCACAGAAGCTCAGATCACAGCTTCTGAGTTTCCTTGCTCCCATAAGTAAAATAAGAGGGGCTCAAGCTGCCCCGAGTTTGTACCCAGCTCTCCCTCCATGCTCCTTGGGAAATGATGCATCATTGGTGATGGGAGCACAGGAACTTATTGGCGGTGCTCTGCAGCAATGATGGTTTCTGGGTGTCCTATGATGTGGTGAGGACTGCATGGACATGTTGGGCCGTTAAAAAAAGAAAGGAAAACCTTTCTGAGAAGAAGGAACGGAATCCAGGGCTCATTTTGCTTTTGGACTCCTGCAGTACTCATTTATTTTAAAGCAATAGTTCAACTTCAGAGGCTGTATTTTTTTTTTTTCCCCCCCAAGTAGTATATTAGTCCTGGGAATTTGTTTCCATTTTACCAGACTTTTCAAAATCAAGCTACTATTTATTTACTGATTGGAAGTGGAACAATGCTAAACTCTTTTTTTTTTTTTTTTTTTTTTTTTTTTTCAGTGGAAACACGGGGAAAAAACACATTTGATTTTATCCCCTCCCAGTATGATATTGACTCACGGAGACTGGATCAGACAGGGAGAGAGGGGAAGGAGGTCAGTACCATATTGTGTGGTTGAGACTCAGTTGTGGACCCCGCTGGGAGTAACTGCTTTTGCTGAGCGAGGTCTGCTTTTGACCATGCAGGTGTCAGCATGGAGACAAGCAAATAAACCTCCTATTGAAATGAGGGCTCCTATCACAACCCGTCTTGAGGTCAGACCCATGCAAGAGCTCTTATTTGGCCAATGTTGTCTTTCTTGCTAACAGCTGCTTGCTCTAAGGTGGCCAAAATCAGATGCCTTGAGAAAAACAAACAGCAGATCTTTCCCCTGCATTTAGGAATTGGCAGCCTAGGACTCCTGACTGGGATTGGCTTGACTTTAGTGCCTTCAGTGGACCTTTCCTCCCTTTGTTTGCATCTTTGCTTGCTGCTGGAGGATTGCATGGAGATTAATGAATACCTTAGGGCGATGGTGGTGGGGACAGACAGTGTCTTTTGTGATGTTAATGCAGGGCTGGAAAAATAAATTGATGGCCAGTGATGACTACCCAGGTTACATTGTCTTCTCTTTGATTTAATCACTGTATGATTAGTCCAGAGCTTGAAAACTATGCTGTTAAACATCGTGCTGTTTCTTTTATTGGATGGCTACTGATAGAAGTTACTGGAAGATTTCCAGTGCTTCTGCTTCCATACAAAGTGTGCAAAATTGCAAGGGGTGGCTAGGATCCCACCTATCTGCGTCAGATCTACCTGCTGCACACCTGATATTTGGCTGTCTTCTTGAAAGCCACCAGTGATGGGACACATGCCCTCTCCCACCCCCAAACCCTTCCAGTTCATCACTGTGCCTGTTCACAACAAGGATTTCCTTTATGTTTGACCTAAATCTTCCTGGGAACAATATAAGCTCAGTATCATCACTATTCTGTAATGAATATTCATTATAATTCTGTAATGAATAACGAAGGTCAGTGTTCTTTAAGAAGATAGAAGAAAGGCACACAGGAGGTCCATCTAATAATGGAGGTGACTGGTATATAAAGTAGGGAGGTGTTATAATTAATATCACAAGAGTGGCAATGTGCTAAGGAAACTCCTGGCAACCAGATGAAGGGATGCCATGAAGTTTTAGCTTCAAGAAGTTAAAAAAAGCATCGACTGAAGTTAATGGAAATTCTGCCTGCATAAGAAACACAGGTGGAATGGAAAATCGGCTTATTTTAATCAAAGCGAGAGGAAAAAAACCCTAATTTAAATCAGTCCAAGTGATTGCAGGCTTAATTCTTTCCCCTTATTAGACTCTTCAATCCTAACCCAACAGTCCTAAGAGACTGCTTTACATTGGAGACATGGGAATTTGATTTGTATGCGTGCTGACCTGTTGAAGTGATACAGCAAAGCCATCCTCTCTCAGTGGGGTGGCTTTCAAGCTGAATCATCTGTTAAAGACGATTATGTGGAAACCATCCCTTTCTGGAAAGTGTGATGGGTGGGGAGAAAATGTCCCCTCTGTGAGTGCTCTCAGATACATGGATCTGAGGTGCTAAATAATTGCTATGGACAGAAGGAGGAGGAGGGAGCTTTGCTCCTGTTCTGAGCTGGATGTGAAAGATGGAGGAAGCATAGAAAAGCAGATCTGCTGATCTATGGGCTGAGAACAGCCTTTAAATCCCCACTGCTGGTTACCAAACTAGTAACCTTTCCTGCAGCCTGTAATGATAGCTTCCCTCTTGCGCTGTGGTGATGGGAAGGAATGTCGTGGTTTGGGTATGAACACATAAGGCTGAGGTATCCCCTGCTCTCTGAAGAGCCCAGTGTCAGAAAATGGCCGCAGAGGAGCCAATATAATCAGAAGTGACCAAACTGCCCCTCCTGGGAAAGGCAGTTTTGCTGGAGCCAAGGGCGTGTTGACACAAGGGAAACTTCAAACAGCTTTCACCTTCCTTCTTTTCCTTTCAACAACGTGGCATGGTTTTTCTGCTGTTTCCTTTCAGTTCTCATCACGTTGTTTTAAAACTTTTTCTTGGCTGTGCAGCATCTTGGAGGAGAATGTATCAGTATTGCCAGAGTGAAACTCCAGAGGTGTCTTTCAATGCATCAGAGTTGATCCATCAGAGTTTGGAAAACCACATAGTCCTTGAAAAGCAGCACGCATTAGCTTCGGAAGGAAGTTTAAACCCAAACTGTTGCTGAGCAGAGTGGCCAGGCATAGATCATCTTCTGCAGTGACCATGTGGATGTTGGGTAGAGAACATCTACTTTGGAGCTCAGGGCTTGCTCTTTTGCAGAGACAGGTCTCGCTGAAAAGCTCACGTAAAGGCTTCTTGTCTGCCTCTAGGATTTATTCATTACAGGTAGTGAGCATACATATGCCTCTTTTTCATGCTTGTTGCCTTTCTGGGCACCCATGGCTCCATTATATTTGAGAGTAGATGGGGAGCTCTTCAAGGAGGGTTCTCTGCCTTGCCTCGGTCTGGGAGATGCCCTGAATCAAACGAAACACTCAGCAATTACAGTTATGTGGAGACAGTAGGTTTATGGGTGTTAAAAAGGGGGAAAATAAAGGTCAATCAGGAAAGATTTACTTTATTTAAAAAAAAATATTTAATTCCCCAAATGTCCCCAAATTCCCCAAATGTTACAAAAAGAAAAAATATACACCCTTAGTTTTTTTTCACCCCTCCTACAGTTTTAATCTGCTCTAGAAATGAAAGAAGCAAGGGAAAGGGCAGTGGGTAGATGCTGGTTTAGAAAGCCATGATAAAAAGGCCTGATTTACCTTGGTTTTAATGGGGTTCAGCCAAAATTCCTGCCGAGAGAGAAATGGAAGTGCATTCCTTTTCTTCCCATTTCGCTTTTTTTCATCACAGAAATGACACAGACGGAGAGGGTTTAACCAGCCAATTCAAATGAATAAGTGAAGGAGAGACCCCATTTCATCCTGGCAGTCCTTCTGGAAACGAGGCCAACTCATTAGCTGTACCTCTCAGCAGAACAGCCTGTTCTCACTGCCCTGCACATTGCATGGTCGTCTTCTGCTCTCCTACCATTAGCAGAGGTTAGCACTTGGAAAGCTGGAACCCTGGGAAAGCTGCAGCCTTCTTCTTGCACTTTGCCATATATATATATGGCAAATATATATATATATATTTGTGTGTGTAAAAATAAAGGCTGGCTTTTGCAAACATTTTTATTTTTTGGCCCTTCCATCCATCTTCATCCTCATCCCCAGGAAACATCCAACCCTGGGGGATTCAGCCAAAAAGAAGTGGAAATTTCCTGGTGTGTTTTTGCAGTCATATTAATTTTTTGGTAGGATTTGCATTTGAACAGAAGAGCAAAAATAACCCAGAGAAGTGGAGCTGCGAGCAGACTCATATTCCCGGCCAGGCGACATCGAAAGGCCGTTTCGACTCCACTCAGCGCTGTCCCTTTGCAGCCTTGGGTTGGGTTCTGCACTCCCCTTGCAGTGGTACTGCCAGGTGCTGCACCTGTGTCTCCTGGTGCCATCAGCGGTACCCAACTAAGAAGGACCAGGAAAGTTGGTTTTGGAGATTTCCCCAGAGATGGGTTTTGCTGCCATCCTGTGTTCATTGCCTTTTGAAGTCTCTGAACTGGTCTGAAGGCAACAGTTTGGTGATCTCCATCTTGCAGCACGTCTTGCAGTGTCTCCCCTCCTGGTACTAGGAGCTGTACAAACTCCCACCGACCACTCATGGTGCAGTGAAAGGCAAAAGGAAGGGAAAGGGAAGGTGATCGCTCCTCCTGACTCCTTGTGAACAGGACATATAGGGGCAGATGCTGAAAAGTTACTTAATCACCATTAGGCATGAGAATGCCCATGGGAACCTATTTGCATCTGTAGGTACCCCCAGATTTTTAAAGGACACAAGCAGGAAGGCTGGGTGGCATAAGAGAAAGGGCTCATCTCCCTCTGACAGCTGCTGCTTGCCTGAAGTCAGTCTCAAGTCTCTGTGCCTCAGTTTCCCCATGTGCAAATTGGGGATGCTAAAGGATGGAAGGGTGCTGTAAGAGCTCATGTGCTCCTGATGGGTTAGCACCCATGCAGTCCCTGGTTAAGGGTTGGTCTGTGCTGGCCAGCTGGCCATTTTCCTGCCGTATTCCTACATGGAGCCTAGCTGCAGCCAGCCAAAGCCTCAGGTTGTGTGGTCTTGGCCTCCACCTTCCTCCTATTCCCCTGAGGCTGCTGGTGGCCCTACACTTGTCAATGTCACCCTTATTTTCTTCCTTCTCAGGGGGGTTTCACCCCCAGCCTCGGACTGGTGTCATAGCCAGTCCCATCCTATGCAGCATCCCTGCAGCAGCTTGTCCTTCTTCTGCACCCTGGGTAAGCCCATGGTTCCCCTTGCTCCTCAGGCTCGCTCACAGGTCCCTGACTGTCACTGCTTCCTGGATGTGTTTTCCTTTCCCCACGTATTCCTTGGGGATGGAGCATCCTTCTGCATGGGATCAGACAGTCACCACATGGTCCTTGGACTGTATCTTGCATGTCCCAGTGTTCACCGTGGTATCACCTTCAACAGCCAAGCCTCAGGGCAGAGCATGGGGAAGTGCTGGAGCACGTTAAAAGACATCACAGCTATAGCTGCACCTTCACTGATGGGTAGAGACATTCTCTTTCAGGGTCCTGTTATTCACAGACTTGGGAGATCTGTGTTCATCCCCATTTCTCCCAGTGCTTATCTGTGGGGCACTGGCCAAGTCACTTAACCTCTCCCAACTTTTCCTTTGCCTGTAGAGAGAGGATAAACTTCCATCTTCCCACCCTGGTGTGACCCATTGCTTTAATGCAACACGTCTTTGGTGTGAACTGAGCTGGATCTCCATCTACTCAACAGTCTGGATCAGAGGGAAGCAAAGAAATTCAACAGGGCCTGGAGAAGAGCAGCCACTGCCACTTCCTGGCTTATGGGATGACTTAAACAGCTCCTTGATTTTAGTTCAGGTCCCTTAAATGAAGCCTTGGGTAGACCCCAGCATGGCCTAGAAGCTGTCACTCCAAGCAGCCTTGTGCAAACCATGTCAAGTGAGGTGTTTCTGTGTTTTCTGGGTCTGGCTGTGCACTGTGTTGTATCTATCAGCAAACTAACCAGGAACTGTTCTTTGGCCTCAAAGCCAACTGTTCTGCTTCATACATTTCAACCCTCAACCCCTAAACCAAGCTCAAACGTTGCTGGGGAGCTGGTTCACTGGCTCCAGCATGGGCACTTTAATTGTCTGGGCAATCACTTTCCAGTTGGTGCTTGAGTGACTAGTGTGGATATAGTGTGTCAGATCAGAGACTCCAGAAAAAGCAACACCTTCTGGATGCAGCACCATATTTCAGCACTGAGAATAATTCTGTATCCCCATCTGCTTTATTTTAAGCAGCTCTGGGGATGGAAGGAGCCACCTTAAAAGAATACAGCCAGCACTATCCTGCTCCATCCGCCCACGGGCTGACAGATTAAATCTTGTTTACTTGTGCCAGAAGTCTTGCTCACTTGTTTGTCATTATCTGGAGTTTTGTTAGGCCATGATAAAAAAATAAAGAAATAAGCAAAACAAAACTTTTTTTTTTTTTTTTTTTTTTTAATAGAAGGAAAGTCAGGGAAGGAAAAGTGCAGATGCTCTTGGAGAACAGCAGAGCAGTAGTTTCTGATCCTGCTGAGGACACGTGGAGGGACAGCTCTGAAAGAACCACAGGAAGAACTTCTGGCCGTGCACCACACCTCATCTCAGTTACTCACCTGTCCCCACAGCCTGTCTCCAGGACTTGCAAATCCACCTCCATTTCTAATCGCAATTTTCAATTTATTTCCTTCCGAAATTTGCTGTTAGGTTCCAAGTTCTCTAATCTTGCATATCTTCTGCCACCCACGCTAGACACCAAAACTAGGTTATCACAGTGAATGATATACTTCTCCATTCAAATTCAAAAGAAAGAAGTCCAGATAAGAGCTGAGCAGACACATTTTGCCACCACATATCATAGCTTTCCATGCTGATATTCACAACTCCCTTCCTTACTTTCCTTCCCCCCCCCCACTTCCCTTTTCATCTACTTGCTTCACATCCCGATCCAGAGAATAAATCAGGTAGACTGGACTTCATTACTTGGAAGGCCACCAATTTCCAGACATGTGCCAAATACCGGCTTTTCATAACCTCACCATATGCTGCAGAGTTGGATTTGGCAGCTGTCAAGAAAGCTTCAGTTCAGAAAACCGGAAGGAGATGCCCCAGATTCCTGTGGCTCATGCAGACAAGCCTGGCACCCCATCACCTGTGAGGTCATATAAGTGGTGGAGCACATGTGTGAAATACATCTGTGTCAAAGCACAGCCAACACCTCCTTGCTAGCGGCAAGCACGCTCAAAAGGAGAGATGTCAAATTGGTAGAGAAAAGGTAAGGTTCTAAGGTGGATCTAAGTTGTGTCTAGAACCACTAAAACAGAAGACAGAGCTGGACTCTTCTCAGAGATGCACAGGAAAGGATAGGAGGTGACAAACAATTCCAGTGAGACGCAAGGAAAAAATTTTCACTGTGAGAGTGGTAAAACATAGGAAAAGGGGATTAGAGAGGCTGTGCATTCTCCATCCTTGGAGCTATTCAAAAGTCTGCTGGACATGGCCAAGGGCAATCTACTAAGCTAGAAGATAGCCCGTCTTTGATCAGAAAGTTGAATGGGAGACTTCCAAAGCCCCCTTCCCACCTCAATTATTCTGCAGCTCTGAGACATGCAGCAGATGGAGGTGCATTTCCCTGGGGTCCATCCAGATCCTTCCCGCCAGAGGACTTGATGTCCTTGTGCTCTTCAGTGTCTTTCTCTTCCCAAAACCCTCTGAGGAAGGGACATCCCCTCAGCCTTCAGGTGCAGCTGAACAGGGCCAGGAGACTCATCCGTGCACATCCACAACTTGATGTCCCTGCAGCCCACCAATCACTTTGATAACAAGCTTCGTTCTCTCCATTAAATCATTAGAAGAATTAATTAACCAAGTCAATTATAATGACTCATAGCAGCACTGTTATGAGGATAAGCATAACAGTGGCTTTTCAAGTGGATCAGTCTTCTTCCCAGATAATTCATGTCAAAGTAAGACATGTCTCATCAGTGAGTTTGCCAGCCCAAATCTAAGCCTGGGTAACCTTCTCAGGGGCATGGGGTGAGTCGCTGTGAGAGCTGGAAACAGGATCCAGGCATCCTGATTTCCAGAGGGCTGAAATGCTACCCAGATGTGCAGTAGGGTAGGCAATTTATCTAGATCAAGAGCAAGACCAGATTTAAGTCTGTATAGCCTGTGGTGTATGAGCCTCACCAGCGCAATCTCTAAGTCATCCTTTTTCACTAAAGGGAAGGAAAAGTCCGCAAATAAAATCAACTTTTTCCTTTTTCACCCCTCCTCAAAAGCCTCGCCAAAATAATAAAGCACAACCCACACAAAATTTGAGAGATGGATCTGCAGTTATCTCTAGTGTGTCTGGTAATATATTAGAGCAAACAGCTTGAAGGACCTGGGAGAGTTACACTTTTATCACCAGGGATAAAAAAATAAAAATGGACAAAAGCAGCCTCGGGATAGACAAGAACAGAGCATCTTGTTTTGTCTTCACGGCCCATTTAAATGTTATTACATCGAGTCAAATAAATTGCCCAACAATCAGGCCATTCCGTCTATCGACCTCTAGGGACCGAAGACAATAAAAGCTCTAGTGCTTAAATCAGACTGTAATGAGAAGATTAATGTCTTTGGGAAGACTTGCTGACTACAGCCTGGACCACTCTCTGCCATGAGCTCTGGTTTGAGGGCTTGGTGTTGCAGGGGCCTTCGTCTGTCTTTCCCGTGGTGGGGCTTGCAGGCAGCAAACATGCTCCAGCCAGCCTCCTGCTCTTGGCTGGAGCGATCCCAATGGTTTACACTTGAAATGACCTTCCTGGCCATGCTGGTAGGTAAATATATATATTTTTTTTCCATGTGTAAGAATGCTGGCAGAAACTTCTGGAAAGTGGCTTTGACCGATTATTTTTATAAAGTTTTGGTCATTTTTGACAGTAAAGATCAGGAGATGACAGCAAAGTTAATTTGCTTACTGGCCGGCTGGTGGCTTCAAAGTGAGACTGGTCCTGCACACTGCCTGCATGGGGGTAAAGCCAGCTCTCTGCCTGGCATTGCCCTGGGTCTGGCGTATAACATCCAAGCTTATCACCCAGGGGGCTGGAAAAGTGCAGGATCCTCCAGCCAGGGACGGAGAACCATAGTTTTTGCCATACAGGGTTGCCCAGGGCTGGACATGACCCACAGTGATGTGGTGGGTACAAGTGCATTTGTATATTGGTGGATTTTTGTGGGGACATCCTGGAGGAAATTCATTAAATATCTATTTCTCTAAAGAATTTCAATCTCTGTCACCTCCACAAAGGTTTTGTTGCTTCAGTGAAAAACTAAAACATAATGTTTAGGATACTATCAACAAATTATGGTTCAAACAGGCATGTTGTGATGGATGGGGGTGAGTAAAACCTTTCAAGGAAGGGACTTTCTGTCCAGCCAAACCATTGGTTTAGAAGTCAAAGACAGAAGTGTGATCACTGATTTGTTGACAGCAGCTTGAGGAGTCAGGGGAGAAAATCATGCAAAAAGCTATAAAATACTAAGGAAAAAAACAGAGAAGTGGAAGACGACAGCTCAGCAACATTGAGGATGAATTTCCAGGAGCTCAGGCCACCCCCATACTGATGCCAGCAGAGCCAGCAGAGCCTAGTACGTCTTGTTAGGGACAGTGGGTTTGAAATGCTTTAGTCTGCACTGGGTAAGAGCCAATAAATAACTGCCTTGAATACCTGAGCTGTGCATATCCTCCTTGCAAAATCTCTTTGTGCATGGTAAAAATTCATCTTGTATTTTCACCTTCCTATCATGCCATCAGTCCTTGAGACAAGGCACAGACTCAATGTCTCTGACCAGATGAGGTCAGTTAGGGCTCTGAGGGTTTCAAAACTCTCCTGAAGCAAATGAGTTTGTGCAAAAGCATGTCAGCAAACTTGCAAAAATTATCCCAGGTGGATCCTAGAGCAAGGAAGAAGAAACCAGTAACATGAACATCATATTCCTTCTGGCAAAGGACTCCAAACAGAGTCATAGAATCACAGAATCATAGAATGGTTAGACTTGGAAGGGACCTTAAAGATCATCTTGTTCCAACCCCCCTGCCATGGGCAGGGATACCTTCCACTAGACCTGGTTGTTCAAAGCCCCATCCAACCTGGCCTTGAACACATCCAGGGATGGGGCATCCATAACTTCTCTGGGCAACCTGTTCCAGTGTCTCACCATCCTCAGAGTAAAGAATTTCTTCCTAATATCTAAATCTATCCTCTTCCAATTTGAAGCCATTACCCCTCATCCTATCACTACACTCCCTGATAAAGAGTCCCTCTCCACCTCTTCTACAGGCCCCCTTTAAGTACTGAAAGGCCACTATAAGATCTCCCCAGAGCCTTCCCTTCTCCAGGCTGAACAACCCCAACTCTCTCAGCCTGTCTTCACAGGAGAGATGCTCCAGCCCTCTGAAGATTTTTGTGGTCCTCCTCTGGACTCGTTCCAACAGGTCCATGTCCTTCTTATGTTGGTTTCCCCAGAGCTGGACACGGTATTCCAGGTAGGGTCTCACCAGAGCAGAGTAGAGGAGGAGAATCACCTCCCTGGACCTGCTGGCCATGCTTCTTTTGATGCAGCCTGGGATGTGGTTGGCCTTCTGGGCTGCGAGCGGACATTGCTGGCTCATGTTGAGCTTCTCATCCACCAGTACCCCCAAGTCCATCTCCTCAGGGCTGCTCTCCATCCATTCTCTGCCCAGCCTGTGTTTGTACATGAGATTGCCCCCACCCACATGCAGGACCTTGCACTTGGCCTTGTTTAACTTCATGAGGTTTGCATGGGCCGAGCTCTCAAGCCTGTCCAGCTCCCTCTGGATGGCATCCATTCCATCCAGCATATTGACTGCTCCACACAGTTTGGTGTTGTCAGCAAACTTGCTGAGAGTGCACTCAGTCCCAACATCCATGTCGCCAGCAAAGATGTTAAATAGTACCAGTCCCAGTACTGACCACTGAGGAACACCACTTGTCACTGCTTGCCACTTGGACATCAATCCATTGACTGCAACTCTTTGAGTGCAGCCATCCAGCCAGTTCCTCATCCACCAAGTGGTCTATCCATCAAATCCATGTCTCTCCAATTTAGAGACAAGGATGCCATATGGGACAGTGTCAAATGCCTTGCGCAAGTCCAGGTAGATGACATCTGTTGCTCTTCCATTATCCACCAACGCTGTAATACCATCATAGAAGGCCACCAAATTTGTTAGGCATGATTTGCCCTTAATGAAGCCATGTTGTCTGCCACCAATCACATCCTTTTTTTGCCATGTGACTTATTAGATTTTCCAGGAGGATTTGCTCCATGATCTTGGCAGGCACAGAGGTGAGACTGACGAGCCAGTAGTCCCCCAGGTCTTCCTTTTTTTCCCTTTTTAAAAATTGGCGTTATGTTTCCTCTTTTCCAGTCAGCGGGAACTTCACTGAACTGCCATGACTTCTCAAATGTGATGGGTAGTGGTTTGGCAACTTCATCTGCCAGTTCCCTCAGGACCTCTGGATGTATCTCATCAGATCGCACGGACTTGTGCACCTTCAGTTTCCTCATCTGGTCTTGAACCAGGTCTTCTCCTACAATGGGTGGTACCTCATTCTCCCAGTCCCTGTCTTTGCCTTCTGTGACTTGGGCAGTGTGGCTAGAGCCCTTGACCATGAAGACTGAGGCAAAAGTTGTTGAGTACCTCAGACTTGTCCATGTCCCAGGTGACCACATCTCTTGTTTCCTTCCTGAGTAGGCCCACATTTTCTCTAGTCTTCCTTTTGTCACTGACATACATATAGAAGCTTTTCTTGTTGCCCTTGACATCCCTAACCAGATTTAACTCTATCTGGGCTTTAACTTTCCTAACCTGATCCCTGGCTGCTTGGGCAAATACAGATGAATCACTATAACACCACCAACACCAGAGTGAAACCACCCAAGACCCAAAGGGGCAGAGTGAGCAAAATCCCAGGAAAAGGGGTAGCAACTAAATGCATGTATTTTTTCTGTATTAAATATGAACTATTAATGATTACACTGTTGTGATTTCAGTTACACCAACAATAAATTCTTGACTTTATGTATATGCCTATAAGGAGTGCTTCCTCTTTGCACATAAACCAGTATTTTTAGTGCAACACCATTAAATCATAGAATCATAGAATGGTTTGGGTTGGAAGGGATCTTAAAGATCAGTATCTGTATTGATTCTACCCCATTTATGCCTTTCTCTGTTGTCAGACATGTATTTTTCACACTCTGTCCCAGGTTGTCGTGCTGTATGGATGCGTGGCTGTGCCTCCCACACCAGGGGTGGACGCAGCCCAGCTGCAGGCAAACCCTGGTGTCCCAAATCTCCCACCAAGGCTGTGCAACCACCACAACTAGAGGTGTTCACCTGACCTGGACAAGGCTCTGAGCAACCAGCTCTGATTTTCAACTTGACCCTGCTTTGAACAAAGGGTTGGATTAGAGACCTCAGAGGTCCCTCCCAACCTCAGTTCTTCAGTGGTTTGTGAAGGTGACTTTGTGGGGCTTGGAAATGGCATGGATACCACTGAGTCAAGGATACAAAGGGAAACAAACATGCAGACTTGCATTTAAATCCCTTTGAATTTCTCCAAGATTAGCCAGAAGTTCTGATTTGATTTGATTTGATTTTTTTTTCTCACTTTACAGCCTTGACTTGCAGAACTGAACTAAAACCCGTGGAACTGCTAATTGAAAACTAAGTGTCAACAGCAGCTCAGTGCAGAAAGAGTTTCAATTAAAAGCAATCTCTTCTTCCCTCCGAAGTAATATTTTCCCTCCTGGCTAAATTTTAAGTGAAGCACAAAGTGGTTGCTTGTCATTGCTTTAATGGGATCTGAGCTATTGTGTGGGAAAAGTTCCTTTCACTCAGAGGCCAAGGAGCTTTTAATTTATCAGCGCTGTAAGCGCAGGATTGCTTTTTGGTGTGATCTGGCCGATTTGCTTTTATCTTCTGGGCTGCGTGGGTGAGGCTTGAGGTACGCTGAAGGCCACACCAAGAAGACTGTCTAAAAATGGGACACGAATGGGGCAGGAATCAGTGTTTCTCACTCTCTGTGCCTCTTGGAAGTCCATCTGCCCCTCTCCAGGTTGGTACTCAGCCTGGCTGTGGTATTTATCCATGCTGGTTGAGCTGAGTTGGGATCATGCATGGTGAGAAGGTCCCCAGGTGCCCACAAGACTTGGGAAGCTTCATTTGGGTTTGTGGCTCAATGGTACTGACTGCTGCCTGACCCTCATGGATGGACCACCCAAGGGCATGAATGGAGGGCTCCCAAAAGAGGAGAGCAGAGGAGGAAGAGGTGATAAGAAGGTGGTGAGAGGTGTAAGAGGGAAGCTGGGTCTGAGGACATGGGGAAGGCTGCCATCAAGCCTGGCGACATCTCTTGGGGAAGGAGGGCTTCTTGCAGGAGGAAGGTCTTGGAGCAGTTTCCCTGTTGCAGTCTGGGATGGAGACCACATTGGGATGGCGCTTGGGCTGAGGTAGGCAGTGATGCTGAGAGGGAGCCATGTAGGCTGAAAGAGTGTATCTTGATAGAGTCAGGGGCCAAAATATTTGCAGTCCCACTTTGGTGGCAAAGGAGGACATCTGCATGGATGGGCTTGAATGCTAAGGAAAGCTTCTGTGGCTGGCACTGCTGGGAGTAGATGGGGAGCAGGCACATGTCCTCGGAGCCAGGGAGAAGAGCAGAGCCTGTAACTAAACCATCCTCAGAACCTCCAAAGATCTGGCCTTGCATCCTGCCCCTTCCGGAGCCAGAATGGATGACCTCACATCAATCACTTCTCCTCTTCGTCCCCAGACGCAGACTGAGGATGTAGCAGGGTGTCACCTTTCCTGCTCAGTGTAATAACCTCTAATCAAGCATGCCGGTTATTAAGAGCATTCCCAGATTTATTTTCCTGAAAAGGTGTCTAAAACCCGCTAAAAGGAAGTGATAAAAAGTGACAGCTGAAGAATAAACTGCTCTTCTTCATTGTGAAATGGAGAAAATTATCTGTCTGCTCTTTTAGGGCTTTCACATAAAAAGAGTTTGGAGAAGGTTATGGGGGCTGTGTCTTTGCAAGTTGTTCAAAAACAGCAGATAATTTTAGGAACAAAAATACAAAATGCTACATTGTGCACCACCTCTGCTTCCCACTTTGCTTTCTGATCAGCACCAAAATGTGCCTTAACATGAAATTAAGGATGCAAGGTTCGTATCAGTGCTGCTCCCAGGCGATTGGCAGGGAGCAAAAGGGATTTACAGATGCCCTCAGTTGTGTTGGGACTCACTTCTTCATGGTTTGACTAACTCTGCTTTAGCCATTAATAGGCATGGGGGGCTTCCGATGCCTCCTGTGGGTCCCAGAGCTGAGCACGGTGCTCCGGGGCACATGACCAAGGAGAAGCACAGGAGAGACCAGGTCAAGGTCAAGGAGCTTCCAGACCCGCAGCTCATCCTCTGTCCAGCTCCGCGTGGGTTTTGTTCTGCATGCGCAGTGTGCTTCGGGCTGGCTGCTTCGCTCTGCCTGTTTTGGGCAGATACAGTCAGCAAGCTCAGTTCTGGTGTGGCTCTGGGCGTCCAAACTGGTATTTGCCACGGTGGCAGCACTGCACATAGCCAGTGTACATGCAGTTATTCCAGTGATAAAAGTCCCAGAAACGCCAACTGGAGCTGTATTGGCCAAAAGAGCTGTTTCTCCTAGTAGGAGGCTTTCTGGTGTACACAGAGTAGTCAGTGCTTGGTGAGGTGAGAATTGCTTTGCTATAAATCTGTGATCTGGAATTTTTCCTTTTTGTGAGGAAGAAAATTGCCTAGGTGGGCTTGTGAAGATGTGGGGAGCTAGAGCTGAAACTTGTACCCAGTGTACAGTCCTATTGCTTTTTGTCTTGTACAGTGGAGGAATCTCCAAAACTGTGAAAATGTGAGGGCAAGCCTTAGTCTGGAAAAGAAGGCAATTTTATTCTTTTGTTTTTTTTTTTGTTTGTTTTTTTTTACTCACTCAGTTAACCACTTCATAAACAAGTGGGAACAGCATTTCCCCTCTCCCTCCCTCTGCTTGCCCATCTGTAAAATGAGACGGCAGCTGCACAATTCTCATGCAGGTCTTGAGATCCTGCAGAGGATAAGCTACCCAAAGAACCCCCCTTTATTCCGTGTTGATCTCTATTCCAGTTTTGTGTTTGGTTTTCCTCCTTCTTTACTTAAAAGGTGTTCAGGAGATGAGCCACACTGAGTAACTGACTGAGATTTATCTCAGCGAACAATTCATGCATTCAACAACATCCATAAATCACTCTCGATGTAGGTAAAGTGTTAAGAGCAGGAGCATTTTCATTTTCTTTTGCTACAAAGCCTCCTGGAAGACTCATGGCAGGTTGCCTTTGTGTTAAAAGACACAATGAAGTTGATAAAGAGCTGCCACACAGGGCTGATGTCAAGACAAAATCTTTTCGAGACAGATGGGGCTTGGAGCATTGAATGTAGATAAATGATACCAGCAAAGTTCAAAAGCAATCTGAACAGTCGCTGCTTGTCCTTGTGAGTTGTAAAGAGGATGATGATTGCTCTGGATGGTACCCTCGAGTCGCATTTTTCACAGCAGGGCTAACACTGGTGTTCGGCACATTGATCTGGGCAGAAAATGATGGGGGACAGGGCAACTCACCCCAGTCTGAGATGCAACCACTAGTCCTTGGTGTTGATCTAACCTGAGCGCCTCTGTGGGCTTAATTTGTGGGTCTCTACCTGTAAATCACGGGAGATATTTCTGCCTGTTGTTTTGGGCAAGATTCAGCTGTGTTTTATGTCCATCTGCCCAGTATTATCTTTCCAGCATCATCCATCCAGTATGTTCAGACATCAATCTAGAAGCAGTGTGGCACAACAGGGAAACAGATCCTGTGTGGCAAACTCGGGCAGCAGGCGTGGGCTTTTCAAGCCTTTGAATTTGCACAGACCAAAGAGCTTTCCCTGCCAAACCAGGCAGGCAATTTTCCCCATTGCCAGCAACTTCTCACCTGACTTACATCACCCTCTGTTTTGGTTTGCAAACACGTACTTGTTAGCCAGTCCCCAAAGGAGTTGGGAGACCTTCTTCTATGAAACACTCATTAAAAGTGTCAGCATATAAAAGCAAAGTTAAATAGTAAGACACTTATTCAGGAATAAAAACCCAAACAAACAACCTAAGCCCTCTCATTTTTATGTTCTTCAGGATACTCATTTCCTTACAACCTTCAGAGGACAGCAAGATAGGTTCCAGCCACAAGCTGATGATTCAGTGCTCTCTGGTGCTCTCAGCACAGTAGTTCTGTCTGTGGGATAGGGTCATGGAAGTGTAACAAAATTTGGAACTCCTTTGGCTGAGCTGCTGATGGTTTGGGAGCATTGAGCAGGGTGGAGACTCCAGCTGCAGAGGGGTCATGGCCAAGCAGGGTTTCATCAGTGTCATCTAATCCTCAGAAACTTGAACAGATGGAGGGCACTGGGGTGTGTGTGACAAAGCATAGCTGAGAGGGGGCAGGTGCTGCTGGGATCTGGCAGGGTTTTTAGGTTGATTCAATACTATGCAGACACAGTTGCATATGCCTCTTTTGTAGAAGACTTAGTAAAAAATAAAAATGATACCTGAGCATCCCTCCCCAAGGAATGACCCTGCTTCCCATTTTGGGGGACTGCATGGTCATGTTCAGTCTGCTGCTGCCAATACCAGTGAAGGGAGAATGGACAGACAGGGGTCAGGAGAAATGGGTCAGGTCTCCTTCTCTGACAGAGGTGAGGTGTGGCCAAGCCATGCCTGGAAGCCAGCTCTTTAAACCATCTAAAAACTTCTTAAGTCCAATTCATCTTGTAGAGGCAACATCTGTCTCTGTCTCATATGGAGACAGGCACAGATTAAGAGGCAAAAAGCACCTTGTAGAAGCACTGACTTGTCTTTAACTACAGCCAACAGTGCACAATGTGGTCTAGCTTTCCAATGCCTAAAGGTAGAGCAGATGAATGCTTTCTGCATAGCACACCAGTTCTTACAGCTCCTGGGCTGGTGGGCAACGACATGGTGGGTTCAGACCTTGACTTGTTGGAGAAAGCCCTAGTCATTAGGCTGGGAACCCCTATGAGTAAAGCTTCTCACCAGCCTTCCTCGAGGTCATTCAGTAGCCCAGAGGACAGGACAAGAAATGGGCCGAGCGAACTGTCCCACAGTAACTCCAGTGAATGACAACAGTGGTGTGCTATGGCAAAGACAGAGCTACTTGCTCTGTCCCAGACCTTTGCAGATATTAAGTTGTCCTGAAACCACGCGCCCTGGGCCACTATCAGACATGGCTTTAGACAGACCTTTGCTCTAGCTTAGTGCAGTCACTCTTATGGTCAGGATAGTGGGAATGGGGTGGGTATTTGACCTAATACAGCTCCTGCTAACCAGGCTACCTGAAATACTTTGCATGGGAAAATCAGAGAGGAAAGAAACCCTGAACCTAAGCAACTTTGTCTTGACTTGTCTGTAGTAGATCAGCTCTTGCCAGAGGTGTGCAGAGCTCACAGCAGCCCTGCCTGTCTCCCACCTGTGAGCACGCACACAAGAGAGACCAAAGGTGGTCAGCTTCCCTCATGAAATTCCCCAGCTGGTATCCTGGGGAACTTTTAGCCCTGATTTATTTTGAGCATTCATAAGCCTTTCAGTCACAGTGATATGCCATCAAATTTTGATGTCTAACGAAGGAACAATCATCTCTTCACTTCCCTTTTATAGCAGCTGAGGCTTTCAGTAACATTATCCTGCCATGTTTTGACATCTGACTTGTCAGTGAGAACATTATCTACCACAATATGTTTTTTCCATGAGCAAAACTTTGACATAAATTCACTGGAAGTCTGGCTAGATGCTGCTGTGTGCAGCACGTACCACTTCCAAATAGTAAACACGCTCTCAGATGCAGAGTTTGTACCCTCTGTAATTTTTATTTCCCAGACAAACTGAGATGTGAAATGTTGCACCAAGTGACCACACTTGGGCTGTGCCATAAAATCCCAGGAATCTTATTTGTCCCTCTTTGCTGTAGTATCTAGGGGCAGGGTGATTTATTTTGGTGTCATCACTACCATCAGCAGTGTGAGGTCTGACCATTGTGCCAGGAGCCACCTTAGATTCCCTCAGGTATCTGGGAGGCTGGCATGTGGTACACAGGTGGGGAACGAACTTTTTCCAGCTAGGATTGCACGTGCAGGGCCTGTTGCCATCTAAAAGACTTGCTGTGTCCATATTTTTTTCATCAGTGTTTTTCAACTTGTGCTCTGTAGATGCAGGTGTGTCCATGGGATATTTCCCAATCTGTGATGAACCACCAGAACACCTGTTTGCTGACCACTTGTCTTTCCACCAGGCAGCTTGTTTTACAAACTTGTTCAAGAATGGCATATATCACCTAGGCATCTCCTGCCACTGTGGCGTTTCTGGGACTTGCCGCCATCCGCCTCCCTCTCTGGCAGCAGCACTGCTGCCAGGAAGGATTTAAGATCTCCAGTGACTTCCATGGACTCTCAGAGCGTTTCTGGCCCCCTTCCACCCCTCTCCACACCCTGGGCCAAGTGCAGCTGAGTCGGTATGTTTGGTCTGTTGCCACTTTATCCTGGAAGGCCTCAGCAGTGCTGGGATTTGCCAAGAACACGGATCTTAGGAGTGTCTCTGCCAAGCCCAGATGGTGCTTCTGCTTCCCCTTTCCTTCAAGCTCCTATCCGTGCCCTGGCCAGCACAGAAGGTGGGTGCCTCCAAATCCCTTTTTGAAGACTACTGTAAATTCAGACTAATGCCTCCTCTACTCATGGACTAAATATCAAGCTTTGCCTCTGTAAAGAAACATTTGGTGCCCTCCAGAACCCAGACTTTCACTGCTTTGGCTGGAGAGTGCTGATGTAGCTCAGTCACAAGGGGAAAGCTTGCCTCAACTGATTTTAAATATCTAAACAAAGTATCTAAATATCAATATTTTATCTGGTCATCCATGTCTGCCCTATTAGTCAGTGCTGAGAGACAGTCAGTTCTGGGAAGTGACTCACCTCATTTTGACATTGACTTTAGAAGGAGATGATTTGCACCCCAGAAACCTTTGCTCTTCTTTATTGTCTGTAATGGATCTAACCTGTAGATCACTGTCGTGACCAAAGACATCCCATGGAGTTAAACAGAGTCCAGCTTTCACCACTTCCCCATCCTCATGCCCTTCTGCCTAGAGACCAGCATAGTGTTAGAGCTGTGCTCAGTACTGTCCCACGGCAACCTTTCCCATCAAACTGGACTATCTCTTGTTATCCTAACCACTTGAGAAGGAAGCTGGTAGATGCATCTCCCCCACGTCTGATTGCTGGGAGTAGTCCATTTTCCAACCCCCTCCAACTTGGGAGTGTATACTCTTAGTGGAAAAATTTCAGGGCCATCATCCAAACATCACTTGCTGCTCCCCAGATAATTTGGCTGAGTACTAGCCTCCTACCCCATGTCCCAGATGTTGAACAACAGTATGTCTGGGAGCGAAGTGTGAACATGTCATTGGAGGAACACATTTTTTAAGACCATGCATGAGAGATTTGTCTGCTCCCTTGCTGCTGGTGGAAAGCAACACCCAACAGCAAGACACGATAGGGAGCAGGATATGATAATGCAGCATAGTGCAGTTTGCAGTTACCTTAAGCCTTGTTTTGCTTCCACTGCTCAGAAAGTCTCCTTGGTATTTCTCTGCACCGTGCCAGAAGAATAGTATGGTTCAAACTCAAAGAAGGTCACCAGCTCCTGCTCCTGTGACGTTTCTTGTCACAGGCAGCCACATGCACACAATGTTATAGTGGGCTGATGCCAACCATAAATCACCTTGCGCTATCTCCCCACTCTCAGACGAGTGCTGTAATCAGCTGAAATTCTAATGATGAGATCACAAAACTTTTTGAGCCCAAATTGGCTTAGGGCACTTTGGTTAAACCCGCTGCTGGCCCCATCTTTAACGCTTAGAAATGGAGTATGGATCAATCTGTGTTTTATTTAAAAAACATGACCACAAATTGTCCATCACCAAACTCTGAAGGGAGATGCTGGGTCACAGCTAGTAAGGAGAAAATGAGGGGGGAAACAATCCAAACACCTCACAGCTCAAGTATCTTTCTGTATGCTTCTTATTCAGATAATTAATCAATTTAACTCCTCAAGGCTGAGGTGTACTCTGCAGGGAATATATTCTGTTTATAAGGTTTAGAAACCTTTATTGGATGATCTGCAAGGGTCAGGTGTAGATGGCTGGGTGAAGACAATGCACAAATACACCTCTTCTGAGCTGCTCCCTCCTTCCCCAAGTTCTTAGTTTTCCTATAGGAATCTCTAGATGGCATGGATGCAAGGAAAGATGAGAAATATGCACAAGGACTTAGGAGCCAGCATGGCCAGGAAGTCTCCAGGAGGGAATGGTGGCAGGCAGATCTCTCCTGAGTGTGCCGGGAGCCAGGCAGAGTTGCCCAGAGGAGGGTGCACAGCCAAACTCGTCCCAGTGAGCATTATCTCTGCAATGGAGGGATGAAAGGCTGGAAAGGGGTATTATGTACCAGGAGAGGGAAATTCTTTGGAAATGTGGTGTGTGATTTTTATTGCCGGTGGTGGGGCCAGCACTCAGCCTTCAGCAGCATCACCGTGCTCTGCAC
Source organism: Chionis minor (assembly GCA_013398295.1). Taxonomy (NCBI): domain Eukaryota; kingdom Metazoa; phylum Chordata; class Aves; order Charadriiformes; family Chionidae; genus Chionis; species Chionis minor. The sequence continues at coordinate 210,603 of VZSF01002931.1, forward strand.
CCTCCCTTGCAAGGCCCCAAAATCTCATCTCGAAGCGGAGAAATCCCTTTTCTCTTCCTCCCCGTCCTCTTCAATCCGTTGATCTGTTTGGAGCTGGGAGGGGAACAGCTTTCCCTCTGCCACTGGGGGTCTGGCAAGAGGAAAGTAGCCCCTCCTGGACAGATTGTGGAGGAAAAGGACAGGGAGTAGAATGAGAAAAATGTTATTAAAGGCTCTGCAAGAGCAGTGTGTGGTGGTCCAGAGACAGCCCATGGGAGCTGCGTTTCTTGATCCTGGCTACAAGGGACATGGGTGCCACGTTTGGGGCTGAGGGTTCCCTCCAGCACCTGCTTGCAGGGACCGGAGCAATCCCCTTTTTTTTCTCCCCCCCCCCCCCTTTTTTTTTTTTAATTCTTTTTGAGACAAATCCCTTATGCTGATAGGGAGAGATCACCATCCTAGAGCTCCTGGGGCTGTGCACACTCCAACCAGCACCATTGCATGATACCCTTCTGGATGCAGATACTCCCTGGGAATTTGCACAGCCAGAGACATCCCTTCTGTGTCCCCAGAGGAGAACACGACCCTCAGGCAGGTGATTTTCATTAGTGGGAACATGTGGGGACAGCTGCGTGTTTCGTCCATGTATCGCATTGCCCTCCAGCGTTAGCAGACAGGAATATTTTGTTCTGTCTGAAGCTTCTCCCACTCACCAGTCCTGAGTGTTTTCTCTTCCTAACAAGATGTGAAGGCAGGCAGGCGCTTTGCTGGTGCATGGAACTATTTTTGGCTGCAGAACAACTGACTGTTGCTCCTTCTAATTGCATAAGCATTTGTATAATTCATTTGCGCTGGATTTCATCATTGGGAGCCCAGGCATAGGGAATAGAAAAGGACTCCTGCATTTCCTCTCCATCTTTTCTTTTCTCTCCAGTGACTGTTCTGCAGGTTATGGGTTTAGTGCCAGGTCAAATCCCCTCCGTCAGCAGGAAACACTCTGTTTTATCCCTTCTCCGGTTTCTTGAGGAGTTCAGGACGAACCCAGGAGGATCTGAGAAAGTATTTCCTCCTGCAGATTGCAAAGCACATGCCTGGGAGCGTTGAATTGGTAGCTAAAAGCCAAACAGCCGGAAAGACTCCCAAGGAAGGGCTTATAAGATGACACGGGTGGGTTAGGCGCTGGGAATGACTCACACATCCGAAGCTTTGGGATCTCCAAACCCTTTGCAAACAACAGTGAAAAACAAACCTGTAGCTACCCCTCCGTCCTCAGTGACACATGAACTGGGGATACACGGGACCCATTGATGCAGAGAAAGGGAGACCTTATTGTGGTCTTTCAATACTTAAAGGGGGCTTATTAGAAAGACTGGGACAGGCTTTTTAGTAGGGCCTGTAACAATAGAAAAAGGGTAATGGTTTTAAACTGAAAAAGGAGAGATTCAGACTAGATATAAGGAAGAAATTTTTTATGAGGGTGGTGAAATACTGGAACAGGTTGCCCAGAGAGGCTGTAGATTCCCCATCCCTGGAAACATTCAAGGTCAGGTAGGATGGGACTCTGAGAGACCTGACCTAATTGAAGATGTCTCTGCTCATTGCAGGAGGATTGGACTAGATAACTTTTAAAGGTCCCTTCCAATCCAAGCTATTCTATGATGACCGTTAGGGAGGCTTTCAAGGAGGAAAATGTAAATCTGCCCCTGGGAAACATGAGAAATATGAATGCTCTTCACAAGCTGGAATCAGAATAGTTTAAGTTGGAACGGACCTTAAAGACCATCTGATTCCAACCCCCCTGCAATGGGCAGGGACACCTCCCACTAGACCTGGTTGCTCAAAGCCCCATCCAACCTGGCCTTGAACACTTCCAGTGATGGGGCCCCCATGTCTCATGATGACCATCTCCTGTGAGTGGTGGTGCCTGGGAGGGCTCTGGTCTCTGAAAGAGCATCCCTTTGCTCCCAGCCAGGCTATTTCCACTCCTCTCCATTGAAACTGGTCAACAGCTTGCAAAGTTAAAGACAGAGGAGAGGGGTAAGCAGGAGGAGAGCAGCAGGCACAGAAACAGCCCTCATTTCATTAGGAACCCAATAAAAAAAAAAAAATAATAAAGAAGCCTCTGCAAACACACAGTGCTCCCAGTCCTGCTCTTAGCACCCAGCCTGCTTCCCCGTTGCTCCGCCTGCTGGAGGCAGCCTCTTCCAGCATCATGGAGAAGCCACAGACGCACATGGGCTGGAGGCACACCTGGACATAAAACGAGCACCACAGCCGCTGCTGCTGGGATATTTTTGGTTGTGTGAAGCAGAGACCATCTCAACAGTGCTTGAGCAGGGTGAGGTGTTTTGCTTAATTAGTGAGGGGGTTCTGCTGCTTTTCCTTTATCACCTGCACTCAGAACGCAGGTGCAGCAAAGATGAGGTTAACAAAAGACCAGAGTTAACACCTCCAAAGTGATGGGAAGGCCTAAATCAACCTGCAACAGACTAAAATTAAACTGAAATAGGCTTTGAGACTGAACTGAGACAAAAATCCATGCAAGCTCTGCTTGCTTCATGCCGAAAGAGCTGTGTTAGTTCGAAGTGTTTGCCTTGTTTTAAAAGATGAAAGTTTTCCAAATCCCAGAGCATTACATTCTTAGGCATCTGAGGCAAATAATTGCTGTGGAAGAGGAGACTCGCTAGCTTCATGAAGGGGAAAAAATCTACCTGCCTCTCCTCCCAGGTGCCTCCTTCCAGCAATGCACTGCTTTATGCTGGGGAGACCCAAACATCCTTAAAACCCTTTCACCAAACACACTAAACAGTGGCTTAATTACACCTGGGTCTTGGTCATTTGGGTCCCTGTTTTCTCACACTTGAAACCTTAATGGTCTATTTTTATTTACATATTTATTTTTTAAATGCACACACTGTTGCTGGAAACAGCCTCCCAAGTTTGTAACTAGCTTCCTGGAGAATAAGGCCACATTCACAGACTGAAAGTAGATTTATTAATTCCCTGCTCCACACTTGGAGCCTGACAGGTCCCCTCCAAACCGTGCCAGGCATCAGGAAAACGCCAGCTCTGTAAATACCTGGGAAGTGCTGTAGCACTTGGTGCGGGCTTGCAGGGAATGACATCTTTAACCCTCTTTTTGCCACGTCTGGACTGGTTCCATCCACCTGCTGGGAGATCTTGACTCATTTAGAAGCTGCAGTGCTTTGAGCCGTGGCCTTTTGTCCTCTTTGTTGTGATGCTGATGGTTTCCCCTTGGTGTTCACTGAGGTCAGACAGAGCCCAGAGGAATTGGCTGTGCATTTCTATGGTGTTCTACACAACACTTTGTCTTCTTTTCAGCTGAAAATATTGCTCTCTTCCAACTGTTTCTGCCTGCTGCTGAAGACAAGCAGATGGAAAGGTGTCTCCATGCACAGCGTTTCACCCTTCTCTGCTCCCTGGATTCATAGATCTTGCCAGACAGCAGGCTCTTCATGCTGGAAACAGCTACAGGTTCAAGAAAACAAGCCTGTGTTCTGATCGTGCACTCATGTTTGCTGTCTCTAATGTTTACCAGGGATCCTACCCTGGTCTAGAAGTCAACCTGGAGCTCATCTGGCTAAAAATGCCACCAGAGGCACATCTACCACTGTATTTCCCATTCAGTTGGAAGGGAAACTCTCCCTGAGGTATGTTTACATCTATATCAGCCTACTGTGGTCCCCCCAGAGGACCTTTGCTCAGTGATGCCATGCAGCTAGCATATGTGACAAGGTGTCTGTCACCCTACGGTTGTGACTTCACTGACTGGTGTCTTGTAACATGAACATTAACTCAGCCTGGGCACCAGAGTCTTTTGGTTCTTGTGTGGTGCCTTTTCAAAGCCACAGTTCCCACCTTCCCAGCACGGTCATGTAGCTCCACCCAAATGAGAAGCACTGGGACCTCCTTTGTCCCTCCAGACTCCTGGCTTTTGGTGTTGAGGAATAACCCAAGTCTCTGTCCTGAGCAGAGTGTGGTGATGGAAGAGGAGAGTGGAGCTTGGATGAGGAGGGCCCAGACCATCTCTGGTGGGGCGGAGGAAAAAGGACATTTTTTCCCATTCATTGCAGTGTTAGCCTGGGCGTGGCTTTCTGCGCATCTCCACAGCAGAACTCATCATCTCCTTTAGGGTTATAGCTCTGAGCATGGCTGGAAGAGAAAAGATGGCTCAGAGAGGGCACACAAGAGATGGTCTCAGGCCATTCTACACCTGGCTGTGTTTAAATGGCCCTCCTCTCTGGCACATGAACGGGTTCACATATTGCCCCCTGATTTCTCTCCTCATTCAGGGTGTTATGACTTGCAGTCAAGTGCCAGGGCTACTATTTCGGAGGATTTTTAACACCTTGCCTGCTTTGGGTCATGCACAAGCTCATCACTTCCTTCCCGTCCCTCCTCCAGCCACTCACAGCAGCTCATAGATCTTGCTTCCCATTCACTTGAAGGCCCAATTTCACCTCCCCATGTGCTGGGGTGGTCTGTTGGCGTACCTGTCTCACACCCCTTCAGCCTGGTTGTTTGGCCAGCCAAGTGCATCCATCCATCTTGTGGCAGTGTCTGCAGCACTGAGTCTCCAAAAACAGGCCAAGGAGAGGGATCATGAATGAAAAGGCAAGCATCCCTGGAATTGCTACCGAAGAGTTCACAGCCAGCCCATGAAGTCCTGGGGAGGGCAGGACAGGGATCTAATCATCTTTCGATCTGACAGCGGTGGGTTGGAGATCTGCATCCTTTCTGGTCCAGCCGGGACCACTTGCTGGGAGTGACACCCTGCTGCAGATGTACAGCTGCCAGGGCTGAGCCACAGTTCACCCGTGTTAGCACCCAAGCACAGCACCAATGGCTAAATGATCTGTTTGAGCAAAGAGCTGCTGTTTCATCTGCTGGAGCTAATGGGGAATAAAGGGCTAAGAAAGGACTCATGGGAATGGTCTTGGCAGCAAATCTGGGGGGGATGCTGACCTCCAAGAGCAGGAGGTGCTGCTGGCAGACGCTGTGTACCCCTGTTGTTGTCTTCCCTCTCCACCTGCAGAGTCCCTGCTCTGTTCTGTGGAGGGCAGTGGGGACAGCAAGGAGGATGTGTCATCCCCTTGTCCAGAGGGGATGGAGGGCACCTCTGGGAATGTCTCTTTTGCTGGCATCTGTATCACCAACTTAGCCCTGCCTCCACCCATCTCATGTCTTGCAGCTCATCCCATAGCTCCCCACCTTCTTTTTCTTATCTGCTATGAGTTAGACCTTTCTGGAATGGGTCTTAAGGAAACTCGCCTCCCAGCTCAGGCTAGTCCTTGCGCCATTGTGGAAGGAAGGAAGAGCAGATGCTCAGATAGAGCAAAAGCCAAGAAGAGGGAATTGCAGAGATTATTGCTGCCTGTTTTCCCATGCTTGCTGCCTGGATGCAGGGGTTAAGTCCCATCCCTTTGTCAGTTTGCTCCATTGGCATTGGTACAGCTGATGAGCAGAGGGATGCTCCCCCAGAATATGACTCCCAAGGAGCGAATAAAGCATCATGCTGTCAGGATGCTTTTCACAGGAAGACAACAGAAGGCTGTCCTTTTGTGAAAAGTCAGGTTTGCCTGTTCAGTGGTGGTAGGGGGATGTTGAGGCATAGCAGATGTTGAACTCAGCTTAGCTGGGGGGGCTAAAACCAGGGCTGAATTTTCAGATGACCCAATGGGAAGTGGATATAAACAGGCTGTCCTGGAATCTGAAGAAGGCGTAGACAAACCTATAGGCTTATACAGGAAATTCCTGTATACAGGAAAATACAGGAAATCCCGGAGCAAAGACAATAAAACTCATGGGAGTAGCAAGCAAGGAGGAGAAATGAGCAGCCACTTTCTCCCTAGGCAGCAGGATTATGCTCAATTTTTCTTTTATTTGCAGTCTTGTGAGAGCAACATGATATTTCAAGGTCATTCAGGGGAACTTATGAGGAAGATGAGAAAACCCTGGAAAACACAAGAACTGTTCTGCCGTGTTTATTATGCTTTGCCCTTGCTCCAGTGAGTCCCATGTATATTGGGGACACCCATGTTGGTAGATGTGATGGGCGCCTCAAATTGAGTGAAAGGCAATGCAACAATGCAAATTGAATTGATGCACTTTGTGCCCACAAGGACTTCTGAAACCAGTGACAACTCTGTAGGGGAAAAGGAAGGCAAAGACGCAGCTGCTGATGCAGACGAGCTCAGTGAAGATGTCACTTTGATCTGTATCAGTGCTCGGCAAAGTTACAAACATTTGGTGGCATGAGAGAGCAGAGATGGAACATAGGGTGGGGACTGTGGTGTCCTCTATGCACTAAGGGGAACCTTCACCTGGAGTGATGCCTCTGCCCATGGAAATGGGATTTGCAGGCCCTATATAGGAGCGGAAAGAGCTTGTTTCTGGGTGGGAGAGGCATCACAGGAAAGGATACTGGAGACAGGGTTTTACTGAGAAATGGGAGAGTGAAAAGATCTGGCTGATTTGGTGCAGATGTTTGGGTAATGACTGGGTTCCTGGAAGGTATATCTTACAGGAACACCCCTTTAATGTACAGTCATACTGATCCTTGGCTTTTTTAAGGATGAAGAGAGAGCCTGTTGACTTTGGAGGCCTGTTGACTACACATAAGGCAAAGAGCTTTGCTGGTCCACATCCGTGGGCAGTTCTGCGAAAAGTGGCGGCCTCTGCTAACTGTGGCCCATCTCATCCCACTGTAGGTCCTGCTAGGGATTTGAATACTTTCCATGTCCTGTCCACAAGTGTGGAGACATGCAGACCTCTTCAGCAGCCAGGCAGCATGGACTCTGAAAACACAGGCAGGGTGTCAACAGGAGATGGTAGTCATTCAGTTGTCTGTTTGATCTCCCTGTAGGAGAATGAGCAAATATGTGGAAATCCTTGGTGATGGATGGCAGAGTCAGGACAGCAAAATAAAAGAGATGTCCAAAGACACTCTAACAAGCTTTCTAGTTCTGAGCTGGGGGACAGTCAGTAATAATCCATCCAGGCAGGTTCTGATCCAGTTGTCTTATTAATAATACCTTTGCTAATTAACTGTGGTTCATTTTCCTGCCTCATCTGTGGACAGATCTAACAGTGCATTAGTAAACTCTCTGGCTTAATTAATCTCTTCCCTGTTTAAAGAGAGCAGAGTGAGCAAGGCTTGGCTGTTTCACCAGTCTCAAGGAAAACGTGGTGAGAGCATCACCCAAGAGCACAGGAGGGAAATTCTTCCGTGGTAAATCCCTCTTTCCATGAGGTGCAAGGGTAACAGATGGAGGTATGGTTGCATCCAAAAAAACCACAGCATGATTCATGTCCAAACAGAGCCATTATACATATTTCACACAGCAAGGATGTACCTTGCAGAGAGGACAATGTTGTATCAGGTACTGCAGCCTTTTTTTTTTTTGGGAGGCCAAGCGGTCCCAGTTGTCAGAAGAAAAGCAGTGAATCCTGCTCTGGGTCCCCTCTCCCTCCTTTCATCCCTGCTCTCCTTTCTGATGTGCTGCGAATTTCCATCTGCAGCCCGGGACAGCCTGGCCTCAGATGAACGCCAAGGAAAGACTCTTACATAAATCTCTTCATCCATAATGGATGAACATCATCAAAATTCAACGGCAGCCTCTGGAGCCTTTCCGGTACCTCGCCTACAATTTTCTCCAAGAGGCTAAAAAAGCCCCAATTTAACACTGCTCATTGATTAGAGAGAAACCTGGGACTTTAGGCTCCCTCATGCCTAGGGAATCTCCATCCTCGAAGGGTCTTTTAATGTAATCAAGTCCTTTTTAAATATGAAAATGGTGTTCTGGCTTGGGCATGCAAAAGTCCAGCTCTGGACTCGTTCAGCCCTGGAGAGGCTGGGTGGGAGATCGCAGCTGGTAAAGATGGTGTAAATAAAACCACCAGTACCAGGAGCGACTAGCACTTTCCCTTGTGTGCCCAGCTGCTGTCTGGTCACATGGGGGTGGTTTCAGGCCTGAAATGTCCCTTTATGCTTTAGGCTGAGATTTGGGGATGGAGGAGGACAGGAATTTCAGTGCTTCGTCTTGAATTGTTCAACTTTGAGAGCACAGTGGAAAATCTGTGATTTCTCCCATCTTCAAATCGCACTCTGCTGGTCAAGATTTACAGGTAGAGGTAGTATCTTTTGTTAAAACAACTGTGAAAGAAATTAGACAGGCTTCTGGGTCCATGTTTAGATTTGAAATAGAAACAGCAGATCTCCAAACTGAGACCACTTAGCCTGGATTTTGGCAAGAGGTTTGCACCTCTGTGGGAGCATGTTATTGGTACCAATAGAAGAGGTATGGAGGAAAAAGGGAAAAGAAAAGGGTTAATAGATAAAAGAAAAAGGTTCATAGATAAAAGAAAAGGATAATAGGTGGAAGAGAGAGTATGGTGAAGCATAAACAGCTGAGTTTGTGGCTTTTGGTATCCAGAAGTTATGAATTTTAGCTCTTGAGTTTCTGAGCTTTGGAGGTGTTTTGGCTCATTGGTCCAAGCAATGTGAGGGCCAAATATTTCCCTTTAAAACCCATCAAGGGAAGACATATCCCTGCTGGCTCTGCAAGAGGTGGAACAGAGGTCCAAGTCCATGTTGTCTTCTCTGTGCTGTATCCATATTACATCTGGCTGTAAGATGGGACACAATGGGACATCCATGCAGCCAAAGACGATGCCTGGCCACGCACAGAGTGGCCTGTTTCTCCGTCACTCCAACGACTGGATGCATGGCTGGGGTCTGGCAGATCAGAAGAGCAAACAGGGTGAAAAACTCACCAAAGATGCTGTAGTGAGCATGCTGGTCATCTCCTGCAGGTGGATGGATACAGCTTGCTCCATTGCGAGTGGTGAACTCGGATTGAAGTAATGGAGACAAAAAGGGTCTTCTGGGCTTCATTAGCTACTGGTCCTCAAGATTTTTCTATCCAAGGATCCCTTCTGTCTTCTTTTCACATTAAAATCCACTGGCAATGTCAGTCAAGTGCTGTATCAGCCAGTTCCACTTCCCACCGCATACAAATAAGGTTGCACTTCTGCAGGTTCTTCATCTTTCTCTGTCTTATTTCTTGGCTATTTGGCCTGAATGACACTTATTTTTCCCTTGATCTCATGGGCCGCAAATGTACAGCACTGCACACAACAGCATTCTTATTCTAGTTGATTTTTACAGATCCACAAACAATCCCAAGATCCTATATGGCAGTTCAGTGCCTGCTTAGAAATGCATGATAATGATAATTTCTGTGGATTATCCCACTTTAACATCTACAGTGATTCTGTTGACATTATGTGCCAATAGGGAGGAGAACATAATTTTTAACATCTACAGGTATGAAAGCTTACGAGTACTCAGCCTCCAAGGAAAAACATGTTCTTGCTTCCTGTGATGCTGAAATTAGCTGATGCAATGAAATAAGCCTGTGCTACTGCTGCAGCTGTGGGGCACGCTATCTCCTATTCTAGATTAAAGTCGTCCATTTGTTGGTGTGTGTGGACCTGCTGCAGGTAGGTCTTTTGTTAATTCATGTGCCTAATGTCAGTGCTCAGGTCAGCACTGGGAGTCGGTAAATCCTTGCAGTGGGACCCGTCTCACTTAATTTTAGCCATCCCAATGTTAGATGCGTCATCTTGACTTGGCAGTATTAGATTAATGGTTGGACTCGATGATTTTACGGGTCTTTTCCAACTGTAATTATTCTCTGATTCTAACTTATCCAGCTTTCCACTCTCCTTCTGTAGACAGTGGAAGGACCTTGCAGGAATCACCCACAGGTGATTCAGCCCTTGCATTTTACCTGGCCAGCATAGGATGGTATGAATTGCCCCCATCAAAGCCACCCTTCCCTGTGTACTGTGGAGGGAACCCAGGCAATGCACTGAAACTCAGCCCTTGTCCTAAATGCTGGAAGTAAGTGCGATGTTCCCATCAGCATGAACAGCCAGAGCTCAGGCTCTGGTTGCTATCAGCATCCACTGCGCTGTTTTTGACATTTTTCAGCATTTTCATCCATGATACATACAAAAACTGCTCCTTCAGGATGCAATATTACTTGTACTCCCTCTCCAGGACAGTTGACAAATAAATGCACAAGAGGGCAAAAGTCACAACAAGGAATGACGTGAGTCTAGTCTTGCCTCATCTCACTCAAAATGCAGCTGCAATTGCCAGAGTAGCAGCTTGGATTTGTGGTAGTGCAGAATCTGACCTGTTTCCTCTAGAGTCAGAGGCAATAGGAGATACTACCAAAAGAGCTGATCTGGTTGTCAGAAACATTTCATGAATTCCTATTAATTCAACCATCACTTCAGTTTGAACGAGCCCTGCAAAAGCTGAAATATTTTGACAGCTGAAACATTTTAACAATCTTGCATGAAAACGATTCAATTTTCTCATTTAAAAGTTGCATTTAATTTTTTAAACTTACTTCAATTTTATTTTAAGATCCTTGAAGTACCCCTTTGAAAAGATGCAAAATAAAATAAAATGTTTCTTTACAGCCAAGGTGCTTTTTAAGAACGTGTTTCTCAGTATCATAAATAAACAAACATTTTTCCCCCCCCCCCAAGTGTGGTTATAGACACAGCTTTGATGAAAACATTTATACTGGAAGCTAGCATCAGATCCTGTAGCAGAGTGTTACCCACTTTGTGTTGGTGGTTCACTGTTATCTGTAAGACATAAGAAGGTGGTCCATGAAATGATTATGAATAGTAATTTCTCCCATGTGTTCTCTCCCAGGCAGCTGGTTTGTATGTGTTACCACCCCTGCCAAGCAGAACTGGAAGGTTAAAAGCCAAATTATAGCAATAAAATTACAGTTTTTCAAACCAATTATACTGTGTTTACCTAAAAGTCCCTTTATTTCCCACTCATCCAGCCTCCCAATGAGAGAAATTCAAGCAATCTTTACACTTTTACCCAAAGAATAAGGACAAACAATTAAACCCTGAACTAAGATACCAACACATGCTGAGTTTACTATTGATAAGGGCAGAGTTGGACCTTAGGAGGTCTCAGCCATGGATATAGCTACCCCAGTTTATGCCTGGTGTTCCTGAGGTGCACACGTGCACCTTTACAACAAAACAGACATACTACAATAAATTCACACAGCCTCTCTGATTTCTTTCCATCCATAAACTTCATTGAAGCCCTTGTACATACTTAGTTGCACTCAGTAAAAGCTTAATTTCTAATAGAAGAAAGAGATGGACACCAGAAGAGCTTGCTCACCACCCTGGCTTGGGGGCATGTGAAGAAAATTTGGCTAGAAAGACGTATGCCGTTGTTCTGCAAGACCCAAGCATTGAAAGTGGGCATGGGCAGCCTGGAGACTAGTGCACACTGGATATTAAAAATTCAGCACACTGCGCAGAGCTTGGGGCTTTTAAAGCTATTTAGATCTCCCTGTGACCCTTTGTCTTGGTTTTCTGGGAGCGTGACGGTCCTCTGGGACCGATGGCAGCTCAGCATGCGGAGGTGAAGTTAAGCACTGAGGAGTTTGATGACTGCAGAGACAAACTATGACTATCTTCCTGCGAGGACGGGTTTCTCATGGGACCTCTGCTAAGTTCTGCCTCCTGTGGCTACAGAAATCCTCTCCAAGGGCAAATCCTTTCTGCAGCTTTTATTATTTTCTAATAGCAGCTCCCGAGAACAAAGCTTGAGAATTAGGCTGAAGGCTGAGGTTCCAGAAAAAGAGCTTAAACAAGACAGGAGCATGAACGTGCTGGTGGATAGTAAGGAAGAATTGCCCAGGGCTCGTTCTGAAGAAAAAAATCTGGATGAAGGATTGAGAGGAAGCTGCATTTGGCCAGGCTGGAGCTAAAATGCAGAAGCTGGTAGGATGCAAATGCAAAGATAGCAATGTCTGTAAGGTGGTAGTGCTGGAAACCTGCAAATGTGACCCTGTGGTCAGTGGTGAAGATGGTGGAGACGTGGGCACAGTCCTCTGAGTCACCACAAAGCATACATGCCACCAAGTTGAGGTGACAGAGAGACTAGGCTTGGGTAGTCAAAAAGCCTCAATAGATCTGGGCCAGAGCTTTTGCATCTCAGGTCTCCCTCTGTAGGGGATGAAATGCTTGTGCCATTGATGCTTCCCAAAAAGAACTCAAGAGATGAATCCCAGCTGGACCACAGGTTTGAAAAGAAAGGTTTGGGCTCCTAGAAAAAAAAACAAGCAGCAAAACCCATTATGCCCAAAACCCAGTGGAAGATGACAGTTTATTAAATGAAATCCATTGACGCGCTGGGAAAGAAAAAATAAAGCAAAAACAGTGCTCCAGGGCCTTTAAGATGTGTTTTTGCACAATAGCTGCCTTTTGAAATGTAAAAAGGAATAACCAGATTCTCACCGGGAGCATGTGTTATATTCACACGATGAGCTGTAGGATTCTCCCTTACCAGTTGTACTGAGATGAAAGCAAAAGCAGTCACAATCTTTTATTCAGGAAGGCAGTAGTAGTTAAGATGATTAACTGTTCCTTATGAAATACTGTCCAAAGGACTGTGCTGGTTTTACATCCAACCCAGAAATGAGCTGGTAAGTTGTTTTCACAGACCTGGTGTGATAATGATGGCCAAGCCAGGGGAGGTGGAACCTGAAAGATGTGCTTCAATATTATGTCAGGAATTTTCACGGATAACGAAGACTCAAAGGGAAGAGGGTTTACATTTAAAATTATGCATTGCTTGTGATGAAGATGTTATATAGCGCAATGGATCATTGATCTCTACAAATACAGCATCCATCACATCGAAACAAGGACCGCTAAATGCATTGCTATATTTGGTCTTGTTTCACCTTCATCCTGGCTTTCTGGCTAGATTCATCATTTAAAATCGCACAAAATAGGTCAATCTCAAATCTGCTGTCTCCATAGGCCTGTGATTTTTACATCTGTGTAGTGAGATTCACTGAGGTAAACCCCTTTAGTGCAGAATACCTGTAATGTTAGGAGATACAGTGCAATCCAAATCCTTGGAGGAAACAGCGATAATTGAGATTTTGATACAAACTTTTTCCTGAGTCTATCATAAGGTGTGAAAAAGGCCAGGAACAAAACAATGAAGTAATTAAGCCCTAAAATAGCACTCAGCAGCATCCATGGGTATTAGGCTCATGTCTGGAGGAGGTTCCTATGAGCATGTCAGTACGTTTGTAAGACTTTCCTCTCTTAACACTAAATGCCTGGCAGGTAGATGCACCTGTTTGAGCCTCTGACCCTGAGCTCACTCTGTGGCTGGTGGCATGCAAAAGTTGCTGAAAGGACAGTTTGTTGGACTTATCCTAGACGTGTGTCTTACTGTGTTCAGGAAATGTGGATTTGTCTTGGCTGTGGAGTGAGGCAGCAGTGGCCAGCTGAAATGGAGACAGCCATGCGGAAGACAACTTGTAATGGGGCAGAGGGAGCAGCCTCTCTGCCTGTGTTCCCAAACAGCTCCTGAGCCCCACATTCGACAGAAGGAAGTTACCTCAAAGGCATTTGGTTTGAACATGCTTCATGAAAAAAAAAAAGACCAAAGAGAAACCTTAATCATGCTTCCACCGAAGAGAGGATGCTGACTGAGTTCAGCCATCACAGACACCCAGTAATTCCTATTGGGAACACAGAAACGCTTCAGCCAGACTGCTCATCTGTTTCAACAAGCAAACCCAGTTGTCCATGAACAAAAATCTAGAGAAAAAACATTTTTGTTTTTGTTTTTTTTTCCATGGTGCAGACAGAATGATGTATTTTCAGCCTAAGAACCAATGAAATATTTGCTCTCATAGTTGCATCATCGCCGAAGAGCTCAGCTGGTTTGACCTTGTCCAAGAGAAAATAATGGTGAAGAAAGAACCCTGAACCCAGATTGGGGAAGGAGTGTGGTTTGGTCCCATCTCTGTAAAAATAAAAAACAGTAGAGAGGTGAAAACACAGCCACAGTGGTATTTGGTTCTCTGAATATAGGTTTTATAATGCCATTTGAGGTGACCTGGGCTACCTGAGCCATCTATATGGGCAGCTACAACAGGGGATTTGTGGAAAACTCTCACCCTTATTGAGATGTTGCTGGAGGTTGGCTGGGGTAACAGAGAGTGTTTCCCACGGCTCTGTGTTTAGAGACTTGAACCCACTCTCAGTCACTGCTTATTACTGGAGTTAGCTTTCATGCTTATTTTTATGATTAGAGAATGTAAGGCTTTGTAGGAACTTGAGATAGCATGATGTGATTGGCAGGGCGTGGGAGATGTGAATCCATAAATCTGTGCCTAGACATAATTACTTGAGAGAGGGTTTTTTTCATAGCTCCATCCCAACGAATATATATCACAACATTTCTGGGTAGGCCCCTTGAGGGTTTGAGAAAATAACTTGCTGTGTGCTGTGGGAAAACAGCAAACAGGGACCAGGAATTATGCCGGAAATACCGATTCTTAGGTAGGGGACAGAAACGAGGTCCTGTGGCAGCATGAGCCATGCTGGGACATACTAGGTATGTCTGTGTCTTTTGGAGGGAGCCTAAATGTAAGTGTTTGAGGTGAAGGACACCCAGGTCAAAGGACATAAACCCCTCTGGAGGGTGACTCTTCCCCTTTCTTCTCAGGATTTATCTTCAGATGGTGTGAATACCCCCTGGAGCTGCCCACTCCTGCTGTGCTGGAGATGATGTACTGCTTCCCCCGGGACCCATGCTTGCAGCCTGTCCTGAGGTACCAGCTGGTTCCCTGTACCTGCTCATGGTCTTTGCCACGACATGTCAGCATTTACATAAGCCAAACTCCTTCTTGACCATGGCACCTGACCGTCACCAGCCCTTATCAATTGCTCTGCATCTCTAAAACAAATACCCGGGGAGGAGAGGACAGGTCTATGCTAAGTCCCTCTTTGGGGAATACTGCAGAGCCTGCAGATTTATGGAGCCTTATGATCTCACGTGACAGACGCTCTGAAGATGTACAAAACTGTAAAGCAAAGCCATGCTGATGCCAAATGCAGCCATGCTGACTGTCAGAATTGACCATGATCTGGCAGTGACCAGCAGCAGATGACTGAGGGAGAACATCAGCATGTGGTATGAATAATGGAGTCCTTCCTCATAAATCCTTCAGGCTTTGGCAAATTAAGTTAAGGGTGTCCTAAGGATGACTAAAGCAAATAAAAGGAAGGACAGAGGAAGCAAAAATCCATTTGCCCATGTATTAATCCTACCTGCCCCACCCCATCCTCATCCTATGCCCAGCACAAGGCAGTGCAAAACCCGACAGGTAGTATTGCCAACATGCAGCAAGAGGGGACTCTCAAGAGACTTCTTCCGTAAGTGGGAAGCAGTCATGAAGATGCCCCTCCTCATTGGACTGTAGGCTGGTTTTCAGTGTCCAAGCATGTGTTTGAACACTGGGGTGAAGACATGAATTGTGGAACAAGCCACTGTTCTTGAGCTCTTGCTGTTGGATAGAGACAATGAATATTTGGCAAAGCTGATGTAGTTAGTCCCAAAACATGAAGAAACATCTTAGCTGGGCTGGAGACATAGCCTTGCCCTTGCACAGCCATGGCAGATCTATAAATAAATCTTTCTAGACAAGGGAAACAAGTTTCTCTCCCCTATTTTTGTCTTCCTCCCTGTAGCATTAGTTGTCTGCAATGTGGGTTGCTGCGTTGTTGTTTTTGTCGTATTTTTGTTTGCAGACCCAAACCCTCAGAGGCCAACTTTGCACTGTAACAAGCAAAATCCAGCTGACAGGTAAAGACAGTCCTGGAGAGGCAAGCTGGGTCATACGGGCTCATCTGACTCATATTTTGAGAGGTAAAAAAATCTTTCTCCCCTACTCCTTTCCCATCTCGTCCTTGCAACAAAACACGCTTCCCGACATCAAAACAGTCCTAAGAAGTCTCTTGTCAGAGCCACTCATGGTAATAACGGATGCATTTCCCATTGGGGGGCCAAGCCTGTCTCAGCAGAGTTACTCTGAAAGGGCAGAGCTCTACAGGCAGTGCTGCAAAGTGCCAGGAGATGTCTGAAGTGGCAGGAAGCGTCTGCCACTGGAGATTTGTCTGGGTGCCTGATGATTAACGATGAGATGGGAGGAGAGACAAGATCTCCAGAAAAACATCATAAGGCTTCATAAATGCAGAGATGGGCAAGGCTGTGGCATGGCTAAACATGTATGGTTAACAGGGTGGACCTTCATGTCCACATTTTGGGTATCTACATGTCTGGTTTTGAGAGCTGACAGACCCTAATTTCTACAGGTTTTTCCAGCTAAGGATTAAGCTGGCTACCTGACTTCATCCCCCCCTTCTTCTCTCCCTGCAGATAATTTCAAATATTTTGGACCCTGCATGCCAGCTCTGGCTGAAATATGAATATGGCCATGGCCATACCACCCTGAGAATGCCCTATCCTGGCTGATCTCAGAAGCTAAGCAGGGTCCGCCCAGTTAGTACTTGAATGGGAGACTGCCTAGGAATACTGGATGCTGTAGGCTTAAAAAATTGGTAGACCTAGTGCTGAGGGACATGGTTTAGTAGTGGTTTTGGCAGTGTTAGGTTGATGGTTGGACCCTGTGATCTTAAAAGTCCCTTCCAACTGAGACAATTCTATGATTCTATGAATGTCCTGTTCATATAATAGTTTTAGACAAACCCTGTGGTCCCTGATGAAGATTGCTAACCACAAAAGAAATGTAATGCTAGCACCAGAGAAGCATCTCATATATCATCACAACAATCTTCTCTAGCCTAAACTTCATCTGTTTTCACACAAACTGCAAGTTTACAGCATTTCACTCAGCACATGCCGTTATTTTAATACAAACCATGCATTTCATGTGTTTGTGATTTCCACAAGCAATGGGGATATTTCTTGGGCATTGGTTAAATTGAATGATCATTTGCAAATACCATCCACACAAAGAAAAGCAAATATGTGGCAGAAATAAGGCTGCAATGGATGTGATGTGAAAGCTCATCTCTCAGGGAAAGGACGTAACATTTGGATTACTTGAAGGAACAGAGAACACCAAGCAGAGAACAGCAACTGGAGAGGACAGATAGCAGGGAGGGTGCTGGGGTGCGGCTGGGTATGGCTGTGACAGGAGCTGTGCATGCAGGAGAGAGCTCTGGGTTAGAAAGCAGAGGCCAAGAGAAGAGTCAGCTTCAGCAGGACCCAGAGGAGAGAGACGGGGGAGAACAGGGGAAAAATGGAGGCTTGCAACATTGATAGAAAATCCTGACTTCTTCCCAGCTCCTTCACAACCAGGGAAACATTTTCATTCCTATTTTGCTCGTGTGCAAATTTCTGAAAGGTCTCTTCTAATAGCTAATTTATCCCATTCCAGAAGAGACAGCAAGGTCCTGAATATTGGCTCAGGTTTGCAAGACTTCACAATATACTTTGAGATCCCCTGGTGGAAAATGCCAGGTCAAGGGAGATGCTAAATGTACCTGGCGGGCCACTGATGTGGAGCATGAACTCAACTCTTGTTGTTGTGGCTGATTCCTTAGTTGAGATTTCAACCAAGAATCTTGGCTTTTTGCAGTCCAGAAAATGAGAAGAGTTCACTTTTGGCGACAAATTGTGGCGACACTCTGTAAAGCAGCAGCAACTTAAAGTAAGAATTTGGGCTTAAAAATTTCATAAGTAGCTGCTCTCAGACACAGATAAGCAGCTGAAATCTTGCTCAAGCAGATCCAAAAATACATGGCTTCTTGCTCCTCCAGCTCAAGAGAAAATCAACAACTTGTATGGTGAGTAAATTAATTTTTAACACTTGCAAAGCCCATGCAATGGATGATTATGCATACTAAAGCAGTACCACTAGCAGGATAAAGGAGGGGTCTCCCCAGGCTTTTGGCCAGGCTTCCCATGCTGTCAATGTTTTCCGTGGCATTTCAGCTGGAGTTAAACTGCTCCAGGGAAAGACTTTGCTGGCAGCTTTCACAAACTAATCCCGCCAGGACAGTTTTGTGCTGCTGCCCATCACCGCCATGTGCAATATCTATTTTTTGAGTTCAGAGAAGCAGTGGTTGGGTAATCCTCAGGTCACCTTCTTCATAGAACCATAAAATTGTTTAGGTTGGAAAGGACTTTGAAGATCATCTAGTTCCAACCCCGCTGCCATGGGCAGGGACACCTCTCAGTAGACCAGATTGCTCAAAGCCCCATCTAACCTGTCCTTGAACACCTCCAGGAATGGAGCCTCCACAGCTTTCCTGGGAAACCTGTGCCAGTGCCTCACCTCATGGTGAAAAATTTCGTCCTGAGATCTAATCTAAATCTCCTCTCTTCCAGTTGAAAGCTGTTACCCCTTGTCCTATCTCTACATGCCCTTGTAAAAAGTCGCTCTCCAGCTTTCTTGCAGGCTCCCTTCAGATATTGGAAAGCTACTATAAGGTCTCCACGGAGCCTTCTCTTCTCCAGGCCGAACAACTCCAACTCTCTCAGCCTGTCCTCATAGCAGAGGTGCTCCAGCCCTCTGATCTGCTTTGTGGCCCTCCTTTGGACCCTCTCCAACAGGTCCATGTCCTTCCTATGTTGGGGGCTGCAGAGCTGGACACAGTATTCCAGATGGAGTCTCACCAGAGCAGAGGGGCAGAATCACCTGCCTTGACCTTCTTCCAGGTGCTGGTCCATCACTGAGCCCTGGAGT
Source organism: Chionis minor (assembly GCA_013398295.1). NCBI lineage: Eukaryota > Metazoa > Chordata > Aves > Charadriiformes > Chionidae > Chionis > Chionis minor. The sequence goes on from VZSF01002931.1 coordinate 229,244, forward strand.
CTCCATAACTTCTAATCTCAGAACAGAAAGGATCAAATCATCCTGCAGCCATGAGTGAAACCCTTCACAAGACCCTTACAGGTGATTCATGTCTGCCAGTCTTCAAAAGCCCGTGAAGCCTACAGCACGGGTATCCAAGGCAGATCCTACTTCTCTCTCTCTAAGCCTCCTCTCTTCACCCTTGTCAGTGCTCTCCTCTTTCAAATAGAGAGGGAAACAAGGAAATTGCAGAAAGTTAACAGCTTTGGGAGCACCGCGTCAGCTGGATGTGGTTTGCCAGGGCTTTGCACCACACTCAGAGCAGCGAGGACCCTCTCTTCTGTGTCACCGCATGGTCTGTGCTACCCAGGTCACCCCAGACCTGGATGCTGACTCAATGCTCTTACACACACTGCCTTTCACCTGCCAAAGCACAGGCATCTGACCTGCACTGCAGCTGCCCCAAGCAGGCAGAACTGTGGGATATCTCTTGTGGCTGATGGATATTCGTGCCCAACACAACAGAGGTGCCACAACACAGAAGCCACAGCAGCCTTGTCCCACCACGATGGAGGGGACCATCCCTGCCCGGACATGCTGCAGGACCCTTTAGCAAAGCACTGCCTTACTGAATTATGCAGCATCTGCTGTGGTGCCATCAACAGCTCAGAAGGATGCAATAATTTTCCCTTTCTGCCCAGCGTCACACCTCGGGTGCAGGTTTCTAAAGCACCAAGCATCTGCCGAGCTTATTAGTGTCAGTGGGAGCTGCTGGCACTTCGCCCTGTCAAAAATTGGGCCCATTTAACATGACTCAGCTGAAATGCAAAATCAGTCAGAAAGGTAGGGCTGAGTTGGAAGATTCGAGCTGTTCTGCCTTGATATTAATTCTGGCCATGCATATCCTTGCAACGTTACAAATGCTGTTTTACAGATTGTGGCAGGCAGAGACACACACGCATCTTATTTTCACAGTAGTACAGCAGGCAAAGGGAAAAGCTGGGTCATACTGTCCTCCAAATGAAAAGGTTGGCTTCCAGATGACTCAGGAATCAGTTAAAGATCAGTTTTATCCATTTATATATTTATTCCGGCTGGCATCCATGAATCACCGTTAATAGCAAAGGGTTGCATAATTGTAAGGAGGATGCTTTTGTGATGCCTCTGACCAGGGAAAATACATCTATTTTGGTTTGTGTCTATGAATAGGTACCCTGCTCTGACTCTCTGCATTTGCAAACCACAGATACTACTGAAAATAAGATATGATTGGCAGGTACAACCTGATTAGCATATACAAATTACTGTGGCCTTTCTCCAAGCAATCATTTGTACAAATTGTTTCCTCTGTCTCCTATCTGAAAAGAAACAGAGCTATTAGGTAAGTTGAGGCTTTGAAAGAGTCAGCACAAGGCTAATGCTCATGCCATCTCATTTCAAACCCTTTTGAATGTTCAGCTTTTTCTGAACTGTGTCTTTTTTTCCCTTCCTTAAGAAAAAGGCCAAAACCACGGGCTTCGGGGTGAAGAGGCGATTTTTTTCCCCCTGAAGAAAATCCTTGGTTTTTTCTTTTTTTCACAACTTTTTTTTTTTCTTCAGCAACTGTTCCTAAAATATTTGCTCATTGTGGTTTTTAAACAGATGAAAAATTTCTATAACAGTTTAGCATATACATTTTTTTAAATCACATCAACATGGAAAAAAGAGGCTTGCAAGAGAAAGAAAACCTCATCTGATGAAAAGTGCTTCAGAGTGGGCTGGGATTATATCCCTCCCTCCATATTCAAGTCAAGAATAGGTCCTGGGGCATTTTAGAACTGAATATATTACTGCATGCTCCTCTTAAGATGTTTGATAGCACCAATCATGGAGGTTCAAGCTATGAGTCAAATACGTGAAACAGCTGAGACTGGCTCCAAAGAGGTGCACCCCCTTCCCAGACACAGGAATAATTATTTTTTTGCTTTGTTTTGGCCACAGTGGACCTGGAGATGGTGTTGCACCCTACCCTGTAGTCAAGAGCATTCAGCTGTTGTCATTTTCATGGTAGTGAATGTTCTTATGACTCCAGCAGCCGGAGGCTTAAGAACTTCGAGATCTTCCTGGTCTCTGTAGGCAACAGGAGGGCCAGCTGGAGAGTCAATGGGTCACTGAATCCTTTTGAGGGAGGATGTCGTTCCAGAAATTTTATCCTACACAATTGAATTACAATAACAGCAGCACTTTTCAGAACAGCCCATCCAAATTTCATAGGCTTTTGAATCGATAATTAGGCATCTTAACAGCAGTTATGAATACCAGGCTGAATTCTGGCTGCAACCTTAATTAAAAACATCTCGCAGCAGGATAAATAAATAATTCCCTTTTAAGTCTGAGGCCATTTTGTGCTTCAGACCCTGCCGGGCTGCAAGAGGGTTGGTGTGTGGGAGAGGCGTGATAGCTCTGCCTCGATGAGATAAGCGGTGGAGAGGCAGTATGCATCCTTCGACACGTGGTCCTAACCACAGCCCCTTCTGGGCTCTGCAAACTTTCTGTCCAGAATCGTTTTGCTTTTTCTATGCTGTCTCAGAGATACTTTTTTTTCTCTCTTGGTCTGTTTTCTGGGGGCTTAAATAAATAGACTGTGAGTGGGTGTATGTGTGGGTGAAAGGAGGAGGCAATGTTGGGGAGCCATGCTGAGCATGTTACTTTGTGCAGGAACGTTATGTGGTGCTGCCTGTCCAAAAATCACGGGTTGTTCTCCAGCCCCAATACTACATGGGAAGAGATGGGTCATGGATTTGCTCCTTGGCTTCCTGGCCAAAATCAGTGCAGAGCTGATGCCAAAATAACACATGGACATTGTGGGTCCTCCTGAAGGGCTCTTTCTGGACGTGACATTTCTGCCAATAACACAGCCAACAATACAAAATCTTTGATGGTGATGTTTTCAGCTGAGAAGATTAGTGGTGTAACATGTAATGAGGCAGGGCACACAATATCACAGAGGTAAAAGTACTTCAGACTTTATTTTGGAAAGAAAAGGAGAGGTTTTAGAGACCACAATCCAAAATGAGCTTGGAACCAACATGCATATATCAGTTCAGATCAAGCTGGGCCATGGAGTCAAAGCAGGACCCCAAATTGAGGTTCCCTAAGGAGCAGTGCTGAAAAAAATCAAGTCGGTGAGACCATAAACAGCTTTCAAAATGGTTTACTACATGTTAGAAAATCTCAGAAAATGGGTACCTGGGTGAAAGGTCCAGTATTCACTGGACAAATCAGAGCTTTGGAAAGGCAATTGGGAATATAAGGAATATGTAGATAGGGAAAATAAGTGGTAGAGCCCAAGTGGAGATGAGTAACAGACATATGGCCCAAATAATCACTCAGTGTTGTATCTCTTTCTGAAACCCAGGGAAAATGTGGATAATGAAATACAAATGACTAATCTAAGGGTGAAAAGTCAGCTATAGAGTAATGAAACGTGCAACATCTGAGGCAGCATGTGAAATTGAGTTAAAGTCAAACACAGGTATAGAGTATGACCGGAGAACAGAAAGTGACATCGCTGCCTAAAGTGGTGGAAAAATATGATCCGTGCAGCTACAGACCTGCTTAGTCACCCATGAAGAAGCAGTGTTCAGGCTGGAAGAGTTGCTGGTGTTGGGAAGAGGGATGGAGAAGAAACCGTAGAAGCAACCACTCAGCCCCAGCTTTGGTCCGACAGAAGGTTGGTTGAACATGAGGAGGATTTCCATCACATGTTGCTGACAACGCTGTCACCAGGGTCGTGTGAAGTAACTGAGTATTGGGTGCATAATCCATGGAATGAGCAGTCTGTGGTTCCAGAAACCTGGTGCTGCAGTGAACACAGTACTTGCACAAAACATCATTCTTCTGCATGGAAAAGGAAAAGCCATGACAACGTACTATGTGCTGGAAAAGAGAAGGAAAAGAGAAGAACTCCGTGCTGTTGCCACAGTCCAAGGGATACCTTTTAGAAACAACATCCAGCTATCCTAGGAAGTCTCTCTCTCCCTGTGCTACATCAGGAACAACAAGGGCCTTCCTGATCCCTGTGGAAAGCTCATTTCCAGTCATAAAATTGTGATTGATTAATGCTGGAACTCTTGAGCAGAATACACAAAGCAGGAATGTAAATGAGATTTTTCGCAACTGCTAGGTGCACTCTTCCCAAAACCCTGTCTTCATTAAAGCCATAATCAGGGGGCAAAAATGGACCTTTTCCTGCAGCCAAGTGATGCAGTGAAAAATTAGAACAGGTCCAATGCAACAAACACAATCCACAAATTGTGGTCAGGTTCCCTTTCTGCTGGTGGGACCCACAGATCAAACTCTTGAAATCTCTGAACTGCACAGGTTTTAGCTCCTGACTCCTTCAGCGCAGACTCCAAGACAAGGATGATTGAGAAGTGCGGCAGACAGGAGCTTCCAGGTCCCTAGGGAGCATGAGCAAAGCACACTCCCTTACTCACCTGACCCATCCCTCTGACACCTCACCCTCTAGCTATAAAGCTGAGGAAATCTTTGAAATTAGGGATTTCCAGTCCTTCCACGCTCATTGAATAATCGTGGAGCACAATATCTGAGTGCTTTGCTGGCCAGGGGATTGGTGGGAGCAGGACTCCTCCCCAGCATCCAGATGGGTTGACAAAGGTTAGGAGCGTGCACATAGATGCTTTGTGCCAGAACCTAAAGGGACCGGTATTATTTTAAGCTTTTCTTGTGGATTGAAAGTGCATACTTATTCCCTTGCAATATTTAATACCTTGCTATGGATCCTGAGGAATATCTGCCCGCTTGATCATTATAATTAATAATAACACCATGCTGCAGGGAAAAAGACTTGTCTAAATGCTTTCAATAGTTAATGACTCAGACCTTAAGGTTTAATTCATCCTATTCCCGCCTCGTTAATTAAAGGCACTCGGTCTCTTGTTGTGTCACTCAGATTAAGAAGAGGAGATGCAGAACAGCTGTTACTGCCATGGCAGGGAAATTGCGTAAAAGTTATCTCAGCCATGGACAACCTGGGAACAGGGATCGCTGTGGACAGTAGCTTGCTTTATCTGACAGCAAAGATGGAAAATGTGCAACATGGTGATAAATGCCCTTTCCCGAGCTTCTTAAATCCTTTTCTTTACAACCCACAGATTATGGCTATAGCTTGATTTCTGCTGTGATTCCTTGATAGCCAGGAATTATTTATTTTGCAGCTGTCAGACTACATTTGCCACACGCTGCGCTTTTCTATTTCGTCTGTCTCAGATATCCTGGGGTTTTATACCTGAGTTTATGTTGTTTGTGGCTCTCTTAAAAATACAATGAAGCCAAAAATAATTGTGTTTATTACAACTCATACTGAAGTTTTTCTGCCAGGATGTAGCAGAGTTCAGGACTTGGTGGGATGCTTTCCAGGCAGAAAAAAGAGTGAAATGACAAAAATCAATACATTTTGAAGCATTGGTCATTTATTTGCAGTAGTGCTGGGTCAGATCATAGCTTCCCAGTTCTAGGAAGAATCCTTCCTGGGACTCACTCAAAATAGTGAAATTAATATTCACTGATCTATTTATCAAGATTAGGGTGGAAACCAGCCGCCTTCAGTTGACAGCACCTTCTCTGCCCCCATTCAGCATAACCTTAAACATTTTTAGTCCTCCCAACCTTGTAGTGGCTTTGTGCAAGAGCCAAGATGCTGTTGAGTAGTGGAAAGCTTAGTCAATCCCCTCCAGGGAATACATGTAAATAAGGAAGGTTTGGCATGGGGATGAAATGACGGCACATTCCTTGGGCAGTACACAAAAAAGAAAATTTCCCAATCAAATAATTTTTCTCTGCTTTAAAAAAATCGTGCTTTCATGTTAGGCTGAAAATATCCTCCTGGTACTTTCATATCTCCAAAGTAGCTTGGATATGAAAGCAGCTTTGCAGAAAGGGTTTCTGAGGAGAATTTGAAGCGGTCTGAATTATCTCCCTTGGTCCTTTCTGCATTCAGGCAAAATTTGGAAATTTTTTGCTGAAGAAGTTAAATTCTGCTCAGGGATTTGAACCAGCCTCCCTCTCCCCAGGTGCCTGCCCCTGTGGGAGAACTGCATGCCCTTTCCCCTTTAAAAGCAAAAAAACCACACACACCCCACAAAGAAATTCATCCTCTGCCACTTGGAGGACAGAGAAATTTAAAATCTCTGCACGTTTCACAAGATGCCACTTCTCCAGTGTCACTTACCTCCTTGCAGCAACTGCTGCTTGTAACTAACTCAAAACAGCAAGAACCAAATTTTATCACTGGTTAATCCTGTTAGAGCGGACACGAGCTTAGGGATAAAGAGGGTTTCTCTCCTCCGCCAGCCACTGTGCCTGCCAAGTCCAGGGACACAGTTATCTCAATGGCCCTTTTCCTTGTCTGCAATATTTTGTTGAAAATTTGGGGGTCTACCAGCTTCAGAAGTTCCAAGACAGACAGATGGACAGAGATGTCACCCGTACTTCATGTCTTCCTTTATTTTTGAAGGAGAAAACAAAAAATGGTCAATGTTTGCACTGGTTTCAGCTGATCTGAGTGCACACATCTGCAGCATTGCTTATACCTACAACCAGCCAGTGCCTGTGAGTTCAGTGTTCTCTGCTTTGGGTTCATCATTCCACACAAATAACTTTGGCTTGGAGAAGACCTTTCTTATGAATATGTCAACCATGATTTGATGCTATATACCACATTTTGAGTTCATGCCAGCCTTCAAAAATGTACATTTTGAGTGAAATATCATGAGTACAATAGTCTTATTCAAGGTGTCTTTCAGTCCGGCATTTTGCAAATCGTGTGCAAGGCAAATACAGAGACCCTTGAATCAAACAAGTGGTGTACATATCCCAGGGGGAGATCTGGAGACAGCCGGGAGTTCAGCAGAGCTACTATGGTGGAACAGTAGGTAATTGAGAAAGTCAGTTCTAAAGAGCTTTTTAAATTGATCACAAGTTACAGAGAAGCCCTTTCTTCTGAGGCATAGAAATCCAGGACGAAAATGAGAAAGATTTTATTTTCTTTCAGCTGCCTTTCCAGGTTGATGACCTTCTTGACAACTCAGAGTGCCAAAAGAGGGGGAAAAACCTGAGAAAGCCTCCCCAGACTAAACCTCCTCCAGAGTTGAGGGTTGGTGGCTTTTTGAGTTGAAGGCAGGGGTGAGTTATCCTGTACCCAAGTGTTTGGAACAGTGTTTGCCAGGGAAGGCTTTGCTGCCTGCTCATGTATGAACTGTCTGCAGCTAAATGGGGCCTCCAGCCCTTCAAACCCCCAGTCCCACTGTCCCACCACATCCTCAGATCCTATACATCCCAACAGATAATGCTTCTTGGAAGGGTATAACAACATACCCACGTGTGGCGTGGGAGGACAGGCGTACCTGCAACCCCAGACCCAATGGTGAGCTAAAGCAGCTTCCCTCTTCAAACTCATCAGTGCCTTGTGCCTGTGACATGCTGCTTGGCATTTTGTGCCCCATCCGGCATCGTGCTGCGCACGCGAAATCCTGTGTTTTTAGTGTGCCATGAAAGGCAGATGTTACAATCAAACAGCCCCACTAAAACCCCCAGGACTTGAGTATTGGCAGTCATTATAGCACCAGGGATGCATTTTGCACAGCTGTTTTAGTTTGTTATGGGGTGGAAAAGTGATTGAAGAGAAAGGAGGATTTCTTTATGGGTTTTTGAGTGCAAGGGAAAAGCGTACAGAATTTAAGAGACAAGCAAGGTGCATTCATGTGTGTGAGACGGCTTCAAGAGGGAGCTGCAGTCATCAGTCAGGTGTTGTAATGTGATGGGGGTGTTGATCCCATCAGCTCCCATGATAGAAAGAAGCCACTGTGCCTGCCCTCGAGCGCCACAGTCTCTTTCTCCATCACTTTGGGAATGCCCATGACAGGACACAGGCCACCCTGCAAAATGGCCACTGTTGTCCAGTGCAGACACCTGTGAGGAGGCAGAAGGTTGTGAAGCCTGTGTGAGAACTGCATGGACCCAGGCTGGTGAGAGGAAGAACTGGGACATGACTATATGATGCTGAGCTGATCCACCTGCCTTGGACCAAGGATACTTGAGCTGGGATACAACCTTGCATGAGATTTGGGTCCCATGTAGGGATGTTAAATGTACAGACCGGGACAGTTCAGATCCTATGTAAGGTTGCCAGAAGAGGCAACGCTATTGAGAAAAAGGAAAAGATTAATTTTCTCAAATAAGTTCAGTAAGATCTGGCTTGCTTTGCCACCACGGTTCTGGGCTCCCAGCGATGTGGGAATCCCCAGGGCATGAGATGCTATTGAAGAACAGGCGAAGTCTCACCACCGTTATGCAGTTCTCTCTGGGCCTCTTCTGTGTTCAGCTTGTTCTCTCTGCTGTAAATACTCCCAGGGAAGGAAGAATGTCCTTCTTTGGGACTAACTCTCCCCTTGCAAGACAGCAAAGCACTGCAGGGCAGGGAATCCGTTGGAGGAGCCGGGTGCTCTTGTGCCTGCAGCGAGCTCACAGCGCCTTGGGCGTGCAAGGGAGAGATGACTCTGCTAAGCAAAAATGTGGGGAACTGTTGAGCATCCCTCCCCCTTCGCTGCCCTTCTGAGGGTTGGCAGCAGCGCAGGGTGGAGATGTCAAGTTTTCGCTGGAAGTTCAGAGAAAGGTTTTGCTGTGGAAAGATGAAAAGTAAAAATTTCCCTGTGGAATGAACGTCCCGGGGAGAGGGCAGCTTGGAAATGCCTTTGAACTATTTTGTTTGGATAGTGCCTAACTACCACTAAGAGATATACTCTAATATAACAATACTGACATCAAATGAGCATGGTAAAACCCAGAAACAAGTAACTTCAAAGCAGGGGTTGTCCCTCATTTCATTTTATAGGGCCAAACATTTCCAGGGGGGAGCCATGCTTTTTGATTACCCTGTCCACAATGAACATCCACAGCCTTTTCCCTGAAACACTGACAAACCCAAACCGTTCCCCAAGGGAAACTGCTTCAGGAAATATATTTTCAAGCAGCTTTAGCTGAGAAGCCCAACAAGCCAACTCAGCTCCATCACTGCAGCCCCCGGCACTCAAACACACGGTGAGCTCCCAGCACTAGGTAATTAGAAGAACATACGCTGGAATCAATCCCAGTGAAAGCAAACACAGCCTTCTTAAGTGTATTGCCATCTATTATGGTAAAACTCCCTTTTCTTCGCTGTTGGTCCTTTTTTCCACATTTCTGCTCCCCAGCATTACAGCTTGGAGGCAGGATGGGGTTGCTGAGGCAGCCGTAGTTTTTTTTAGCAAGTTGAAGGAAGGTGAGCTGTTACTGTACACATGAAGATGCACATATTTGCTCTGTAGTTCAGAAAAAGAAGAGGTGGATGAAGATAAAAGTGGAAATAAATCCTGCCATCAATTCAGCCACTGTGACAGGAGACGATTATCTTAAACATTTAACAGAAGCAACCAAAGGCAAGACCTGGAGAAAATGGTATCATTAGGAATTTCAGCAATTCATGGACTTCTAGATCAGGTAGGTGGTAAGGTAAGTCCCTCTGGAGGGTGGTCCTCTGGTCCACCAATCCTCTCCTAAGTTACTGAAAGTGCTGATGTACTCTTTAAATTACCTGGACATTTGCCAGTAAAATAATCCAGGAAGACTGTGACAAAATTCTCCTTCCCAGTCTTCAGCTCAAATGATGGAGACATTTGGGCTGGTGTCTGTTGGCTGCTTCTCCTGGAGGGTGAAAGTGAGTGACCCATTTTCTGCTATGAGATGTGGAGGACTGCCATGGGCTTCACACTGGAGTGGTCATGGATGCAGTTTGGTGTCCAGACTTGGGTCCCTTCCATTGAAATGGACTTCAAGAAATTGGACAATGTTTCCAAATGGGAAGAAGACTAACACATCTAGAGATCACAAAGCACGAGGAAGGTTAAATTAAACTGGACTAACTTATTTTAGAAAGGACATGACTAGGAGGTAAGGAAAAGGTCAGCTTCTCAATAGCTAAAGTGTTGTGACGTGTAGGACTGACTGAATGCTCTTGACATCCCCTATGGAAGGGCAAGACAGAAAAAAAAAGAAAGAAAAAAAAAAAGGAAAAGAAAAAGAAAAAGAAGGTTTTATGTGTTGGGTTGACCTTGGTGGGAGGCCAGGTGCCCACCAAAGCTGCTCTATCACTCCCCTCCTCATGGAGAGAAAATGGGGAGAGAAAATACAATGAAAGGCTTGTGGGTCAAGATAAGGACAGGGAGAGATCTTTCACCAAGTACTGTCACAGGCAAACTAGACTTGACTTGGGGAAAATGAATTTTATTTATTACTAATCCAACCAGAGCAGGGTAATCAGAAGTTAAAACTAAATCTTAAAACCCCTTCCCCTCACCCCTCCCTTCTTTCCGGGCTCAACTTCACTCCCGATTTTCTCTACCTCCTCACCCTGAGTGGCACAGGTGGATGGGGAATGGGGCTTGTGGTCATTTCATCACACGTTTTTGCTTTTCCCTCCTCTCTCAGGAGGAGAATTCTTCACACTCTTCACCTGCTCCAGTGTGGGTCCCTTTCACGGGGTGCAGTCCTTCAGGAACAGACTGCTCCAGCGTGTGTCGCCCATGGGGNCCCCTCACCCCTCCCTTCTTTCCGGGCTCAACTTCACTCCCGATTTTCTCTACCTCCTCACCCTGAGTGGCACAGGTGGATGGGGAATGGGGCTTGTGGTCATTTCATCACACGTTTTTGCTTTTCCCTCCTCTCTCAGGAGGAGAATTCTTCACACTCTTCACCTGCTCCAGTGTGGGTCCCTTTCACGGGGTGCAGTCCTTCAGGAACAGACTGCTCCAGCGTGTGTCGCCCATGGGGTAGCAAGTCCTGCCAGAAAACCTGCTCCAGCATGGGGTCCTCTCTCCATGGGGACGCAGGTCCTGCCAGGAGCCTGCTCCAGTGCAGGCTCCCCACAGGGTCACAGTCTCCTTCAGCTATATCCACCTGCTCTGGCGTGGGGTCCTCCACAGGCTGTGGGTGGATATCTGCTCCACCTTGGCCCTCCATGGGCTGCAGGGGGACAGCCTGCCTCACCATGATTTTCGCTGTGGGCTGCAGGGGAATCTCTTTTCCAGCGCTTAGAGCACCTCCTCCCCCTCCTCCTTCACTGACCTTGGTGTCTGAAGGGTTCTCTCACTCCTCTCTCCTGGTTGCTGCCATGCAGGCTTTTTTTTCCCCTTCTTAAATACGTTATCACAGAGGTGCTACCACCATCGCTGATGGGCTCAGCTTTGGCCAGCAGCTGACCTGTCTTGGAGCCAGCTAGCATCGGCTCTATCACACATGGGGGAAGCTGCTAGCAGTTTCTTAGAGAGTCACCTCCGTNTGCTCCAGTGTGGGTCCCTTTCACGGGGTGCAGTCCTTCAGGAACAGACTGCTCCAGCGTGTGTCGCCCATGGGGTAGCAAGTCCTGCCAGAAAACCTGCTCCAGCATGGGGTCCTCTCTCCATGGGGACGCAGGTCCTGCCAGGAGCCTGCTCCAGTGCAGGCTCCCCACAGGGTCACAGTCTCCTTCAGCTATATCCACCTGCTCTGGCGTGGGGTCCTCCACAGGCTGTGGGTGGATATCTGCTCCACCTTGGCCCTCCATGGGCTGCAGGGGGACAGCCTGCCTCACCATGATTTTCGCTGTGGGCTGCAGGGGAATCTCTTTTCCAGCGCTTAGAGCACCTCCTCCCCCTCCTCCTTCACTGACCTTGGTGTCTGAAGGGTTCTCTCACTCCTCTCTCCTGGTTGCTGCCATGCAGGCTTTTTTTTCCCCTTCTTAAATACGTTATCACAGAGGTGCTACCACCATCGCTGATGGGCTCAGCTTTGGCCAGCAGCTGACCTGTCTTGGAGCCAGCTAGCATCGGCTCTATCACACATGGGGGAAGCTGCTAGCAGTTTCTTAGAGAGTCACCTCCGTAGTTTCTCCCCCGCTACCAAAATCTTGCCACACAAGCCCAATACAATTTAGTTTGCTAGTTAGGAAGCACAAAAGGCTGGGAAAATGCTTGGAACTTGCTGTGAATATTTAAGGCCGTCTCTGGGAGCAGGGATCAGAAATAGGTTTGAAAATGCCTACAAAGGAGGGTCTAAGAATTGGTCCTGCTTCTGAGCAGGTGTTACAGACCTTCTTGCAGCTCTACATATCTCTTGTAGTGAACACTACTGTCTTACAGGCTTCTCTTATGGTCACCTGTCTTCACTTAGTAGGTGCTTTTTCATCCTTCTGCCCCATTTTAATCCCAGGCACATACAGTTCATATAAGCCCATGGGATCATCTTTTTGGGACATTCTTTAGACCTGTGCAGCAGTTCTGCTGTCAGGGTGGTGTTGCTCTCCCCAGTCCTTCTCTGCTTGCTGGCAAAGCATTTACTGATATCTCTGCTGCTGACCATGCTTTTAACTTTGGGAGGAGGCTTCAAACTTTTCCAGGGCACTTTCAACAGACGCATCCTGTTAGTGACCAAATCTTTCCCATGGTGCTAGTTTTGAGTGATCATGCTGTGGAGTCAAAATCACAGGACAAACTCTGCTGGCTCTCAGCTCGCAGAGAAGCATCTCCATCCCAGCAAGAAACCAGAGTGAACAGATGCCTCTTTTGGGCTGTCCAGATGGCTGAGTAGCTGCAAAAGGCATAAGAAGGATCATAGCCTACGGCAGCTTTCAAGTGGCCAAACTGATCCGGAGTGAGCAACGACCTTCATAAACCCACTTAATGAAAAATACATCCTTGCAGCAGGGTGAAGAGGAGGAGGAATCTCTTTCTCTGAATCTCTTCTGCCACAGATATTTCAACTGTGCAAATATTTTAAAGTGAGACCAGTGCACAGTTAGCTCTCACCACTGGAAAATCCACTTTTCCACCCCAATTTTTTGCTTTCTAGGCAGCTTGCCAATGGGCACCTGGCAGCCAGCTTGCTGGGTGCTGCTCCTAATCACATTAGAGGAAAAGCACTTCCTTGGGACAGAGGCAGACATTGCAAAAAAAGGAGAATGTGGACTGATCTCAGTAAGGGAGGTGAGCAAAAATCCCACCCAAAGTTAGATGTGTGAAACTTATCACTCCGGAAACGGCATCTTTGATGTCCAAATGCTTATTAGATTGAATAAAGAGAGAGTCTGGAGACACTGAAAGAGGTGATGGATGAATGGGACCTCTGGAAGTCTTTAGTCCAACCTTCTGCTCAAAGCAGGATTATCCCCAATGATGGATCAGCTTGATAAGGGCTTTGTCTGTCCCGATGTTAAAAGCCTCCAGGGATGGAGATCTGATCAGCTTTCTTTTCCAAGTCCTCTCCGTATCCATCGCTCTTGCTGTTTCTCCTGTTGAACCCTTTGAACCTGGTGCTTTTCTCTCTTTGCAGCATTGCTGCAGAGGAGCTCTGGTCTTAGCTGGCTTGTTCAGGGTCCGGTGCTAGGACACAGCATAGCACAGTGTGGACGTTACCTGTGCATTTGGAGGTTTTGATCCAGCAGCATGTCATGTCATGAAATAATCCAGAAAGTATTTTAAAAATACACATAAACAGAGCTGTGGGATCTCCTAAGTTGTGTGTTTAAATGTCTTCCACATAAAATATTCCTCATTGAAAAATAATTTCAAGTTGTTTTCTCTGGAAGCTTTTGAATGTAAGCTTTCTTTGATGTAAATCAGCATTTTCCATGGGAAAAAATCCAAGCATTTCAGTGAAAGATGTCCAGCCCTCTCCCGTGTTGAATCTCATCTCAATAGTTCATGTGCAATAAAGTGCATGCTCATCTGCCATGAAATGCGTGGAACTGAATTAACTTTTGCAGAAGAGAAAGGACTACTTAACTATACTGAAATTAAGTTGTCTTCTGTGAAGGACTCTTGCCTATCAGAGTGGAGGTGCAGAGTAAAGTTGCTCCCTGAGAAACATCAAAATGTCTTTTTGCTGGGCTCCTGATCCAAATAAGGACAGGGCTCTTGATGTTGAGTTAAGATTCTTACTACTGAAAGGAAAGAAGAGGTGCATGAGATGGAAAAGAGAAGATTTTCCTTTTTCAGAGAGGAGGGAAGAGCTTCTGAAGGTCTGGGCTTGCACAGCTTGCCAGTCGGAAGCAAAGCCACCATATGAGTCTTACTTGATGTGAGCAGATTCATCCTACCGCTGCGCTTGAAAGGCAGATGGAAAAGCCTTAGTCTGGTCACTCCTGTTTTAAATTATGCATCCTCCATCTGCTGACTCGAGCACAGACATACTTACAGTAACTGCCGTGCTTCTTAAAATAACCGCCCTGCTACAATGGCTACTTATGGTGCGGTTTTACACATGCCTGGCTTGCCGAGTCCAAGCTCTCTCAAGCTTCTATCTCTTTCTGACATCCCTACAGATGATGAAGGTTTGCTGTCATCTGGTTGTTTTGAGAAAAGTGAGTGGTACAGGTTTGGCCAGCTCCAGAGACTGGCTAGGCAGGCCAAGGTGCCATCATGCCGGTGAAAACTGCTCCCTCTTTCAGACCATTGCTAGGAATTTTACATCCTTTGTTTTGACTGCTCCAAGAGACCTCACCTGCATAGACCATGTCTACACACAACATCTGAAAACCTTCCTGCGGGACCAGAGCCCAAGCTTGCACCCTGCATTCACTTTAGTTTTGGAAAACAAACTCCCGGACCATAACATTCCTTACAGTGGGTCTTGGAACCCTCAGGAGACCACTGCAGCTAAATCTGGTTTCCCACCAGTTCAGAGCAGTCCCGGGTGCAGGTGAACATGTCTTGGCCCAGCATCTCCCTGGAGCAGAGCCAGGGGATGGAGACTCACGCTGCCATGCTCAGGACACTTCCAGACAGAGCTCACATCCCTGCCAGACATGATCCACCACACTGAACACTTTGAATTCTTTGCCTCTTTCCTTGGACTCTAAATCAATTCTGTCAGCTCCTTAATTATTTTAATTTTGCTTCATTCTCCAAATCCCTCAAATATATTTTATATATAGGGTACAGGCTTAAAAAAGAAAGCTACTGCTGTGCTCTTGCCTCTGAAATATTACCAGAAAAATGTATGTATTTCATCTCTGCCTTTCATTTTTCCAGACCTTTTTTTGCTTTGAAGAAGCTTGAAACAGTTATAGGCTGATGGCTACGCTCCAGCTTCATTGATTAACAGTGAGTGGTCAAGCTATTCAGTGCCTGAGAATATATCCAGAAATGGGGACAGGTGAATTATTGCATTTTCCTGCAGAGGGAAGGAGGAGGGGAGGATAAGACCTACAATAGGGAGTTCAAAAGACCAGCCTACCCCATATCCCAATCCCCACTGGCATGAAGCCCTAATCTAGGGGAGAACCAATGATTATTTTAGTGGCTCAGCACAGCAAAGGGCTAAATCATTTATAAATATTGTGACTATAAATTGTCTCTACTTTAACAGGAGGAGAGCAGAGAGGGAAAGCAAGTGAGAATACTTTTCCACAGTTTTATACAAGAATTTTATGCTGAGAACAGAAGTCTCTTCCCAGCCATTACATTCCTCACCAATGGTCTCATTACCAGTGCATTTTAGGAGAAAAGGCAGAGTACTCAAGACAAAGGAAGAATTGGAGGCTGCAAGATGTGAAGAAGCCCAAGGGCTGCAAAGAGGTTGTCCTGATGGACAATGGGACAGAGGCCCCGTGTGTGTGTAGCTTCAAATTCCTCACAGGAGGAACCCTCTTTATTAACTTGGAAGCTCCTGGAACCACAAGGCTACTTCCTAACAAGACCATGGGGTCATAGTATCATAGGATTGTAGGATAATTCAGGTTGGAAGGAACTCAGGAGGTCTCTAATCCAACCTCCTGCTCAAAGCAGGGTCAGCTGTGTGGCTGGGCTAGGTCGCTCAGGGGTTTACCTAGTCTGGCCTTGAAAATGTCCACGGTTGGAGATGGCACAAGTTCTCTGGGCAACATGTTCCACTTCTTGACTGTCCACATGTGGGAAATGTTTCTCAGCCAATATCTAGTCTTATCATTTCTTCTTTGACTCAAAGGAATCACTGGTGGTTACAAATGCAAAGAGGACACCACCAACGCTGGATTTTTCCAAAAAAGAGGCAGGTTTGGGGTGAGATCACAGTCTATGGATTCCTCCAAGCTTGAGGCAAGGAAGAGGAGCAAAGCTTGAAACAGAAAGGAGACCTCACTCTCAGATTGCAGTATGCCCCCTGCATACCTGTATTCCATTCATTGCCCAGAAGAGGTACGAATTTGCACCAAACATCAGAGAATCCATTTTGCCTTCAAAAAGACAGGGAGTATTTTTGAAATCATGGCTTCTCCTGAGATGGAAAAGCATTTTCTCCTTTTCCCTTGAATTCCAGACCTGTCCCAAAACTAAAGAACAGGTGAAGGCAGATGCCATGGTTGATGATGAGCAATAGATGGTCCAGCTTGGAGGATAAGTCCGTGAGAAGGCAGAACAGTTGACAGATTCTCTGCTGTACCTGCTGCAGTGCTTGGTGTTGGGGCATATTTCTGAACTATCTTTCAGCTGGATATCCAAGTGAAGCTTTCATTTGTATGTTAGGTGCTGCAACACCAGCATCCAAGGCCATCCAGAACCTTACAAAACTGCCATTTCCAATCCCCATGCAGTTAATAGTGAGTGATGCTTGCTTTTCTGATACATACCATGAAACTGAGACCCTGACAGGATTAATGCACTGTAAAAAGACTCAAGACCTTCAGTGAAGCAGTGCTCTCTTTTAACACATCAGCTTTATGAGCCCATGTGTGGCCATTTTTTGAAGAATTGGAAATACTTCAATGAAAAGGTGTTCAGCGAAGAAAAACGGCAACAACAACAAAATGAATAAGCAACTGTAGAAAGTAAGCTATGAAGAAAATTTTTCCATCTGCAAATATGCTTAAGTCAATAACTGGATGAGAGGTACTAATATTAACACACATTTGAAAGCTGTAAAGTCCAAAGAAAAACAAAACTTTGGATAAAATAAACTAAAGGATTTTACTATGATATATATGTCCAAGCAAGTAAAACACTACAAGAAAACATAGAAGTAAAGGCACATTCTTTTTCTTTCTACTTATCTTTTTATAGAATGAGATTTAACTTCTATTACCCCCATTAAACTCAAGAGAATTTGCCGAGGGGGTTTCATCTGCTCTGCAGAGTTCTAAACTACTGTTTCAAGGTATGATGTTTCCCAAAGCCTTTTTGTAGTAGGAAAAATGCACCTTCTTGGAGAGTGAGGATCTGAGCATCGTTGTGACAAGGAGCGATTCAGTCTTGCAAACTGTTCTGCCCCCTATCTCACCTTGTTCCACCTCAACTCTGTATTTGCGCATCTTCTCTTTTTTTCTGCCCATTTGAATTAAATAACTATTATTTTAAGAATTGTGAAAGGACTATTGAATAGCTGAAGTGGAATTAGCTTCCTTGGTAGCAAAACAGTTTAATTTTGTTAATATTGATAAATACAGAAGTCAATATCTGCCATAGCTCTACATCACCTGTTTTGCCCCTACACTCCTCAGGAGGGCATCTGCTTGTTTCCCACATTTACTAATATCACAGTGAGATCAGGAACTTAAATACTCACCCAAGCGTGGGGTAACTCTCCTCTCTTCACTTCTCTCCATCGATTTCAACATGAGTTGCTCAAAACCCCATGAAGCCCTTGGCAATTCCTCATGATAGACCTAGGACTCAGATCATATTAAGACAGATTAAGGGTAAGCAATAAGTACCAATAAACTATAGCTGTACAGCTTTAACATCAGCACCTGAGAAGCATCCCAGAGTACAATTTCATTGATTTTAGTGGAATTGTGTCATGCATTAATTTGAGCCAGAAACACAATATATATTTCAATGCTCCTGAAAACCCTTTTGGAATTTATTCTCCAGTGGAGGTTTCATTAAAATAAAAAGATGCCAATTTTAACCATTGATCAGAATATATTGTAACACATCTGAGTGGAAAGATTACAGAAGACCTCATAGAAGATTGACCTTTTGATATGTGGCAGAAAGATTGCTGGAAACAAGGGAACAATTCAAGAGTTATTTGCTGAGAGCACCCAGAGGCATTAAAATCACTGCATTATGGCAGGCTTGGATGTTGCTGTGCCCTTTATATACAGCTGAGAGAGACTTGCAAAAGAAGCTCATCTCAAGAAATAGATACAATATTTTTGCAGCCGGTGACAAGAGAGCTTTGACAAATTTTAGATCAGCTCACTTGGAGGGAACAAAGGCTGCTGAAGTGAGTGAAGTTCACTTCTCAGTAGTCATGACAACACTTTCAAGAACTCACAGTCTAGGGGAGAAGTAAGGGAAATAAATGCTGATTAGCGACAGAAAGTGATCCATTATTGCTCGTACATTATCTCTAACCATCTGGACAGCTCTGAAATTAAGAAGCCAATGCTTGGTGGCATCCTGGAGGCCAGGCAGTATACGGTATATCACAATTGATGTCAAAGCTCAGGCAAAGGTAGCATCACTGTGCCACAGGCAGTGCAGAGGGTCCTGTGCTCAGATCCGGGATGCTACAGACTCATCATGCATGTCCTGGGAAAACAATGGAAGAAGTTAAGACCAGCTCCCTGCAGATCTTCACTTGGGCCTTTCTGGGAGACATTGTGCCTTCCAGGGCTGCATCAGAGGAAGAAAATGGCTATCCTGAGGTGACTCAGGGCAAAGTCTTGGGGTAGGTTTCAGCTGCTGCAGGAGGTGGCTTAAGCAGAGCAGTCAGACTTCATACTGAAGAGGACGATGGGATGTCCAGCATGCTCCATCCTGCTGGCCCCTTGTCCAGCCATGCATGGTTACAAACAGCCATAGGACAGGAATATCATAAATAGCTGCAACTACTTGTGGAAGTGTATCTTTGCAAGTGCTTGCCTTGCAAGTCACATCTGCTCTTTGAAAGTCTATTTCCCTTCTTTCCATTCCCCCAGGAAGTTTGCTAGCGCTTTATTAGATTTTTTTTTTTCCCTTCTTCATCTTTTTGGATGTAATAGCTGCCCTCCAGCTACAGCTCTTCTTTGCTTCTCATCCAGACAGCTTCTGACACTGCTAATAACCATGTGGACTATGGGAAACCAGAACCCTTGCTGGATAGTAATGGGTCAGTGGAAACTTCAGAATCTCCATGGCAGGGGAAAAAGGCATTAGGATTGATAGCTGCTGTGCCAAGGCTCCCTTTGTAACCCCCAAAATGAGCTCAACAGGACAGGAGGCAGGCTAATGTCCCACGAGCTCTCCTGGAAATGTGCCTTATCCCAGCCGGAGGGGCAAGCACAGTAAAGCATTTATTCTCTTCTGGCCAGTTTCATTAAAGAAACAAAAAAGACTGACAAGTGTGGGATAGCTGGGGACCACAGTGCAGCAATGACCTACTCCTTAGGAGTGAAGTTGAAGGCATCCGTATCTATTCCTAAAGCCTCCTGAGAGCCTTCTCAGATGGCAAGGTTCAAAAAGACCTGGAGGCTGAGTTCTGTTCCACAGAGGTAAGAGATTTCATCCCTCATGAATAATATTCATCTGGCAGATGAAAATACAGACAACCAGTAAGAGACTGAGCACATCCTGAGAGAGCTTGACTTGTTTGCCCACAGAGGTGTGCAAGGTACCACCATATCTGCAATGGCCTCGCAGATGTGACACCATCTCTAGGAGGATGGCAAAGGGAAAGCAGGAGGGGTACCCTAGAGCATCTCAAATGCTTCTTATTCCTGCACATTTGCACAGCCCCAGGACTGGCTGCCCAGCCTGCCAGCGTGGGTACCCCCCTCTTCTGTCCCTGGTCTCCTGCCAGGCCGGCACTGCACATCTGTCCATGCCAATCCACTGCCACGTGCTTTTATATTTACTTCAAAAAACCATAGTGGGGTCCTGGGCTTTGAGACTAGAGTGGACTGCCAACCCATACAGGCAAATACCTCCTTTACCTGCATGCCAGCCTCCCTCTCATGTCTTCCAGCAGCTCAGAGACCCAAAGCTAGCCCAAGCCACCAAACTCTGGAATAGGTCACAAGTACACCACCACCACCTTAGTTTCCACAGAAATTTCTCATCTCTGCCCTGCCTCAGTGCAGCGCTGAAATCTCCTTTCCTTGCACTGGAAACTTTCCAGATGTAACTGCAGTTTCTGCAGACATAAATTTTATTTCCTATTATATTGATGTAGAACATGAAATTTTCACTAATTATAAAATATTTACTAGCACTGGCAAGCAAACAAAACCCACCTCTCCTGAGGAGCCAACATAGTTGGCTGTCCATGGAAGTAGCTCTCATCAGCACATCAAAAACTAAGGGGAGGATTATTGCCTTCATTGTGCAGGAATCTGTGATTACAACAAGGATTTTTGTTCCAGATAGAATCAACTTTCCAAACTCACCCACGAACAAAAATGCAAGTTTTTCATCAGACCAATGGAGAATTCTTCCACTTCACTCAAATGAAAGGTTTCATTTCAATTTCAGTCTTTTTGTAATTTACTCTCTATTATAGAGAAAGAAAACATATTAAGAGTGCTTGTTTGCAGTCCTGTAGGGTTTAACATAATAACATGCAGCAATAAGAAAATAGCCTATTAAAGAAAAGGCATCCTATTAAGGGAAAGGCATAGTTATAGGCTTTATAATGTCTCCATTGACACTATAAAGGTCAAACACCTTCCGAACCACATTGTTTTCCAAGAACTGATGATTAATAGCTATTATGAACACCACGGGAAATTATGGCCATACCATACAGGGAAAGAAGGAGAGGGAGAGCATATAAGTTTTAGGGCTGGTGCAGTCACAAACACTCTCTGGGTAGCCTTCAGGTTCATTATCCCATCCACCAGCATTCGGAAGGTCTCCTGATGAGTCAAGGTTTCAGCAGATCATCCTGAGGCACTGGAGCTGCAAATGCTTAAAGTTGAGTAACTTTGTCATCATGAAAACTTTTCACCACGTGCCCCTGGAGTGCCAAGAGGCTGGTGAGATGACCTGACCCACTCTCCAGCTCCACTGGTGGCACAGCCCTGACCTTCAGTGACCCCAAGAGGCACCTCAGCAGCAAGCTTGCAAGTAGCCGTCAACATGTAGGCCCCCGTAAATGGAGTTTTTTTCAGTTTCAGGTATCTCCCACTCATTAATATCTTGGCAAGACTGAGAAAGAGATGGGCTTAAGTCCTGCAGAGCAATTACCCAGAGACCAGCTTCACCGGACTGAGCTTAAGGACCGCGGGCACTGACGCTACAGGAGAGATTTTGCACTTAGAGAGCCCTGAGGTTGTTTTACCTGGAAAGCAACATAACTGGCATTAGCTCAGGACTGCCTGAGGTCACACAGCTGTCCTCATGCTCAGCTCCACCATCCCTGGGAACAATCCTAGCTCTGTGTGTTAAACAACACGGAGAGCGGGGGGAAAAGGCCATTATGTTTTCCTGTCAGTACCGTTGCCATTGGCTATTTGCTTGGAGCCGCACAGTGCATGGAGATGGAGATAGGCTGGGTCAGCTCATGGGACTGCTCATTTATTAAACAGCATCTGATAAAGAAAAGCTTTGATTTTTTCGAAACCAGATTTTTGAGAGCAACAAGCCATTTCCCACATTAGACTTTTTCACACCTCTTCTTGACTTTCCACATGCGTAGATCACTGACAAAACTTTTTGAGGTAAACATTCACCCATAGACTGGTTTAGAAGAAGGGGCGTTTCTGGAACCTTGACCTTTCTGATGCTTTTATTTAGGGAAGTGGGTGAAATATTTAGAAGTGGCGCTAACAGCCTCAAAACTGCCAAACTTCTCTGAAAAAGCTCAATAGAATAAGGAAAGAGCTGCTGTTCTGTAGCTTGGAAGCAGTGCAGTAATAAAGACTAGACCAAAGCAGGCCTTAGTTCTGCTTATGCCTTTGCTGCAGGAGGACAAGGTGCTGAGTCCACAGGTTTGATTTGCACCCTGTCAAAAACCCTGCAGAATGGAGTCACTCAAAGTCAAACCCCACACATGTAACTTCCATGCATGGATCTCATTTGGCGTGTTTGACAGTACGTAAAACTTTTCCACCTAGAGAAACTGGTGGACAGGAAGACTTGAACGTTTTAGCCACAACTGCTCATTATTTCATCTGCCTTCATCAAATCCTCTTGCCTAGTAGTTGTGGCTTCCAGCCTCAGATTTCTCTGATGCTTTTGGGTACCTGTTTGTTTGGTTTTTTTTTTTTTGCTAGAAAAATAATATAACAGTGAGGCTCTGGGAACTCATTGCGGGGCAAGTCCTTTGTTTCAGAAACTGTGACCCATCCACAGACTGCAGATTGGAAACTGGCTCTTTGAAGAAAATACTCCCAGTTCTTGAAATCCCTCCCCACGCCCAGGGATTTGCAAACCTCCACTTACTTTTGGCATCCGTCTCCAGATTGTGTCACTCGCCAGCTTAGTTAAGAAGCTGATTTGAATATTGTTTTATCACACTGTGCTTCACAGACAGCATTGAGTCAGCTTAAAACCAGCGCAGTGTGTACTGGCTCCCAGTTAATTATAGTCATAAAACATAATTTACTCCAGTGAAAGGAAATACTTTGAATCCGGAGGGCTCTTTGCTGCAGACGCCAATTCCTGCAAAAGGTTTTGTTTTCCCCTGTTATCACATGGGGCACGATTCTAGAGAGCGAGTTTTGTGACTGTGGGATTACAAATCACTGAAGACCGTGTCCAGACTACCCCCTGTGCATGGGCAATCAGAGTGGGGATGTTTTGCAGACAGTTTTTTCCAAAGAGCATTAATACAGCCCTCAGGAAAGAAAGAACGAAACTGCACCCGTAGGACATAATATCTTGCTTGGGATTTCTTTTCTCTGGGAGCACCAAGCTCCCCAGGTACCCACCCTCCTTCCATCAGGGTCTAGCTTGGTCCCTAGAGGAGTCTGTTTGCTGGGTTGGTGTTTCCTCCCATTTCAGCCCTCAGCAGATTAGTCCCAGTACTAATGCCCTAATTGAGAGTTTGTTTTCCAAAAAGCCACACACTTGCAGTATGACCCCCTCTCAAACAGGAGAGATGCATCCTGGTTGCTGTCTCTGCCTTAGCATCACAGGAAAAGTTATCTCCATCGTAGGGTCTGGATTGTCTCATTAAATCCATCTACTAAATCCATCTTATTAAGTAAATTCATCTAATTAAAATGCCTGATAGTATGAGAGGTGAAGGCAGAGACAAGGGGAGATTGGAGCCCTCCTCACTGTAGATGTAGCTCTCGGACACATCCCAAGTAACTCAGAGTTATTCTGGGAGCATTTGCATGTGTGAGAGTCTCTCTCCCATTGTCCAGAAGGAGATTTCTGGCCAGAAACCAGGTCTGAAGTTTACACAAGAGGTTCAGGGTTGCATGGTTCAGCATTTCTTACCAAGAGGTTACCTTGGATGAGTGCCCAGAAATAGAGAAGCAGCCAGAGAAGGAGCATGGCTGAGGACATACGGTGGAGCTGCAGCAACAGCAATCCACCTTCTTTGTCAAGCTGTCATGAGTGTTTAAAATAGGTGGGAGAAGAGCGGGCTCAAGCTGGAATATCTAGGGACGGTCTGGTGGGAACAGTTATTGCTGATGGGCACCGGTAGGGCTAACCTTGGAGGAGGCAATTTGGTCCCAGCAGTGTTTGAGACATACGGGAAGGGCAAGAGCTAAGTAGATAAAATAGCATATGCCCAAATTCCCTGCCCTCACCTCTTTTCTTGCTTCTCACTACTGAATGAAAAACATCTTGTCCACCTGTTTTTCAGCAGATCTGGAATGAAATTTAGGTGGTCTCAGGTTTCTTCCCACCAGGGCATCCCCAAAGCACTGGGGAGGGCAGCAAGTGGAGAATACGCTTTAATATGTCTGGCCAGACGCTTTCCTTGACATTGCGATGATGAACTTGATCCTATGTAAACATTTCTCTGTGTTCCCTCTCTGGTTTTGCTCCAGTACTAATTCAGGGGCAACAAGGGGGAAAGCAGCTCTTCTGGGTCTGTATGACAGATGGACACTGGGTAGAAATGAAAGGCTGGTCTGAACTCCCAGCTTCCTGGTTGCCTACCTTCAAAAGCACTGTCTGTGGTGAAGAATGGAGGTGATGTGTCTTGGCCAGACCTGAAGGAGGGCATGAAGGGTGCTTGGTGAGTCTGTGATGTCCTGATATAGCTGTGCACGCCTTGCTCCTGCCTCCAGATCCCCTCCTCCCCTTCATTCCTCATGATTAGATTACAAATGATATGGAAAGGAAATACTCGGGTATATATATATATACACACCATCAGAGGGTGTGCAGTGTAACTGCCCAAATCAAGAGTCAGACTCCCTAGGGAGACTGAGGCACTGGGTCCTCTAGGGACGTGACTCCAAAATCCCAGCAAACCCTTAAGAGGCCCCAAAGAGAAACCAACACTTGTGACCTCAGCGAGCACTGCCAAACAGACACCCTCCTTTAGGTTTTAGTTAAGCACTAGCCAAGCAGACATATGGTCCTCCTTTTCCTTACTGACACACGCCCACGTCCCAGAGCATCTCTTAGAGGAGACATCCTGTGTCAGCACTGCTGTCATGTCCCCTGGGTGTCTCCAGTCAGCCTCGCTGGGGACATGAGCAGAAGGACCAGCAGGCAAATAAAAGCACTTAGAATCATAGAA
>VZSF01002932.1:0-21808 GCA_013398295.1 Chionis minor
TAGAATAGTTTAGTTTGGAAGGGTTGTCTAGTCCACCCACCCCTGCAATGAGCAGGGACATCTTCAAATAGATCANAGGGACATCTTCAAATAGATCAGTTGCTCAGAGCCTTGTCCAACCTGACCTTGAATGTTTCCAGGGATGGGGCATCTACTAGCTCTCTGAGCAACCTGTGCCAGTGTTTTGCCACCTTCATTGAAAAAAAATTCTTCCTTGTATCTAGTCTAAATCTATCCTCTTACAGTTTAAAACCTATCACAACAGGCCCTGCTAAAAAGTTTGTTTCATCTTTCCTTTAGGCCTCCTCTAAGTATTGAAAGGCTGCAATAAGTTTTCCTTGGAACCTTCTCTTCTCCAGGCTGAATAACATCAACTCCAGCCTTCTGATCATTTTTTGTGGATCTCTGGGCCTGCTCCAACAGATTCATGTCTTTCCTGTGCTGAGAACTCCAGAGCTGGATGCAGTACTCTAGGTGCGTCTCAGCAGAGACGAGTAGAGGGGCAGAGTCACCTCTCTTAACCTGCTGGTCATGCTTACTTTAATGCAGCCCAGGGTATGGTTGGCTTTCTGGGCTGTGGGCGCACATTGTCAGTTTATGCCCAGCTTTTCATCCACCAGTACCCCTAAGTCCTTCTCAGAGGAGTTGCTCTCAATGCCTTCGTCTCCCAGCCTGTACTGATACTGGTTGCCCCAACCCAGATGCAAGACCCTGCCTTTGGCCTTGTTGAACCTCATGAGGATTACGTGGGCTTTCTCCTCAAGCCTGTCAATGTCCCTCTGGATGGCTTTCCATCCCTCAAGCATGTAAGCTGCACCACTCAGCTTGGTATTGTCTACAAACTTGATGAGGGTGCACTCAACACCACTGTCTATGATGAAGATATTAAAAAGTACTGGGCCCAATATGGGGCCCTGAGGGACACCACTCATCACTGATCTCCATCTGAACACTGAGCTGTTGACCACTACTATCTGGATGTGACCATCCAGCCAGGTCCTCACCTACTGAACAGTCCACTCATCAAATCCATACCTCTCCAATTTAGAGAGAAAGATGTTATGCGAGACCTTGACAAAGGCCTTACAGAAGTCCAAATAGATGACATCTGTAGCTCTTCCCCTGTGCACTGATGTAGTCACTCGATCGTAGAAGGACAGTAGGTTCGTCAGGCAAGACTGTCCTTTTGTGAAGCCATGCTGGAATCACCTCCCTGTCCTCCATGTGCCTTAGCATAGTTTCTAGGATCATCTGTTCCGTAATCTTCCCAGGCACAGAGGTGAGGCTGACAGATTAGTCATTCCCAGGGTCCTCCTTTCTACCCTTTTTAAAAATGTGTGCAATTTTTCCCTTTTTCCATTTACTGGGGACTGCCTACCTGCCGCGTCTTTTCAAATGACAGTGTCTTGGCAACTACATCAGCCAATTCCCTCAGGACTCTGGGATGCATGTCATCAGGTCCCACAGACTTCTGTATATTCAGGTTCCTCAGGTGGTCATGAACCTGATCTCTTACAGTGGGAGGAACTTTATTCCCCCAGACCCTGTCTCGCGGTCCATCCACTTGAAGGGTGTGGTGAGGGAGGTTGCCAGTGAAGGCAAAATTTGTTGAGTACCTCAGCTTTCTCCTCATCCATTGTGACCAGTTTGGCAGTCTTGCTCATTAGGGGCAATACTCTTTCTTTGACCTTCCTTTTCTGTCTGAGTTACAAGTAGAAAGCATTATTGTTCTTTGCATCCTTGGCCAATTTCAGCTCCAGCTGCACCTTGGCCTTTCTGATCCCATCTCTACACAACCAGGCAGCGTCCCTGTACTTGTCTCAGGATAACTGACCCTGTTTCCACTGCCTGTACCTGTGCTGCCTTCTTGCCCTTTAGTTTGACCAGCAGATCTTGATTCAGCCATGCCAGGCTCTTGCCTTCCTTTCTGTATTTCTTACACCTGGGGATGAAGAGCTCTTGTGCTGTACGGAAATAAAGATCTGCCATAAAGATCCATAAAGATCTGCCAGCTCTGTTCTACTCCCTTGTTCCTGAAGCCAGTTTCAGAGGGCATCCTATTTATTAACTCCTTGAAGGGCTGGAATTTTGTTTTCAGTGTCCTGACTTTACTCCTAGCCTGACCCATATACCTCAGGACTGCAAAGTCCCCCAGTACAGAGTCGCTGCAGCCCAGACTGCCTCCATTCTTGATGTCACCAGCTAGCTCATTCATGCTGGTGACCAATAGGTCCAGTATTGCATCCCCTTTGTCTATTACCTGTCTTAAGAAGTTACCCTCAGTGCATGCCACGAGTGTCTTGAATTGCCTACAGCTTACCACGCTACTTTTCCAGCAGGTGGTTGAAGTACCCCAGCAGGACAAGAGCTTGTGAGCACTATGCCTCCTGTAGCTGGAGCAAGAAGGCTTCATCAGTTGGCTCCCCTTGATCAGGCAGCCTGTACTAGACATCAACCACAAGGTTCTGTTTGTTGCCTTGATCTCTATTCTTACCCATAAGCTTTCAGCCTGCTCACAGCTATTCTTCAGAGACAGCTCTTCCCACTCAATCTGTTTTTTGACGCGGAGGGCAACTTGCCTACCCCTCCTTCCTCACCTGTCCCTTCTGAACAGCCTGTAGCCATCAATAGCCACACTCCAGTCATGGGATTTGTTACACCAAGTTTCAGTAATGGTAATTAGGTTGTAGCTTTCTAGCAACATGGTGGCTTCCAACTTCTGTTTGTTGCCCATGCTGCTTGCATTGGTGTAGAGGCACTCCAGCTGGGCTCTCAGTTGTGTCACCTGCTTCAAGGAACACTCCTTAATTCCTTTGAGGTATTTCTCTGGTGTGTCCCTAATACCTCAGGAGCCCCTGGCTCATCTCTGAAAGGCTTTAAGTGTGCCATCATGTCTCAGAGCAAAAGGCTGATGCCCATTGCTAGCAAAAAGTGATCTTTTGATAATTCTGCTGTCAATGGTTGAATTTAAGAAAATATCAGTAGCCTTTTCTGCCATTTGTTCAGGACTTGAGGGTATAATCAATATTTTCAGATCAATTACAATATTGAAGAACCCAAGCAGGGAGTCAACGTTTCAGTAGTATTCCAGTAAAGTTTTTTTATTTGTTATTCTGTCCTTTAAAAAATTGCTTTGCAGTTCATGTTTTAAAGTCAGACAATAGTTGCTCAGTGTTAAATCCACAATAGGGGGAGAATGCTTTGGGATCCAGTCACAAATCAGTCATTTCAGGTAACATTTCTTCCAAATTGCTTAAGCTTAAAAATAACATATTTTCAGAGAATTTATTAAAGCTTGATTTTGTACTTCTGCCCCTCAAATCAGATTGTATGGTCCCTTAACATATTAAATTAATATATTAATATTATTATCTTAAACATGCAGTACAGACATGAAAGGTTAAAATGATCTTACTGCACATATGAGTCTTATAAGAATAGCTGCGCATTATTATTTGTTCAGTACTTGAGGCTATAATCAAATTCTTCAGATCAATTAAAACACCAAAAAATGCAAGCAGGCAGTCAACATTCAAGCAGCATTCCTGCAATGTATTTGCATTTGTTACCCCCCCCCCGTCTAAAATGACTCAGGGGTTCATGATGTAAAGCCAGCCAGACAATTTGCAGTAGACTTTGTGCCTGCATACATATGTTTGCAAAGCTCTATCCCCCTTAGATTTGCTTTTCATAGTCTATTCCTCAAATCTCCCAGGTTTACCTGCTCAATAAATCTCCAAAGAATTTGCCCCCTCTTCCCCTTTCTATATATAGTCTACCACATTTATTGATGACGGTGTGCTGATATATAGCCTAGAGACCTGGATTTATATGATTTCATTATGGTCTGCATACTAAGACATCTATTGAACCTTTTTTTTACTTCTCTGTGAAAGACACTATTTATGAAATAAATGTGCAGAAAGTTAGATGGAAGATGAAATGTTGTATTTCAGTAGTAAAGTGAAAGCGAAAATTTGTTTCTTGTTTGTTTGTTTCACTTAGTTATATGCTATCGCTATTCTTCCCTGCTAATCTCTGCTGTGACCTCAGGTTTCCTCAGGGTTTTAACATCTGCATTCTTTATTCTTCATTATTTTATACCTGCTAAAGTTTTCTATTTTCCTCTCAGAATACTGTTGTTAATCATATTGGAGAGGACAATTCTGGCAAAGCCTGAAAATCTGATCATTCCTTCTCTTTCTTTGATACAGAAGCAGGAAATAATCTTAAGGATTATTCACAGTTTTTAAATGACACCATCAAGTGACAGATACATTCACTTCAATATCTTGGAAAAATTGGAGATTAGGTTTAGACATTTTGAAAAGCATTAAGATTACAATCTCAAATGTAAACTGCAGCTCATGTTTGATTTAAATCTGTTAGCAATGTTGGTTTTCTTTAATCTTCTCCTTTCCTGAAAATAACATCACTATGTCTCTTCCCTTGTTGCAGTCTCAGCCTGTTTCTGCCTACTGTTGTTTCTTCTAGTCTTCAGATTCTTTAAGGTTGTCTTTTAGAATACAGTTTTGTCTTGTAGAGCAAAGTCATTATGTTCAGATGTTGAGTGCTATACAAAGCTATACAACATGCAAACAACATCATTTTGTAGTACTCTGACATTGGTACAGCAGGTTTACAGTCAAGATCTCAGCACTTTTTATCAAAACAAACCAGAGAATCATCTTGCTTGGGAGACATAATGATTTTTATTCTCTTAATTTTACTTCATGGAGAAAAAAATACTTCATTAGGCAATGCCTCTCAGCATACATTCAGCCATGTTGCATATTGAGAAATAATAAAACCAGGGTTCCTCATAACATTTGTGACTTTGTAACTGGTAAGTGTGCTGTGCTTCTTCTTTCTTCCCGGGATTGGAATGTGAATTGGAAAAGAGATTAGCAAAGGGGGAAAGGGTGGAGAGAGAAAACAGGAATTGTAACTGCCTAGTTCTCAACTGTGTCAAGTGTGGTAAGATTTGGTTTCCTGAATATTGTGCTGTTGAATTAAGGCATAAATGTAACATTTGATTTTGAGTTAGTATACTGCATTTTATGCTTACAGGCAGAAACAGACCTTCTTAAGCCCTTAAAATTTATTCCGTGACTGAATATCTCCATAGTTTGGACACCTCTCAGGACTTAAGGAGTACCATATACCATGCAAATTGTCTGACACTTTTCAGCTTTAAAACAAAATCAGGCTTACTTCCCAATGACAAAGCAGAGGGAGGGAGCTGTAGCAGCCATTTGGATATGAAATTCCAGACAGCAACTGCATGATGATGGGAAAATTCACAGAAGTTCAGATGTATATATAAAGTAGTACAGATGTGGTCATGCTAGATTAGGTCAGCGTTTGAAAAGCCAGTATTCACTCTTCAAAACTCATATGAAAGGGAGAAAATAAAATCATTTCCTACTCCAATCTAAAAATATGAAAGGAGGATATTAAGGTTGTGAAGCTGGATAGGTCTGTTTTAGGTAGAGAAATATTTATTTTAAATCTGGGCTAGATGGAAGTAGAAAACAGACAATCAAATACGCAACTGCACATAACGCTGTCTGAAACCTATGCTTGGGATGGCTTGCATGCAACTTTGTGAGTGGATAGTGGACTGATTTTATATGTTTGGAATTTTGTTTGCATGATACAGCTATTATCTCTTGTATATCTCTAACAGTACCAATACGTAAAGCTTAGTGCAGGATGAAATTATTTTATTTTTCAAAAAGTTGAAAATCAAATTATTATCAGAGTTGCTACGTACATAGAATAAGAGACTGAGGATATTGATTTATTTGTGGAACAGAGGAAGATATGGAATTACTCTAGCAACAAGTATAAATCGAAACTTGGAGTAACTAACTTTTGGATCACTTTCCAGCCCACTCAGTCTTTTAATATTTTTAATGAGGCTGACAGCTACAAAAGCTGTCTGCTCTTTCATGTTTGTGAAGTAGACGTTTCTCTATTAAAATTCAGAGTGACATTATCAGCTCAATTCACAGACTATCACACAACTTCATCAACATTCATCAAACTAGTATCTCTCCAATTTAGAGGCAATAATGCTAGGGTGGACCATATTAAAGGTCTTACAGAAGTCCAGATAGCTTTTCTCTTGTCCAGTGAGGCAGTTGCTCCATCATAGAAGGCTGCTAGATGAATCTGGCATGATTTGTTGTTGTTGAAGCTGTGATGCCTGTCTCTAATCACCTCCCTGTCTTCCATATACTTCAAAATAACTTCCAGGAGGATCTGTTCTGTGATCTTACTGGACACTGAGGTGAGGGTGACTGGTCAATAGTTCCCAGGGTCCTCCTTACTATCCTCTTAAAAAATGGGTGTGATATTCCCTTTCTTACTACCCTTTTAAAAGACGGGTGGGGCGTGATATTCCCATTTCTTCATTCTCTGAAGACTTTGACTGGTTGCCATAACTTTTCAAATATGATGGAGAGTTGCTTAGCAAATACGTCTGCCCATTCCCTCAGGATTCGGGGATGCATGTCATCAGGTCCTATGGACTTGTATATGTTCAAGTTACTCATATGGTCTCACTCTCGATCTTCTTTTATGGTGCAAGAGACTTGTTACCACAGTCCCACCTTTGAGGTTCACGGACTTCAGAAATGTAGGAAGAGTGATTGCCAGTGAAAACTGAAGCAAAAGAATAATTGAGCACCTCAACCTTCTCCATGTCAATTGTCATTTGTTGTCCTGTTTTATTTATTGGTTGAGTACATTTTCTTTAATTTTCTTTTCATGACCCATGTACATGTAGAAGCCCTTCTTATTACTCTTCCCATTCCTTGCCAAACTTAGCACAACTGTGCCTTAGCTTTCCTGATTCCAGCACTACACATCCATGAAGTCTCCCTATTTCTTCTCAGGATACATGCTGCTGGTTTTGCTGCCTGTACATTTCCTTCTTACACTTTAGTTTGACCTTACTCATCCATACTGGTCTTCTGCTGTCCTTGCTTGATTTCTTACGCATGGCAACCAAGAGCTCTTGCGTTTTTAATAGAAGGTATTTTGTAACACAGGCAAGATCATTCTTGGCATGTTTGTTTTGAGCATGTTTGTAAGCTAATAATTGGGTTGTTCTTCAGATTACAGAACACTTTCCTGTTTATAAAGGTCAGCTCATAAGTCTCAAGCAGTTTTCTAAAATCATTTGGTTAATCTTTGATTTTGCTTGCTCATCTAAGACTACCTCTCCAAATTTCATTACTGTGACATATTGATACCACGCCATTTCTTTCCACCTTTGCTGCAAATAGGGAAAGGTAAGAGTAGGCTTGTATGTTGAAAATACAAAAGAACAACTTTTTCTTGTTTGAATCAACAGGGACATTATGTTTACTGGAGTATTAAAAGACCAATGATTTTGGTGGGTTCGGAGAAAGGAAAGAATATCTATTGTAAGAATATAAGTACTTCCTCCTCTGGCAGGAATAAAAAGACATTATTGGAATTTATGAAGGTAAGTGGCAACTAATTTGTTGTGCAAACAGGATGATAGCATGTTATTATGAAGTCTGAACACACCAAATTTGAAGTAGATGTTTCCCAGAGACCAAGACAAAGCCTGAGTGTTTATGAAACAGAGGTGCTCTGTTTTCTTTTGTGAGAAATGTTGCACAGTGAAACCCTGCATTAGTGACACACACTTCACTTACTGTCACTGCCACTGCTGATTTCTGCTTTACAGGAGCTGGCACAAGACTGCAAAAGGAGGACAAATAATGAAAAAAGACCATCCAGTGATTGAGCTACTTGGAAAATTTAGTAGATCAAATTGTGTTCACACATATGAATGAATTTCACCTGATTTCAATCAGGTTTTCTTGTAACAGCTATGAACAGAGTAAGCACCTGTCTAGTAATGTAACAGCACTATTTAATACTACAGTGCACTGTATCTTTAAGTATTGGAAAGGACATTCACAAACACTTTCAAGATTGAAAGACACAGCTGAAAGCCCTTAAAAGAACAGAAAAGAATATTTTTTAATGAAAAATTTCAGCAGTTACATCAACTAATCTTAATGGATGTCCATTTTCCTAGAGTGCAAGGTGTAAGCTCAGTTTATGACAAGTTCAGACTAGATATAAAATGTTTTCTTAACCAATTGTCCAGAAACAATTATATTTTCTTAAAAATGGATGAATAGAATTTCATAATCATAAATGTGTACAAATTAATTTTTTTTCAAGATTACTGTTCATTAAAGACACAAAATTAAGTGACTAGTTTTGTCTCTAAAGCCTTAAGCCTTAAACATTTCTTCTCTTGTGTGCTGTCCACGCAGAAATGACCATTGTAGGGAACATGAAAGATAAGTAAAGAGGCAGTAATAAAATGGTAACATATATTAATTTCTATATGAAAAAATGAGTTGAGCAGAAATAATTTCCTTTTTATTATTATAATGAGAATGACCATCACTACAAATTACAAAAATGATGAAAAATCCACTGACAACAGCAGCTTATAAAGCCTTACAGTTTTTATAGTGAGCTGAAAGAAAGATATATGTAATTTGCTTCTCTTTAGTTGCTTCTCCTTTTTTTGGAAACATTTTTTAAAAAAGCTGTAAACCCACTTTCTTACTATAAGTGCACATGAACATTATATGTACAAAAATCATTGCAACTTTGGTGCTCAGACTTTATGGAGATGAGTGCTACAAAAACGTTTCTAAATAATAAAGTGAATAAGCAAACATAAACCCTTCCTTCCTTCGTCCTCCTTTTACACAGTTTAAATCTAATCCACATGTTACCATTTTGCCACAATAATTACAAATAGACAGATGAATTCTTTATGGCATCCTTACATACAAGTGACAGAATGAGTGCCTTAAAATAATAAAGCTGCTTAGAAATGTCAGAGTATTAGAAAACATTTAGCAACAAATGGTTATTAAACTGTCAACATCACAAGAAAACCTCAGAGGTGGCTGTATTTCACTTCACTTTCTAATGAGTAGCACAATAACTGTTGTTTTAATTAAAAAGCAATCTTACCCAGTGTAAATAACAGAAAATGTTTACTGTGCCAGTTGATCCTCTGACAAGTTAATAATTTCAAATTCATTTACCTACAAAAAGAATGTGAACATTACTTCTCAGGTAATTAAGAGGTTAAAGACCCTGTGCACATCAAACAATATGAATACATTTCAAGGTCAGAAAAGAGTAAGACCATTAATAACAAATGTATGCTTTTAGATTATGTCCACTTTCATATCGCTACATGACTGGGTCTGGAAGTTCAAGCTCATTGGGAAGTAGGATATTACAGATGAGGTACTTGTAAACTAGGAGACAATAAATTTAAAAATAAGAAATAAATAATTTCAAAATTTTATTTCATATTTTTTTTCCAAAACCATAATGTATTATTTATTATTTGTTATTTGTTATTTTCTGAGGAATGGAGAAAAGCCAATGACATTCCAGTCTTCAAAAAGGGCAAGGAGGAAGATCCAGGAAACTACAGGCCAGTCAGCCTCACTTCCATCCCTGGAAAGATGATGGAACAGCTTGTTCTGGGTGTCATCTCCAAGCATCTGGAGGAACGGAAGGTTATCAGAAGTTGTGAACATGGATTCACCAAGGAGAAGTCAAGTCTGACTAATCTGATAGCCTTCTACAATGGCAAGACTGGATGGATAGGTGAAGGGTAGGCTGTGGGTGTTGTCTACCTCAACTTCAGCGAGGCTTTTGACACTGTCTCCCACAGCATCCTTGTAGGTAAGCTTAGGAAATGTGGGTTAGATGAATGGACAGTCGGGTGGATTGAAAACTGGCTGGCAGGTAGAGCTTAGAGGGTTGTGATCTCAGAGGGGGCACAGTCTAGTTGGAGGCCTGTAGCAAGTGGTGTTCCTCAGGAGTCAGTATCAGGTCCAGTGCTGTTCAATGCATTAATCAATGACCAGGATGAAGGGATGGAGTGTACCATCATCAAGTTTGCTGATGACACAGAACTGGGAGGAGTGGCTGACACACCAGAAGGCCATGCTGCTGTACAGTGTGATCTGGACAGGCTGGAGAGTTGGGCAGAGAGAAATCATATGAAATTCAACAAAGGGTCTTACACCTGGGGAGGAATTAGCCCATGCACCAGTACAAGTTAGCGGCTGACCTGATGGAAAGCAGTTGTGCAGAGAGGGACCTGGGAGTCCTGGTGGACAACAGGATGACCATGAGCCAGCAACGTGCCCTTGTGGCCAAGAAGGCCAATGGCATGCTGGGGTGCATCAAGAAGAGTATGGCAAGCAGGTGGAAGGAGGTCATCCTCCCCCTCTACTCTGCCCTGGTGAGGTCACATCTGGAGTGCTGTGTCCGGTTCTGGGCTCCTCAGTTTAAGAAGGACAGGGAACTGCTGGAGAGGGTACAGCAAAGGGCTATGAAGATGATTGTGGGGCTGGAGCACCTTCCTTATGAGGAAAGGCTGAGGGAGTTGGGTCTGTTTAGTGTAGAGAAGACTGAGGGGGAATCTTATCAATGCTTATAAATACTTAAAAGGAGGATGCAGGGAGGAGGGGGCCAGTCTTTTTTCAGTGGTGCCCAGTGATAGGACAAGAGGTAATGGGCACAAACTTGAACAGAGGAAGTTCTATCTAAACATGAGGAGGAACTTCTTCCATTTGAGGGTGGCAGAGCACTGAAACAGGCTGCCCGGTGACGTGGTGGAGTCTCTGACTCTGGAGGCATTCAAAACCCGCCTGGATGCCACCCTGTGCAACCTGCTGTAGGTGAACCTGCTCTGGCAGGGGAGTTGGACCTGATGATCTCCAGAGGTCCCTTCCGACCCCTAACATTCTATGATTCTATGATTCTATTATTCCATAAAAATGAAGATTATTTCAGGTCTGATCCTCTGTCTGCTGGGAAAAATGTTGCAAATGCATAATATCCCCAAATGGGAGAATCCGGATAATTAGTTCTGCTGCTCCAAAATTCTTTTGGAATTAAATGTTAGTATGATTTCTCTAGTGGAAAATGAAGTTCTATCTAATATGAAGAAGACCTTATCTTGATTCTTCTTTTAAGCCAATCAAAATGATAAACCCAAGCTCTAGTTATTAAACTGAAAAATGAACCTGAGTAAGAGTGGTTTTCCTTCATAAAGCAATATGAATTTAATGGAACTCCCAGTTCAAAGATTTAGGTAGACAGAGAGACCAACAGATGACTTTGGAAGCTTCTGCTCAGAAATACTTTCCAATATGCTAAGATTAAATTTTATTTCAAAATTTTAGTTTTTACTACATTGCTTCAATTCCAGGAGAAAGCAGTTCGTGACCTGCTACACCAACTGAGTAGTCACAAGTTTATGGGGATGGATGGGATCCACCCCAGCTGAGGGAGCTGATGGAGGAGCTTGCCAAGCCACTCTCCATCATTTATCAGTGGTCCTGGTCAATGGGGGACGTCCCAGATGACTAGAGGCTTGCCAATGTGACTCCCATCTACAGGAATGGCCAGAAGGAGGATCCAAGCAACTACAGACCTGTCAGCCTGATCTCGGTACCGGGAAAGATTATGGAAGAACTCATCCTGAGTGCACTCATGCAGCATGTGAAGGACAGTCACGGGAGCAGGCCCAGCCAGCATGGGTTCATGAAAGGCAGGTGCTGCTTGATCAACCTCATCTCCTTTTATGTCCAGATGACCCACCTCGTGGATGAAGGAAAGGCTGTGGATATTGTCTGTTTGGACTTCAGTAAGGCCTTTGACACAGTCTCCCATAGCATTCTGCTAGAGAAGGTGGCAGCCCATGGCATTGACAGGTGGACTCTTCGATGGGTTAAAGACTGGCTGGATGGCCAATCCCAAAGAGTTGTGGTGAACAGTGTTAAATCCATGTGGTGGCAGGTCTCAAGTGTTGTTCCTCAGGGCTCCGTTTCGGGGCCAGTCTTGTTTAATATATTTACTGATGATCTGGATGAGGGGATTGAGTGCACCCTCAGTAAGTTTGCAGACAACAGCAAGTTAAGTGGGAGTGTTGATCTGCTTGAGAGTAGGAAGGCTCTGCAGAGGGGTCTGGACAGGCTGGATTGATGGGCTGAGGCCAACAGTATGAGGTTCAACAAGGCCAAGTGGTGGGACCTGCACTTCGATCGCAACAACCCCAAGCAATGCTACAGGCTTGGGGAGGAGTGGCTGGAAAGCTGGCTGGCAGAAAAGGATCTGGGGGTCCGGATGGACAGGTGGCTGAACATGAGCCAGCAGTGTGTCCAGGTAGCCAAGAAGGCCAATGGCATCTTGGCCTGTATCAGGAATAGTGTAGCCAGCAGGAGCAGGGAAGTGGTTGTGCCCCTGTGCTCAGCACTGGTGATGCCACAGCTTGAGTGCTGTGTTCATTTTTGGGTGCCATAGTACAGGAGGGACACTGAGGTGCTGGAGAGTGTCCAGAGAAGGGCAACAAAGGGTGAGGGGTGAGGGGATCTACAGAAGGGTGAGGGGTCTAGAGAACAAGTCTTATGAGGATTGGCTGAGGGAAATGGAATTCTTTAGCCTGGAGAAGAGGAAACTGAGAGGAGACCTTATCACTCTCTGCAACTACCTGAAAGGAGGTTGTAGCGAGGTGGGGGTTGGTCTCTTTTCTCAGGTAACAAGAAGTAGGACAAGAAGACACAGCTTCAAGTTACACCAGGGGAGGTTTAGATTGGATATTAGGAAAAACTTCTTGATAGAAAGGGTTGTCAAGCATTGTAACCGGCTACCCAGGGAGATGTGGAATTGACACCCCTGGAGGTATTTAAGAGAGGGTAGATGTGTTGCTTAGGGACATGGATTAGTGGTGGTTTTGGCAGTGTTAGGTTGATGGTTGGACTCAGCGATCTTAAAGGTGTCTTCCAACCTAAGTGATTCTGTGATTCAGTGAATTATTTCAGTACTGACTTGTAGCTTGATAGCAACAACATGAAATTTTATAAAAATATCAATGGTTTAAAAGTTTGAGGAGGAAATTAAGCTCTTGTTAAACTAATTAGAAAACCTACTTTCAATACTTTACTGAAGTGACTGCAGGCCAATAAAAAAGATATCAAAACTAGATGTTACTGTAATAACCCGTATCAACACACATGCTGAACTTACACTTATTGGTACACACTGACTATAAAATAATGCAAAATTTATTAAACATATGAATGAAAATACCCATAAAATTAAGAGTCAAATGAAATGGAGACCATTATAAAAAAAATAGTGAAATTAATCCCAACATCATTAGATCTGCACAGCTATTTGCACACAGGCATTTGCACTTAACTGGCACACCCAGAAATACCTAATAGATCACAGTGAAAACATATAAATCTAGTGTCACACAGTAACATTTATGACTATTACAAGAAGTCTGAACTACAGAACTGCAAGCAGATGGGAGAGCGGAATCTGTGTTGTAGTAAACAAAGGTAATAGACTAAAAAAGCATAAGTCAGAAAGCCAGAGAGAAAAGCCAGATATTTTTTTGTTTTGTTTGACAAACAAAATGTGAGGTGTCTTTTCCTGTTACAGTTTGAGTCTTTTTTAGATGTTTTAAAATGAAATTTGTTTGGAAATTATCTCAACACCACATTGAGCTCTATCTTTCACCAGTCTTCAGTGCCTGTCTAGTCAAGGTTCCTTTGCGTATTATTTGAAGAAGGTGTACTGTCACTTGTATGCCAGCCCTTTTTGTAATGCTGAAGTGGTGTTCTGAAATACTGTCTTTTTTTACTTCTGTAAAGGTCCCAGAATGTCAGGATCCCAATAGACATAAATAAAATTAATGACAACTACTAGATAAAAGTTTATAAATAAAGCTATTCTAGAAAGCCAAAGTTAGGTCTTTTTCTATTGTTCTCCTCAAAGCTTATTTCCTTCTCTTGCTTCTTCCTTCCTCTATAAATAATGTTATCCTTCCTATGGAGTTGACATCTAGTTAATTTAAAGATTATATTTAGGTTTTAAATTATTCTCGAATTTATTTCTATGGCCAAAGAACTGGAAGACTGATGTTAACTTTATAGGCCATTTTAAGGAAAAAATAACTGGTAACTGAGTACAAATAATTATGAAGTAAATGAACATCAGGAAAGTTATCTTTGCCTATTGATTTAACTTTATAAATATTACCACAAATACACCTAACTTTCTTCATTAAACAACATCAGAAAGGAAAGATTGTCAAAAATAGTAACAGAAAGAAGAATATCAATAAGGTTTTAAGTCTCTAGTTGACATGTAGTTTGCATGGGAAGCTGTGGGTCATACTAAACGACAATCTTCATCGGTATTGTTTCTCTACACTGTTGTAAATCATTAGATAACATTGCTATTAGTCTGATTCAGAGCTTCTCAAATGTGTTTCTTCCCCTAAGTTGTAGTGGCAATTTCTAAATTCTGAATATTTTACACAAGTTCTGAGTTACAGAGTCTTAATCATAGTAGATTTTACTTTCAATTGACTCTCATTGCAATGTAAGAGCCCAGACTTGATGTTCCCCCTTTAAAATACCCTTAAAGGTATTTTGGAAAAGTTTCATCTGCAAAGATTTGACTCTTTTTTAGTACTCACAATTTCTCAAGCTTAAACATAGCTTTTGTTAATATTTCCAAAGTATCTGCCTGACAGTTCCACTTAGGTTAAAAATCAGCATAATTTATTCCTTATGGTGCATACAGAAGCAAAGGTATGCAAGGTCTCCTAAATGGCCATAACCAGCTACCAGTGGCAAAAAAACAGGTGTTAGTACTCTCCCTACCCTCCAGTGCTCTCCCAATCTATAGCTGCTTTCATCTCAGAGGATATATGAGCCTCACATGACTTCTCTGCCCTTAGTAACCCCCACCAAATTCCAGTTCCTTGAACTTGCCTAGGCTTTCCTGGAAAATTTGTTCACAGCATCCTTTGACAGGAATTATTTGGCACTGTGCTTCCTGCTGTGCAAAGATGCTTTCTTTTTTTTTTCACCCTGGTTTCACTCATGGTTCCACTGGCTTCACTTGATATACGTACTATAAAAGCCAAGACAAGGTGTATTATTTTGTGACAGTGCCCTGTGAGACACTGGAATTTTATTATTTCTAACAACAATTAATTTAAATGACAAATGGATGGAGAGGCAGACTCACCACAGCCTGCTGAGGACCACTGTGCTAGAAAGAGATCATAATACTAATAAAGACAGACTGCATCACTAGACATATTTGTTCACTCTCTAGATCCTTAGTGAGCTAAAACCTCTTAGGGGATACTCATTTAGTTATAATTAAGCTTCAACTGAATACAGCCAAAGCCCTTTGGCAGCTTTTCCATTACTTTAATTGATCCTCAGCACAGTTCTCTATGCCTACCATAATGCCTGAATTTCAATTCTTCTGGTGACTCATCCACCTTTAGTTGAACTTTGACTCAGCAAGGCTGCCAGACTGTGAGAAAAGAACAGAGCCACGATACTATAGAACTAAGAGTCATTTTATAAATAAGACAGGATCTGAGAAACTACAGCGGTGGCAAGGTTTGAAGTATATAGGCCACAAAATATGTGTATCTAAAGCACATGTGACTGTTGTCTACTGGCCAGGTTTTACCTCAGCAAGAACATTTAGGTCTTTAATAGCGGACTACAGTACGTCTTATTGACAAGTATTTTGGCATAACCCTAAAGTTGTAAAGACACCTGGGGTTCTTAACAGTGTACTGTTTGTTTAAGAAAGGCATATCTGAAAAATACCGATCTTTGAACTGGCTTCAGTATAGTTCCAATCTGTCACTGTTCTTAAGGAAAAAGCCGGCCAAATAGAATATCAGCCCATAGGCAAAAAAAAAAAAAAAAANCAGATCTTCCTGTGGTGATATAATTTCTTTTACTGCACAGGTATGAAATCTTGATCATACTGACTTTGTTTGATTTGTTGTGATGCAGCCCTGTAGTGGTGATAAAAGATACAGTTCTTAGCATTATTCTGCTTTATATTTTCCTGCCTTGCTGACATAACTTTCAACAGTCATGTGAGACATACTAACAGAGAATTGAGGTTAGCTCTGGTGTCAGTATCACAACCTGAAGAATAACAGTGGAAATACATATATAAAATGTTTAATTACTTGTTTAAAATATTCTCTTTATATTACTATGTTTCAGATGCTTTTCTCTGATTTCCTCCTGCGACTGGGTGACATGTTGCCCCATAAAGGTGTCTTGGGCTCATGTAAACTAAGTTCTTCAATAGAGTGTGATATGAAAAGCATGTTGAACCCTCACATGCAATGAGGAAAATCTATTTAAACCCTGATAAAGTGTTTGTCACTGATTCCCTGCAGACAGCGCCTGTCTTCTCTCTTCTCTGTTCCAGTGGAGCTCAGGTTTGGTGGCTTTAAATGTCAGAATATAGTAGGAGCACGGATATTCAAATTCTTGTGGATCTCTGACAGACTTACCAAATATTACGTATCATTAAGTAATAAATGCACTCATCCGGCTCAGAAATTCAGTGAGTGGAGAAATTTGTTCCTGGCTTGTCTGTTCTATGCCCAGATGCGAAGTGGGTTTTTTGAAATGCTTCTGCTGCATGTCCATACTAAGATCTCACACCTCTGTTTTATGTAATAAATCTATGTTTAGTAAGAGAAAAAAATCTCTGTATTTTGCCAAAAAATCTTACAGAACACTGTCACCAAACAGTCTTGAAGAGCAAAGTCTATCCTTTTAGCATTCCAGAATGATTTTCAACTAGAAGACAGACTTCAGCTCAAGCATGCAAGGTCCATGCCTCAACACTTGTTGGCCTCAGAAAACAAACACCACTAAAAATATCAACAAAAATTGCTCTAATAGATTGCCACAGCAGGACACAGTATAAGAAAGACAGGATTGAAAAGGAGGTGGTTTTTGTCACCACATGATCAAGTACTAAAAGTTACGACAGTCTACAACATAGAGTTCAGTAAAGAAAAGAGTCAGTAAAGGAATAAATTAAATTTAGAAGAGAAAGCCAAGAAACAAGAGAAAATGAGTGCAGAGAATAGGACAGGGAAAGAGGTAGCTTTAACGGCTGCCTAAACACAAAAACTAGGATCTTTAGAAGAGGAAAATACATTTCTGACTGTTATTTTTCTTTTTCTGCCACAGGTAGGGAGGACTGCAAGTCATGTATGAGAGATCAAGTATATATAATTTTTAAGGTTCTGCTGCAACGTTGTTGCTACAATATGTTATAGTGCTTCCTTTTTTTTTCTTAGAAGACTGGGTAGTCCAATTTATATAATAATAATGTTCCATTTGAAACTGTAACAATCATATATAACCTGGCCTAAGGTATAGCAATATATATGGTTCTTTTGTCTGTTTTATTCTATAACACAAGTTGGTTTTAAATTCATTTTTCTGTCATAGTAATGAATCAGATTGCAGTGATTAATAGCAGAATTGTAAATGCAACGTAATATATAGTTTTATATACACACTGAACTTTTCTTCAAACTCTTTCTTATTTATTTTATGAAACAGTTTTCCAAGGGGAGAAAGTCTGTCCGTTGTACCAACAACTGTTAGAATCATAGAATGGTTTGGGTTGGAAGGGACCTTAGAGATTATCTAGTTCCAAGCTCCCTGCCATTGGCAGAGACACCTTCCACTAGACTCAATTGCTTGAAGCCTCATCCAACTTGGCCTTGAACACTTCCAGGGATGGGGCCTTCACAGCTTCCCTGAGCAACCTGCTCCAGTGCCTCACTACCCTCATAGTGAAAAATGTCTTCCTGATATCTAATCTAAACCTACCCTCCTCCAGTTTAAAACCATAACCCCTTGTCCTATCACTTTATGCCCTTGCAAAAAGTTCCTCTCCAGCTTTCCTATAAAAGGGTGCTGTAAGGTCATCCCAGAGCCTTTTCTTCTCGAGGCAGAACAACCCCAACTCTTTCAACCTATCCTCACATGAGAGGTGCTCTAACTCTCTGATCATCTTCATGGCCCTCATCTGGACCCACTCCAACAGGTTCATATTCTAGCATAATTATCAGTCACTGCTTATTCTGCCCACATGGAAATTAATGTACTTTTTAAATGAACTGTTTCCAATCACATTGGTCTGGATTAAAAAACAAAAGTTATTCTTCTTTCTCTAATTTCTCCTAGTTCTCAGCTTCTCTGTTCTCTGACAGCAAATTGATGTTGTTGTTTTGCTCTTGATAACTTTCCATTTCTCTTTTTTCTCAGTTACAATTATTATCTTTTAAAGTCTTACTGCTCTTCTATACTGGAAAAAAGTGAACTTGAATATATTTGTTAAACAATTCACGTTATTGTCAGGAATATTTTAAAATTTCTAATGAAGAAGAAAGAACCCCAAGAATTTAATAAAGTTTAAGTACTTTCTCAAATTATGAATCACAATGTACTGCTTATTTTTTTGGCCTTAAAAATCTGTACTTTTTCAATAGTACCTTCATAAATTGACCTTGAGTATTGTTGTTTAACCCCAGCTGGCAGCTAGGATCGTGCAGCTGCTTGCACAGTTTTCCTCCTTCCCCCTAGAAGGGCAGGGAGAAGAGGGAGAAAAGGATGGGAAAGGGAAAGGAAAAAACCTCATGGACTGAGATAAAGACAGTTTAATAGAAGAATAACAGAAAAGGAAAACAGCAATAACAATAGCAATGATAATGACGCAAGACAGTCTTACCACCTGATGAATTGGTACCTTCTGGAGCAGTGATTGTGGATTCCACTCCCCAAGGACAACGCCGTTTATATACTGAGCATGACATTTATGGTACAGGATATTGCGTTGGTCATTCTGTTGTTCTGTCTGTGCTCCTTCTCAGCTTCCATGGGAAGCTGAAAACAGTCCTTGAAAAGTATTATCACTCAGCAACAACTAAAACAATATGCATTATTGACATTCCTTTCACAGCAATAACTAGAAAGGCAATTAACTCCCAGCAGAAATCAGGACAAGTATTTATCAATCTTTAGAATAAACTATGAAAGATTCACTTGGATTAATTATTTGCCTATCTCATAACTGTTAGAGAAATTACTCAGATTCTCAGAACCCAACCATGTTCTGCTGACTTCAGGTGATGTATATGCGTATGTTAATATTCCTGAAATATGAAATCTCGTGAAGATAGACAGAATCTGTCCCTGTGAAACAGCATTAAACTTCTCATAAACATTGCTTTCTTTCCAATGCTGGAAAAAAGCAATTTATAAAAAT
The DNA here is from genome assembly GCA_013398295.1 of Chionis minor. NCBI lineage: Eukaryota > Metazoa > Chordata > Aves > Charadriiformes > Chionidae > Chionis > Chionis minor. The sequence goes on from VZSF01002932.1 coordinate 19,240, forward strand.
CAGACATTATAACCCACTCATCACCATAACATCTAACCTGTACTATAATATAATGTGAAAAAAATTGAAGTTATACCACATCATTAACTTGTTGTAGCAAACATGGAAAATTTAGACGTTATTTTTCAGTCAGGTCTTGTATACATTCTGTTTGAAAATAAACATCTGACTAGAATTTCTTATTGTGAAAAAGAGGAGAAAGACCAGAATATACAAGAAAATTGAAAAGCTGACAGGTAACCCTATTTATTGGCATTCCTGCATGATGTTTGGTATTTTGTCCTACTGATAGTACACATGTGGATACTGTTTCAACAGCTGTTGAGACTTAGTTACCCTGACCCCTGTGCTGCTCTCCATTGTTTTTTGGCAGTTTCAGTATGTGCAGCTATTTTTGTCCTCCAACTACAGTGAAACACCTGATATTGTTTTTTTCTGGCACAAGCGTTCAATACCTAATCATACAATCACAGAATGATAGCATGGTTTTAATTGGAAATGACCTTAAAGATCATCTACTTCCAAGCCCCCTGCCATTGGCAGGGACACCTTCCACTATACTCCGTTGCTTAAAGCCTCATCCAACCTGGCCTTGAACAGTGATGAGGCATCCACAACTTCTCTGGGTAACATGTGCCAGTGTCTCACCACCCTCACACTAAAAAATATTTTCCTCATATCTAATCTAAATCTAACCTCTTTCACGTGAAAGCTATTACACTTCATTCTATGATCAGTCTAGGTTTTAGAACTTGGGATGAGACTCATACTGCCTGCTTTTGGTGGCAGGCCAAGTTTTGCTACTCTCTGAAGGAGATGGTCCCAGTAGACTGATTAGTGTTCCTTGATGGCCTATTCAGTCAATGGAAAGATTTAAGTCCTTCAGAAAATTAACTTCACTTTTCTTCTGAGAATACGCTAGGCAAAGGACTATGTCTGCTGTATTGCTTTGTGTGATGTTTCTTTCCAACCTCTACGTCTACTGACAATATGCTTTTTAAGGTTTACTGGAGTTACTTTCTATACACATGCCTGGGCACCGGGCTGTATTTCTTGAAGGGTGATATGTGGGCACTTAAGCCTAGGCCAGGGAGACCTTGTTGTGGGCATGTCTGAACTACAGCAGCATGTCAGGTCCCTCAAGGTTCCAAACTCTGAGTCCTCCTCCGAGTGACTTCATTGTAGTCTTGAAACATAACCTCTTAAATGGCTACGTTCCACGGGTACTTCCACCTGTGGCATAATGTGAGATAGCTCATCTACATGTTCGGAAACCTAAGGACAGGTGTGGTAGGAAAGGTAACTCTTGAGAGGTTAAACTCACAGCCCAAGAAGAAGGACCATCTAATACATCACAGAATCATAGAATGGTTAGAATGGGAAGGGACCTTAAAGATCATTCCGTTGAAACTCCCTGCCATGGTCAGGGACACCTTCCATTAGACTCAGTTGCCCAAAGTCCCAGCCAACCTGGCCTTGAACATTTCCAGTGATGGGGCACCCACAGATTCCCTGGACAACCTGTACCAGTGGCTCACCACCCACACACTGAAGAATTTCTCCCTCATACTTAAATCTAAATCTAAATCTAAATCTAAATCTGCCCTCTTTCACTTTAAAGCCACTACCCCTCATCCTATCTCTACATCCCCTCGTAAAGAGTCTCTCTCCATCTTTCCTGCAGACCCTCTGTAGGTACTGAAAGGTTATGATCAGGTCTCCCCAGAGCCTTCTCTTCTCCAGGCTGAACAACCCCGACTCTCTCAGCCTGTCTTCATAAAAGACATGTACTCCAGACCTCTGATCATCTTCATGGCCATCCTCTGGACTCAGTCCAAACAGGTCCATGTCCTTCTTATCTTGGGGGCTCCAGAGCTGGGCAGTGCTCCTGCTGGGGTCTCACGGCAGCAGAGTAGAGCAGTAGAATCACCTCCCTCCACCTGCTAGCCATGCTTCTTTTGATATAGCCCAGAGTGCCGTTGGCTTTCTGGGCTCTAAGCACACATTGACAGGTCACGTTGATCTTCTTGTCAATCAACATTCCGAAGTCCTTCTCCTCAGGGCTCCTCTCAATCCACTCTGCACCCAGCCTGGATTTGTGCTTGGGATTGCCCTGACCCACGTGCAGCACCTTGCATTTGACCTTGCTGAAATTCATGAGGTTTGCACAGGCCCATGTATAAAGCCTGTCCAGGAGGATCTGCTCCATGATCTTGATGGGCACAGAGGTGAAACTGGCCAGACCGTAGTTCCCTGGGTCTTCCTTTTTCCCCTTTTTAAAAATGGGGGGTACGTCTCTCCTTTTCCAGTCAGCAGGAACTTCACCGGACTGCCACAACTTCTTAAATATGATGGACAATGGCTTGGCAACTTCACCTGCCAGTTCCTTCAGGATCTGCAAATAAATCTTATCGGGTCTCATGGACTTGTGCACCTTCAAGTTCCTCAGCTGGTCTCGAACCTGGTCTTCTCCTACAGTGGGTGGTTCTTCATTTTCCCAGTCCCCGCCTTTGCCTTCTGTGACACTTGGATGGTGTGGCTAGAGTCCTTGCCAGTGTAGATGAAGGCA
>VZSF01002935.1:0-329414 GCA_013398295.1 Chionis minor
ATATAAAAATATATTTTTTTTCTTGCTTTTTCTTCGCGAAAAAGCCGCCGTGGGCGGCAGGGCGAGAGGAGCGCCGTGCTCTCCCACGGCGGAGCGGGCGGGGGGATGCTGCTGGGATGCGGGAGGGGGGAGGGGCTGCCGGGCCGGCCGTCGCCGCAGGACACCCCCCCCCACCTTCCTCCCCTTCCACCCCGGCTCGGGGCGGCAAGAGGGAACTGTCGTGGTGGGGAAAGTGCTGAATTTGGCCTGAGCGCCCCCCCGGTCCAGCTCCTCTGCGGGAGGGATAAAGTCCTCACACACACATCCCACACCCCTACCCGCCCCGGGAGCGACCGCAGCGAAACGTCCCCGCAAAAAGCAACCACAGCGAAGCCTGCCGCGGGCAGCTGGGGGTGAGGAAATGGGGTTCTCGTAGGATTTTTAAGGGAAAAAGTGGAAGGTTTTCTCCATCAACATGCTTTAAAATCGGGACTAGGGGGATTGCCTGCCTGAGGGTTTCCCGGTTGGCGGCGAGGTGTTTTGGTGAGGAGGTTTATTTCTGGTTAAACGTCCTCGGCATGTCTGAGGCGCGATTGCAGTTTCCCCAAGAACTCAACAAAACACTTTCTCAGCCCTCGATTTCGAGGTAAAGACGACGGTAAAAAAACCCACCATCCCCCGCTACGCGTTCACAGTTAGGGCACCGCGAGTCAGCTGGTACCGACCGACTCCCGGGAGCGAAGGCTTCTCTCCCGGGAAAGGAAGGCTGGGCTGGAGCGCCCCGCTCCCCCGGCGGACCCAAAGCCCCCGCAGTAGAAGGCGACGGGGCGGGCGGAGAGTTTGGGAGCCGGTCCCTGCTCTGCCCCCTCGCTCCCCGCCGGCTCGCGGGGCTCCAGCCCCTTCCCCGGGGGGAGCTTTATCCCACCGGCCCTTCCGGCTGCAGGGCCCCGGGTACCACCGTGCTCGCACCACCTGCATCCTCAGACACCTTCTCACCCTCCCTCCCCTCGCTCCCAAGGATCTGCCCGCTTCTAGGTCAACGGCAGAAGCGCTCGACTTGCGTGTCCTCGCTCAAGTCGTGACACTCGGAGGCTGGGGGTGTGTGTGTGTGTGTGTGTATGTGTGTCCCCAGAACTGCATCAAAGAAAGGAACAGGCTCATGTTCCTCAGCGGCAGCCAGACTGGGGCTCAGGTGCTTGGTAGTGCCGGGAAAGTCATCAAGGACGCCCTGGTAAGAATCCCCCCAACTCAGCAGAACCATAATTGCCAATGACCTTCACTGAGCGTGGACACACTGGTTGTGACTAAAGGGTCTGAAGGGTTTCTTTCCCTACCGAGGCTTTGCCAGGTGCCTGGACTCCAGATAGCTCCATTTCTGCCAGGTTTGGTCTGGGGCTTTTGCCGCGGTTTAGATCGCGTTGGCACCTTCTCCGCCCTGACCTTCAGGTGCTCACCCTCATGGATTACAGCGAGCTTCCCAAAGCAACCGACAAGACAAACCCGTGGCATTTAAGAATAAACACGTTTTCCTACATGTCTTTCACAAAGATTAGGCTCTTACTGTATGTGTCACTCTAGCCAGCTACAGAGACTGGTGATACATGAATTTGGAAAAAAATAAAATTAACCTGTATCTCCATTTTCTGTTAGGATAATCCCAGGGGGAAAAAGCAATGTTCCAGCAACAGAAGATCCATTTTCTTTTATAATTTTGCAAGATACATATATATAGATTTTTTTTTTTTTTTTAATACCTTAACACACCATCTTAAATGTGGAGCTCTCAGAGATCTGGGTGGGAGCAAGACCTGTCCCGCAAAGAGTACTATTTTTTTTAATTCCTTCTGCAGGGTATTTTCTAGGTTTTCTGGGAACACAAAGGTCTCAGCTTCCCAGCAAGATTTCCATAGTGGTATCAAGGAAAGCAGGAAGACCTTAGCACTCCTCAATTCTGTCCCCCCTCCCGAGAGATCCAGCCGAACCCGCCTGTAGTCCCCCTGCTGCCTCGGTACGTGGTGTCTGACACTGCCATCTTGTGTTCCAGAGTTTCAGCTATTATTTACGAAACCCGAGTCTCTGTCACCAAGTTTCAGTGAAAAGGTGTAATTTGCAAAGGAAAAGGTGTAGCTGAGCCTGCAGACAGTTTAACACATGCTCTCAAAGGGAGGTGCCAAGTGCCCGCTCTATTTAAGACGCTAAATTTCAACATTTTGGCTTCTAGCTAAAGAGCCAAGTTTAAGCATAATTGAGCCTGCTGGACCTTCTCGAAGGATGAGCAGTTGTTTTCCGTGTCTATCATGGTACAACTCAGGCTTTGCTGATCTCTTAGGTCTCTCCAGTGGCACTTTTCTTCTAGCCATGTTTACCATTCTCCAGGAAGAAACTAGCAGACTTTATTTACCATTTGTAGATACAAACGTGAAGGTCATGTCAATAGTTTCCTGCACATTTTCTGCCTTTCTACCACCACTGTAATCTCAGACAAATCTCTGCAGACTCACCAGGCAGTTTTGGTGAATGGCTTCAATAGGGAAAACTGCATGAAAGAGAAAGGCTAAGGAAATTAATTCAAACAAGACAGGACAAGGAAGTTTTACCCTAGTTTGGTGTTTTGAACTGACTGGCACAGGCATCTGGAGAGTAAGGACAGGTGGAGATGAACTGAGGGTAAGATACCCATTTTATACCCACTAACAAACAGAAAAACATTTTGGGGAACGGGAAAAAGAAGGGTAAAATGGGGACAACAGAGACATCTCTGAAAATGCAGAAGGGCTCGCCAACCGTGTCTTTAATTTTAAATTATCTAATTTTTTTTTTCCTTACAGAGAAGGCTTAGTGGCATGCTAAAAAGATAATGACTCAAAGTTTATTTAATCTTTCATGACTTTTTTTTTTTTGTATGTTATGACCTAGATTACTTAAACACGGTTTTCTTTTTTAATTAAAGTAAGTATAGATTGCAAATCACTGTATCCTTTTAAAAGTATTAAAGTCATATAAGAATGGTGTAATTAGACTAAGTGATGAAAACTTTCTGGTCAGAACTTCAAAACATGTCAAATTAATAATGAACAACTTGCGTAAGGTGTTGCAAATGATGTTAATTAAAAATGTCCACGTGCAGTCCCTTTGAGGGCATGTGAATAAATATCTAACAGTTTCTATTGGGGTCTCACTTTATACTGAAAATGAGGAAGTCTTTATAATTCATAACTATTACAGAGTCTTTATGAATGGTCTTTCTCATATTTCCCACTGGAAACCATTAGATAATCTGTTTTTCTTATACAGAGCCAAACATTTGGTTTAATATTTTTATTTTAGAACAGACCACAGAATCGTGGGGATATTAGCCATCTCATAATTTTTAGGGGTGCCTTAAAACCATGTACATTTATTCCTGTCTTGAGAGTTTCTTAAAGTTACAATCTTTGATCCTTGTTCTCCTAAAAATGTTACCCAAGATACATATAAAACAGGCATTAAAGGAGTTTCCTACTCTACGTTTCTTCATTAACCATCTACCTTACCACCCACCAATGCTGTGGATTTAAGAGTCTACATAATTGAGTCCGTAAATTAACAAAAAAATCCAGACAGCTGGAGCAACCAAGCAGTAGATGGTACATTGGCCTTAATGTTCTCATATTAGCACATTAAACAAGCAGAAAGGGAGCTTTTAATTATGCCTGGGTTTTTTTACGGCAACAGGATATATGTCTTTCCTTGACAAAGTCAATACATTTTTGAGGCCAACGCAGAATTACGAGAGATAACAAAAGTGCATGGATTGAAGGATTATTCTGAGTATCCAAGAAGACTGTAAGTAGGAAGGAGTGAACTTCAAGTGCAATCCAAACTGGCATTCAGTGTTCTAAATTATGAGTTATTCAGCATTTCAAACCGACAGCTTGTAAACATAAATTTTATTAAATGCAGAGCAATAAAATTTTGTAAGTTTCTGTCATTTTGAATTCTAGTGGCTCAGATTGAAGCCTCCAGCCTTTTAAATCACAACCTGTATGAGCACAGCGCTAAAGCATTCACCATTCTTAAATGTGTGCTTTTCAAAACCTCCTTATTGCCTTTGCTCACGAAATATCCTTGTCAGGATCCAGGTATGCATGTCTCATGTCAATGATAGGCTGACAGGCTCATGCCCTCTGTTGTGTTTACATTGTACATCATATAAAGCTTTCTTCTCTTCCTTCTCGTTAGGCAGAAAATAAAACAGGGTTAGCAGTGATACCACCCTTCAGACCAGCCAGATTTTTCTCCTTTGATCTCCAAAAAATTTCTTTGCATGTGCATGGCAAGAGTCTGGCTCAAGGATCCTTGTTTTGTACTTGAGGCAGATGTCGGATGATTCGCGGCGAACGAAAACATACTAACACCTATCAGTTAAAGCTGAAATCTAGAAGGGAATATTTTGGAAAAGTTCTTGCATGACAAAGTGAGATCAGTGGGGATCTCTGGTAACATTTTAATGGATAACAGAGCTTGAGGAGAAGGCAGTTTTGTGTAGGCAAAGGATCACAGGAACTTGGCCAAACAGCTCAGACATTTATGAGACCGTTTTTTTTCCGCCCCAGAAGATTACAGCTGCCACTGAAGCACCAAAGTGAAGTGACAGAATTGCACACCATCCAACAGGTTTGTGATTGCCAGTAGGGATCTAAAATCCAGCCACTTCACTTGATGTGCTCCAGCAGTCACACATACATACGTCACTGGGTGTGTGGCTGTGGCTGTAAGTGCGCATTTGTCCATTTAAAAGGAAAACTATCGCCTCAAATATCATATTTTCTTCTAAAAATGTGTACTCTAATTACAAGTCACTACAGAAAATCAGTCCAAGCATTTCTAATTGTGTTGTGTGGTGAGAAAGATTAAAGAGCCAGCACATCTATTTCTAAGTCTGAATCTCAGTTCTCATAGTACTCTAGATGTGTATTTTTCATAGTATTTCATCAGGTCCACACAATAAGCTGTGCAAGCTCTTAATTCATTTAATACATTGCCAAACTGAACATGAGTTTTTGTCTGTTATTAACGAGCAAGAACTTTGCCTGAGTAAAGTAAAGTAAAACCAACAGGACCTGATCCGCTACTAGATGCTAACAGGATATGTGGTGGAATCCTCAAGACACTGAAAATTAGGTATTACTGAAGATTAAGTATTACTATTTTCTCATTAGGAATAGTTGCATATTCTTAAAGCCTTATATGCAAGGTTTCAACCTGGTATACTTGAGTACCAAATTAGATATGCAAATTGTCATAGTTGTTGCTTTTAAATTTTCCTTGAGTCCTTCTCGTAACTCTGTCTTTCTTACTATTTTCTATATTTACCGGGTTGTTAATACTTCTCCATAGTTTGGCTAAACCTAGTTTTGAGATCATCATGCCATAAAGCTACTCCAGCTCTGTCAAGAATGCATATAGTTTTGGCAGCAGTTAAAAGCGGTTTCAAAGACGTAAAATTTCCTGGGAGGAAATTAGCATGGGAGCACATAGGCTCGCATTGAGCAAAAGCATTTTGGGTGAGTCATAACTTTTGATATATATATCAAAAGAAGAAAAACAATACAAAGTAAGGTTTTGAAAATCGGTTTCCTAGATAAGTCATGTCATACTCACTTACGGATTATTGGCAGTTAGTTCCCATTTTAGTTCATCGTGTGCAGTAAGAAAGATGGCTAGGAAAAGTATCTGAAATTTTAGCCCTTTGTCATTCCAGCTGAGACACAGTACCAGTGAGCCGTGAGCTTCACTGTGTTAAACAGTATCAATAATATCCAAGTGAGTGTGTTTATTAGAGCTACGACAGGCCAGCTGCTGAATGGGACCGTGACGCCCAGCTGCCCAGGCAGGACACCAGCTCTCCAGTTTGCTGGATCTCACCGTAGCTGAAGTGGGAAGCAGGGATTTGTGCCTGGCCTCACTGCTCATGCCATGGCTCAAGTCACTGATGAAGATGTGTTGGCGCGAAGGCGTGAGGCTGTGGTGTGGATGCACGCTCATTTCTGCCAAATCTCTTGCTGTGGTGGTAATGGTGGGCAGAGGTGTGGTAGCGATTAACGGAGGGGATGATAACATCGCAAACTGCCACAGCTGTTTGCTCTCTGAACATTAAGCCAGAGCCCTGTGCCATGCCAGGCAGTGACACGAATGCCTGTCAGGCACAACAGATGTTTCAAAGCTGATGGAGGCGTGTTACGTTTAGTTATTCAAATGGGGATCATTTTCTGGCAAAGTGCAGTGGGGTAGTTAGTGCTTCAGCCATCTTTACCTTCTTCCGCTGACATGTTGGGCTGAAATGGCACAGCTGATGGATGGCTGGATGGTTCGTGGAGGAAACGTTAGGTTTCGTCGTCTCTGTATTTTATATAATCTCTAACAGCAGTACACGGCTGAGTAGGAGTCTACTAAATGACACTTCACAGGCCTTTCAAACTCATTTTGGACTGGAATAGCTGCCTGCTCAAGAAAATCATGCACAGGTGTCTGCAATCAGTGCAAACTTACCTCTCCCATGAAAGTTTCACAGGAGAGCGTGCATCCAGCTGAGCAATTCCAGACTGAGGTGTACACCTGACTGTATTGCTCATGTATTCACAGCAGCTAAAATCTGTAATCAGGTATGAGGTGATGTACATAGGTATAGCCAAGAGAACATATTTATTCCTTAAAATTTGCAAATGGCAATCTAGGGATAAAGAAAGAAACATAAATTTGTCACAGTCACAGGGGAGAAAGAAGAAACGATGAGCCAATTTTATACAATATGACAGACAACTGTACTGTATCGTCAGTACCTTCCAGCTGCCAAGATATTTATAGACCAGGAGGTTGAGCAGTGAAGGAGTGGAGGAGTAGGCTCTCATCTCTTCACATCTGAGTCCTTGTGTATTTGGACTGGTATTTTTTTTCCCCATAGAGTATGGGAGCTTCTTGAAGAGCTATGCAGATGCATAACCAAGTTAATTCGCAGTCTAGAGAGATCTCTTTCTGGAAAAAAGCTCCTGGAACAGGAATTCAAGTTTTGCCAGGTGGATCACAACCCAGAATATTTTTCTACGCTATACAGAGACTAGTAAAATAAAGCCTAGGAGTCTGGGGAACTAATTAGGTTTGAGCACTCTGAAAGCATGGTTGGTATGTGCTGCAGTGAACTGCGTGTTTAGGTATAACAGTCATGACTACAACATCTGCAGTTTAGTGTTGGAAATAAATGGAGTTTTGGAGAGGTCGAGGTAGGAAAGCCCGAGCTCTAATCTCACCTTTGAAGCTGACATCACATACGACTTTGAGCAGGTCAGTTAGACTTGGCAGGAGGTGGGGGGATTGCAGTGGGTTTCCCACATCAAGATTCATTCAGCTCATGTATGTGCAGTTCGCTGGCTGGAGATCAATAGCGAATGATTGTTGTTGGAGCGGCTGATCAAAACATGCTTTAAGGGATGTATTCACTATCATGGGAGTCTTAAAAATAATTTGCAATTATTAATTTATTCAGAAAATCCAGTTTGTCTTCTTGTGAATTGTTTGCAAGCAGATCGTATCTCCATAGATTGATAGATTATATAAAGGCATTTACTGATGTACTTTCAAGGGATCTCCCTTGACATAAAGTTCAGTGTGAGAAAGAATAATTAATAAGGACCTCCAGGCAAGTGAAAAATAGGATACATTGCAACACAGGTTTACTTAATGTGTCAGTTTAACATAACATTTTGCTGAAACATGACAATTTGCTGAAAGATTTTTTTAGACAAGGGTGATATCGTAGATATCCCTCTGTGTGGACTTTGATAGTAGCTGCTCATTAAGTCAGAAAGGTGGAAATCAGTAGATAAAGTGAAGATGGGAGAACTAGCTAAAGACAAAATGATGATAGAAATTACTGGAAGAAGTATCAGGTTGTAGGGGATGGGCTACCTCAACAATAAGCTTCAGGTGCAATTTTGTGGACTGCATTTCTTAATGAGCTGCCCATAAAAAGCAGGATTGGGCTGGCTAACTGGTAGGAGGATGTTGGGAAGCTATAGGGGAGGCTCAAGACACTGGGTGAAAAGAACCGGATCACTCTGTGGTGTGAAACAATTGATGTGGGATAAGATTCAGCTATATAAAATGCAAGGTCATACACTTGGAAACTAGTAACTAAATCTTCATGAGAAGAAAAAGACATTATAGTTAACAATTTAAGAGGAGAATGAGATGGCTACTACATCTATTGGAAATTTGATTTATTTGTGAAAAAAAGCAAATGCAATTGTAGTGCTCAGTAATAAAAGCTGGGGGAAAGGAGGAGGAAGGGGCACATTTGAGGTTATGGCGTTTGCCTTCCCAAGTAACTGTTTACATGCTGACGCTCTGCCTTCCAGAAAGTGTCTAAACATCTACCTGCTTATGGGAAGTAGTGAATGAATTCCCTTCTTTGCTTTGCTTGTGTGTGTAGCTTTGTTTCACTTATTAAACTGCCATTATCTCAAGCTTCATTTCTTGTTTTTGCCCTCTGATTCTCTCCCCTATGCTGCTGAGGGAGAGTGAGCAAGTGACTGGGTGGGAGCTTATCTGCCAGGTGGGGTCAACACACCACAGTGAGTTTAGAACAAGCTTCCAGCAAGAGCGGTGGGGGGAAAATTATTTTCCTGCTTTTGTGATGGAAGTTGATGGTTTCCTTCAGGAATTCAACAACAGATCACCAGTGATTCAGGTGGGTCCTTCCAAACCTGCAGTTCTAGATGCTAGAAAATAATCCTAGAATGATTCTCCACGGTTTTATAAAAGGAAGAAAAAAATAATGACTTTTTATTGGACTGGTAACAGGTCAAGACAGCTTTCTCCGTTATTCTAACAAGCATTGTGGTTTGGAGACAAAGAACAGGAGTGATCCTCTATGTTCATGTGGCAAACTTCAAACTTGCATGACCCTCTCAGTAGGAGCNACATGCTGACGCTCTGCCTTCCAGAAAGTGTCTAAACATCTACCTGCTTATGGGAAGTAGTGAATGAATTCCCTTCTTTGCTTTGCTTGTGTGTGTAGCTTTGTTTCACTTATTAAACTGCCATTATCTCAAGCTTCATTTCTTGTTTTTGCCCTCTGATTCTCTCCCCTATGCTGCTGAGGGAGAGTGAGCAAGTGACTGGGTGGGAGCTTATCTGCCAGGTGGGGTCAACACACCACAGTGAGTTTAGAACAAGCTTCCAGCAAGAGCGGTGGGGGGAAAATTATTTTCCTGCTTTTGTGATGGAAGTTGATGGTTTCCTTCAGGAATTCAACAACAGATCACCAGTGATTCAGGTGGGTCCTTCCAAACCTGCAGTTCTAGATGCTAGAAAATAATCCTAGAATGATTCTCCACGGTTTTATAAAAGGAAGAAAAAAATAATGACTTTTTATTGGACTGGTAACAGGTCAAGACAGCTTTCTCCGTTATTCTAACAAGCATTGTGGTTTGGAGACAAAGAACAGGAGTGATCCTCTATGTTCATGTGGCAAACTTCAAACTTGCATGACCCTCTCAGTAGGAGCTGGATGTACTTTGTGTGAATTCCAGTTGCCTCTTCTATAAATTAGTTCTCGTTCTGAAGGTCTTTTTGACTCTTTCTCTAACTGTTGTTATTTAGCCTGGCTGTTGCTGGGTTTTCTACTCTGAGTTGGCTAGCGCGCTTTCCTTCAACAGTGAGAAAAAGTGTTTACCACACTGAAAACGTGGTGTGGTTTTACTAGCAAATTTGGCTGGTGGAAAGACCAGAGAACTTGTTTGTGCCTTCACACAACTGGACAGCAAGTTTCCAGTGTGGGTTTTTCATGTTAACTGTGGCCAGAATTACTGTTCATGTCTTAAATACTAGCCAGGTGTCAGTTAGGTATTTCCTTTTCCACAATGCAGGGAAAATTTAGCACCTTACACAAAGAAAAAAGCTACTGCCTACTTGACTCTTCTCCCCCCAGCACAAACAGTGTAGAAGGGGATTGTCGTTTGGGACCACGTGCCTTGGTCGCTTTTGCAGGAGGGAGGATGCGGTTAGCCTGCTCTTAAACATTTAGCTTGGCCTCCATAGTCTCGTGCTTGGTGAACCTCACTGGTCCCATTTTACTAGGTAGTTTGTGGGAACAGCTGGCTAGCGGCTCTTCCCTGCTTTATTAGGCAATGTAGTTCATAAAAGTTGCGGCCTTCAGTTTAACCATATTCCTGTGTGGAAAGTCTTGTTCACTGCAGCATCTGGGCCAGAGACGTTTACATCACTGTAATCAACAAGCACTTAAGGCAGTTATTCCTTAAATGACCTTAGGTTAGCAGGAAGCAAGATGGAAGAATGCCCTTCCAAAAGCAAGTATTTCCAATTTGAGTAGGAACTGTTTTTTGCATGTATGAAAACAAGTGATTATTTACCATTTCCACTCACTTGTCAGTCTAGTCAGCCGCATTAATCACCAAGTCTGACTCAAGGCACAGTAATCAAGCAGTGCAGAAGAAAAGACTATCTGGTAAAGACATTAGAGACGATACTAATGAAGAAGAAACAGATTGTTTTTTATTTACAAATCTCTAGTGCAATTAAAAGTAACAGCTGCTTTCTACTCTGATCCAGAGCTGAGTGGCAAAATCAACACAATAATGCAAGTAAACCTCTTAATTTTTTTTTTTTTTAATGCACATTTCACTGTTTTTTGCAACAATTTTGCTTTTCTTTTCACGAAGGACACCCTCCTTGGTCAAACAGATGTAATGGCAATTTCCACCTTGAAGAGGAGGAGGGTCTATGAATCCCAGCTACAGAGCATTGAAATAGAAAAATTTATATGAATGAAACACAAAGGGAAATGTGTGTGTTTGTGTGAGCACAGGAAGAAACAGCAGAACAAAAGTTAAAAGAACGGCTTGTATTGGTAGTGGAGGACACAGCTCCCGTCAATCACTCTGAGAAATGTGTTGTTTCCATCAAGCACTGAAGAGGACAGCACAGATGACTTGCCAGCTAACGACCCTGCATTCCTGACAAGGATGGCAAAAAGGTTGCAGGCTCTCACACATGCCGTTCTTTTCTCTGTCAGCCCAGAATTCCACCTCATTCAATTTGATTTGCACCTTTCCCCTGAGCCTGGGAGAAGCATATGTCTATTTCCTATGTAAGTAGTGATTTTTGGCACTTTTGTAGGTACTTGCATATAGGAAATGTAACCTTATACCATATTCCAAAAAATCCACACATTCACAAAGGTTTAGTTTGCATCTGTACAATTTGCCTTTGCAAACATAGCAGACTCTGTATGCCACAATTATTTATTCAGGGTGACTCAAGAACAAGGGGGCAAAGAAACCAAAACCAGAACTGTGCTATTTCTTCCTCTGAAACTGATTACCTACAATTGTTTTGTAATTAAACTGGAACAAATTGGTTTGGGGGAAAAAAAAAAAAAAAAAGAATATTACTGATTGCCAGCTCAAAACAACAGCAGAAATGAAAAGCAACGGCTTGCACCCAAAAACCTGACCAGGGCAAGACATGAGGGAGGAAACTGGTGGCTTCCAAGAGACACAGAAATAAGCAGGTGCCTGGAAGGAAAGTTCCTTTTGACCCAGATGAGGGATGAGGAGTGAGCTGTATACGTGTCCCTGTCTCCCCTGAGGGAGGAAGACATTGCACAGAAAGGGTGGACTGCGGAGAACGAATAAGAGACCCCTCACAGTTGTCTCTGAGCCTCAGAAGTTCCCATAGATTTTTCCCAGCACCAGTTTCTTACAACACCCACTTAACACTTCCAGCCCCCCTTCCCTACCTACATAAAACCTCTGACGCCTCCACTGTTGCCTGTCTCCACTCCTAAATCTCTCTGGCCCCTCCTGTTACTCTCCATTAAGTCTGTCCATCCAAACTTACTCAGCAGTTGTAGTAATCCCACTTAAGGGCAGCTGCCAAGCCTTCAAATACTTGAACCTTTTCTGCTAGAACTGAATCCCTTGGGAGTCAGTCCCTTGGGAGGCATTCCTGAAGGGCAAAAGAGTCTAGGAAGGCTGGGCATTTTTCAAGAAGGAATTCTTAAAGCTGCAGGAGCAGGCCGTCCCCATGTGCTGAAAAACGAGCCATCGGGGGAAAAAGACCGTCCTGGCTGATCAGAGAGCTATGGTTGCAATTCAGGGAAAAAAGGAAAACTTATGGCCTTTGGAAGAAGGGGCAGACCACTCATGAGGACTGCAAAGATGATGTAAGGCTATGTAGGGAGAAAATCAGAAGGGCCAAAGCCCAACTAGAACTTAACCTGGCTTCTGATGTTAAAGGATAATAAAAAAAGTTTCTATAAACACATTAGCAATAAAAGGAAGACTAAGGAGAATCCCCATCCTTTAGTAGATGGGGGTGGGAACATAGTGACAAAGGATGAGGGAAAGGCTGAGGTACTTAATGCCTTCTTTGCCTCAGCCTTGAACAGTAAGAGCGGTGGTACCCAGAGTACCCAGCCCCCTGAGCTAGAAGACAGAGGCAAGGAGCAGAATGAAGCCCCCGTAAGCCAAGAGGAAATGGTGAGTGACCCGCTACACCACTTAGACACACACAGGTCTATGGGACTGGTTGGGATCCACCCAAGGGGACTGAGGGAGCTGGTAGATGTAGACACTTTCCATCATCACTTTCCACCATTTATCAGCAGTTGTGGCTAACTGGGGAGGTCCCAGTTGACTGTAAGTTACCAAATGTGACACCCATCCGCAAAATGGGCTGGAAGGAGGATCCGGGGAACTACAGGCCTCAGTCTGACCTTGGTGCCAGGGAAGGCTATGGAGCAGATCATCCTGAGTGCCATCACACGGCTCACGCAGGACTACCAGGTGATCAGGCACAGTCAGCATGGGTTTATGAAAAGCAGGTCCTGCTTGACTAATGTGATCTCCTTCTATGACAAGGTGCCCTGGTTGGTGGTCCAGGGAATATGCTGGTACCAACAATCTGTACCACTCCACATAAAATAATCGCATCACACCACTCATGTGCTTGCTGAACATTGACTAAAAAGATTTGTAGCCTGATTGTTTGCCCTATTATGCTAGTATAAAGTGAAATAACAGTAAACAATACTTTCTTGTATTTTTATTTTTAAATAAAGCTTTAAGTCCAATGGGCATCTTTAATCCTGTAAACTGATTTTTCATATGGTCAAAAAGAATTTTAGTACATCCTTGTAATCTATACATTTAACAACTGCAAGGAGACTCTTGGGGGTTGAGTTGTCCAGTTACACCACTATGCTGTCTCCTGGGGTAGTTTCCATTCATCCTTCTTGGTAGTCAACAGCAAACATGCATGTTTATCCATATCAAGTATTCTTTGTATTTCCAAAATTATGCCTTAATATATATGTACTTAACTAAATAGATCAGATATACAGCCTCAACACAATTTTTATGCCCATGAATGCCATACTGGAGATGAAACAGTTCTTTCTGTATTTTTCACTTATTTAGATGATGATGATGATGCTAACTTCTAATAAGCTCAGGTGATTTGTGAAGGAATATTATCCAAGAAGAGAATTAAGTTTGGGGATGTGTAGTACAACACACACATTTCTTTGCCGTATTTCAAAAAAGAATACATGTAGCCTGGACATCATGTACTATATGAATACATGTAGCCTCTCTGATCATCCTGCTTTTGTACACGCAACCCAAACACCACTAGTTGTCTTGTGTTGGGGGGGCTGAATAGAACCCTGCTTCTCTCCAGAAGCACTGAGAAGCTTTGAATTAATATTTTATGTTCTTTCTTAAAGTGACTGAGGCAGAATCAGCAGGAATATGAACAGTTTTATAGATATTTCCAGTGCTTTATCGATTGCATGTCTGCCCTGATGGGAGATGTGAAGCTTTTAAATGTCTAATGCCAATTGTACAACCATTCAGTATGTCAGAAATCTTGAAGGAAAATTCCATGTTTGTCTTTGTTGCTCTTCCTTCCGAGAAATGCTGTTCAGCTGATGCTGATCTTGCTGAAGTTCCTAGTTAGGAGAACTTGCAGTATAATTAGGCTAAAATATGATTTAAATTGGAAAATAGTTGATGAGTAACACATTTAATTTGTTTTGAAGTATTAAGAAACTCACAAAATATGTGTCTGGTTTTCCATTAGAAATTAGGATCTTGTCTGCTTTTTTTTTTTTTTTTCTCTTCAGAATGTCACTGGGAAAGCATTTGGCCTCAGTACTGCAAACACTTGAATACGTGAGTAAAGAGGAATCTTTTTGATCCTGCTGAGGATTGAGTAAAACACTGTATTTGTAATATTGGAAATTTCTGACATACATTTCAAAAGGAAAACCTGAGACTGAAACAGGAATGATTTCTATTGTGACATTACACAAAGTTGTTCTAGAAATTCTTAGCTTGATACTGAATCCATTAAAGAGCATCTATACTTTCAGCAGTTTTAACTGTCTCCTTTGTTCACATTTTTGTGTAAACTATGCCCAAATAATTGTTATCACTCATCATATTGGAAGGATATGTCAAATAGGGGCTTGCAGAGATCTGGTACTATTGGATATCTTTATAAATGACTTTGGAATAGAGAGTATGATTCCCAAAGTTGCAGATATAACCGAGTTGGAAGGGATAGCACGCATTTTGGAAGACAACATTATAAATAAAATTATATTGACTAATTGTGCAAGTAGCCTGAAATACAAGATTAAATTCAATGGGGACATGCAGAAAGCACTACAGTTAAATGGGAAGAAAAACTCAAAGCGTATGAAATTCTGATAACAGGAGAGGATTCAGAGGTTTTTTTAGTACATCAGGAACAGTACGAGTCAGCAATGTCATACCGTGAAGAAAGCAAACATCGTACTGGGATATATAAACAGGAGTCTCGTATGTAAGACACATGAAGTAATACTTCCAGTCTACTCAGTACTCTCAGGGCTCAACCAAAGTACTGTATCCAGTTTTTGGCACACCACTGCAAGAAAGTGGAGAGAGGCCAAAGGGAAGCAACAAGAGTAATCAGGAGTCTAGAAAAGACAACCCAGGGAAAGACTGAACCAAGAGGAGTTGTTTAGTCTACGGAAAAGAGGACGGCCTGAAGACACGCGAACAGTTTTCAAATACGTGAAAGGCTGCTGCACAGCAGGAGGTTGTAAACTGTTCTCCGTAGTCTTCATGCATAATAAAATAATGGTTGAAAATTCAGTTAGGGCTACGTAGACAAGTTTTCTTACTAGTTGCCTAATCAGGTAGAAAGTTCTGAGTAGGTCACCTAGGAAAATAGTTGTGTCCCTATCTGGTTGAGTTTAGGAGAAGGTTAGGCAAAGAGCTGCCAAGAACAGCTGAGCTGCAACGTGTAACATGTAACATGTAACATATGATAGGACAAGAGGAAACGGCCTCAAGTTGTGCCAGGGGAGGTTTAGGTTGGATATTAGGAAAAACTTCTTTGCCGAAAGGGTTATCAAGCATTGGAACAGGCTGCCCAGGGAAGGGGTGGAATCGCCATCCCTGGAGGTATTTAAAAGACGGGTAGACGTGGTGCTGAGGGACATAATGTCCTGGTTCCGGCAGGGACAGGGTTAATATCTGGCCCAGCACAGGTATCCCACACCACGTGACGCCATTCCCAGTATTTAGGGGGAGCTGGCCGGGAGGGGAGTTCCCAGTTTGGGAGCAGGCGGACGGTCCGGGCCCGGTGGGTGCCCGGCGGTACAGTACGGTACCCCTATTTATACATTCCTCTGCCAGTACTATTGCTGTTGTCTGCCAGTTTTTCTTTGTTGTTCTGGTAAACTGACTTTATCTCAACACCCGAGTTTTTGCCTTTTTATTCCAATTGTCCCTCGCCGCTGCGAGGGCTGGGTGAGCGGCCGCTTGGTTCTTTGTGCCGGCTGAGGCCAAACCACGACAATGGTTTAGGGGTGGTTTTGGCAGTGTAGGTTTATGGTTGCACTCGATAATCTCGAAGGTCTCTTCCAACCCAAGTGATTCTGTGATTCTAGGGGGAAATAAGGCTGGACTCGGTGTGGTGCTTGCCATCTTATTTGCTTTCTATGTCATCCCATTTATTTAAAAGTACTAATACACGTTGTTGCTGTTCGAAGACCAGCTAAAAAGGGAGGATGTAGCCAGAATGAAAATGCAGCCCCTTGGTGGAGGCGGATCACCTGTTGCCAGGAAGCACCGCAGACCACCGGTTTTGGGCCTCCGAAGGAGGGCCCTCAGGGAACTTCCCAGGTTCCATTTTCCAAGCCTTTAAGCGGCCCGGCGGCGCAGCCAACACCCTCAGGAGGGCCGGAGGGGCGGCCGCCCCTGGTCCCCCAACCCCTCGCCCGGCGGCCGGCGCGGCAGTATGGCGCCGCGGCCGCCGGCACCCTCGCGGCCCGCTGACCCCGCCCCGTGCCCCGCCACCTCTGACCCCCGCGTTGCTTAGTGACCGCGCGGGGCGTCACTCCGGGGCCGAACCACCGCGGCGCCCAGCGGCGAGCCGGGCTGAACCATTCGCCCGGCCGCTGCGGGGGGGAGGGGGGGAAGGATGGGGTGCCCCGTGCTCGCAGCCGCAGCGGCTATTGGACTTGTTGCCGGAGCGCCCGCCCGCTCTCTCCCCTCTTCCCCTCCCCTCCCCTCGCTCGTTGGTTTCGTCCGGCGCGAGCCATAGCGACGGCGGGCGCGCTGAGGGAAGATGGCGGCTGCGGCCTCGGCACCGCTGCCGGCTCCGTGAGCGCGGCGCTCGCTCCCGTTCCCCTTCCCCTCCTCGCTGCTGCACCCCGTCCCTCCCGGCTGCCCTCCGCCTCTTCTCCTTCCCCGCCGCGGGCGTAGGGACCATGTCGGACTCGGAGGAGGAGGAGAGTCCGGACCGCCAGCTCAAGCTAGTGGTGCTGGGGGACGGCACCACTGGCAAGGTCAGTGCCGGCCCCCGCCGGCAGCGCCCCGCTCCTCTCCGTCGCCGCGGTGCCCCGAGTCCCCTTCCCGGCCTTCCCCCTCAGCGCTCCCCCCGCCTCTCCCGCGGAGGAGGCAAGCAGCCCGAGGCGGCTTCCGAGTCTGTCGCGCTGGCGCTGTCGCGATACCCGGCGGCGTGACACCGGCTGACTGCTCCCCCTTCGCCCCGGCCCTGCACTTCTCCGTTGTCTCCCTCGTTTGTGTGGGGCGGGGGCGTAGCGGAGAGCCGGGACGAGCCCCCGCCGCTCCGGGGCCGCCCGTCTCCGCTCCCCGCTCGGCAGCGAAACCCTCGAAGGGGGTTTCCATACCTTCGCGTACCCGCAGAGGCTCGCTCAGCAAACAGACGTACGTGACTTTAATCCAGTTTTCTCGAGCCTTAATAAAAGCAGCGGCTAACAACGCAATTAGTGCGGTGCTGCCTGGTAGGGCGCTCCCCGCCGACCCCGCTGCGCGGCAGACGGGGCGCCGCTGGCGGGCGGTTGCTCGGCTGGAGCTGCCGGGAGAGCCCGGAGCTGCGCTCGGCGGCGGGCAGCGCCCGGGAGGGGCTGGGGTCGCGTCCGTTCGCGGTTCCCGCCGAAATGACGAGCGGGGACGGGTGTTTAGCTGGGTCTCCAGGCTGTCCTCGTTTCGGTGTAGGAGCTGGTCACCGCCTGAGGTGGCCAGGACAGTTTGCGTCTATTTGAGTTAGAATATTTGAGTTTGGAAAGGCACTCCTGGGCCAATTTAGTTTTTGTTTGTGACTGTTTTTTTTTCCTCCTATCATCAGTTAAGTACTGTTTATAAGCAGTTTGCTTATAAACAAGTTCGAATTGTTTTTTTTAAAAGAGAAATTGTGACAAATAGAGGCCAAATAAGGCAAAAAAATGCTTTCTTACCCATGGAAATAGTCACTGATCTTTACTTACACATGTGAACATATCTATTGCAGTATGTAGCCTGGACCCTGTTGTGACATACATACCAAAATAGTAATTTTATTGTGTATTTGGGGAATACAGGTTTTCCTCTGTCGTTAACTTGAAAACATGGGGAGGCGGAAAGTCTGCCTCACGGTTCAGATGAAAAGTAGAAATATTCTTAGAGGTGGTTAAATGAACTGCCTGCCATTAGCAGAAATAAGCTCTTAGTGAAAGTACGTGCATGGTTTTGCTCACTTATGCAGAGCTCTATGAAGAAACAAAAGGTTTTTTGTTGCCAGTGATTCTAAACCCAGTCTGAAGTGGTATTGTATTCATCTGAGTCAGTAGCTGGGCAATTCCAAGCAACTGTGTGATGAGAGCATAATAAATGCGCAGGATTGGCAGCTGAAGTGCTGTTTCACTGGTAGCTTTCCCCAGGAGTTTTCCATTCAGACTGAGGAATCCTTTCACTACTGCTGTTCAGCACCTTGTGGCAAGACCTCTTGCCAAACATGGATTTTCAAGCGTTCTTGAGTTTTGATGTATATTCCTGCTGGTTCTTACCTCTCACATGGGAGCTGCCACTCACTGAATCTTCGTACTGGCTCTAGGAATCCTGTGCTTCAAGTGCAGTTTATTTTGCATGAGCAGCAGCTATGCTATGGTGGGCTGCTTTTCCTCCTGTCCCCCCTAGATGATGCTGTAATAGAGGCTTCTTCCAGCCACCCCAATGGCCTAGAAGCAAACGCAATAATAGATTTATTGTAAGATCTTGTAAAAATAAAGAAGTGCTTGGGTCATGGAACGGAAAGATAAAATGTACCTAGTGCTATTTCAAGCACCTCAGAAGACTAAATTGTTGAGGTTCCTCTCCTTTGTTGGCTACTCGTTCTGCTTACTTGTTGAAACATGCATATGTCTATATGTTTTCAACTCTAAATAGCCTGCCTGTCACATCTGGTTCGCAGCTGGTCTATACACACGTGTATACTTAGCCTCTCATTTACTGTGCAAGACATTGCTTTTTCTCTTGCTCTGTCACTGGGATCATTGGATGGGAAGAGTGTAGGAAATAATGGAATATATCTTTGAAATACTGCATCTCGTGTTTAGTGTGAGATGTTCATATTTGACTTGTTTTCATTGCTCCCCCCCCCCCCCCCCACCAAAAAAACAAAAAAAAAAAAAAAAAGAAAGAAAGAAATTATTCTCTCCCTCTTGGCCATCTGGGGCTGTCTGGTCGTCAGTTCTTCAGGGGAAAAAAAAATTGTGTCTTTGTGGGTCAGCTGGATGAAGGTGAAAACTTCATTTCTTTTTCCTTACCCGTTGTTTAGAAGCAGTGTGATTCAGGTTCTGTGCAAAGGTTGGTAGCAGTTTAAAAACAAATCGGTGTCAGTTCAAGCTAAGGGTAATGTTTGTGTTTCCGCTATCCATGAGGCAAGGGAGTGATGTCGTGCTTCTGTTCATTTGTTTTGTGGCGGTTGAATGAATAATTGGATACTTAGAATTTTAAGGATAGGAATAAGCACTGCTGGAACAAGCTTTAAGGAGAGAAGGGTGAAAAGGGAATAAGGAATGAGAGGAGTGAGAGTAAAATCTGAAAAAGTATTAGGGTAAAATAGAGACAGTAAGGAAATGGGTAATTGTTGAAAAGAAAAATTGAGAAGGGCAAGATTGATTAGTAAGAAGATAATAATAGAGAATGATTTTAATGAACTAGACAAACTAGGAAAACAATCTGAAAAGAAATTGGAATTGGGGACTATGCAAGATGAAAATCAACAGCGATTGTTAATAGCACTTGTGTCTTTGATTTGGATTACAGTATGGAACATAGATGCATCTAGGTTTTAAATCAACTCCTCCTGAACCAAAATGATTTTCCATTAAAACAAAGGAGCAGTACTAGTATGGGTCGAAAAAAAGATGCTATGATCCAGATATGTCTACTCTTGCTATGCACTTAGTATTGAAGTACATAATGAAGTGATCTGAGGTATAACTATTCTGATCTGCTACTGTTGAAAAAGGTTTGGGACCTTTTGGACCTCTGTAAGCAAATCTTGGAGCTATTCATGGGAAGAGAGGTCCTGGAAAATAGGTGTGTGGGGGAAGCAAAGCAGCTGAGGTTCTGTGTTTGTGCCATCCATTGCAGCTTGGGCTAAATTATGGTAGCAGAAACATCCTACCTTTTCCATCTCCTCTTAACAATGAATGATGAAAATGAAAGAGCGAATGCTCGACTTGGTGTGGGAATTTGCAGGAGTTGAAATGTAGGCTGGGATACAGAATGGTGTCCTGCTTGCTTTAGGTTTTTTTAAGGTGCCAGATTTTTAAGCATTGTGCCAATTGTGGATCTTACTGGTTCACATGGGCTCAAAAACTTCATCAGTGTTGACAAAAACATCGTTGTCGCTGTTCAGTCTTGCAAATGGGAAATTGCATCAAGTGTCCTGTGCAGACTGGCCTAGCTTCATAGATCTAATGTCAAGAATAATTTTCTCTTTTTTAGTGAACAAAGTTTCATCAGTAGTTGGGAGCGGGGTGGAAAGACATCACCTTCAGATGACAAAACTACTTTCTTTGTTTATGAAATAATTCCTCGCTCCTCCCCACCCCAAGCTAGATTGTTTTCAGTGAAAAATTCACTGTGTTGGACAGTTAGGTGGTTTTATGCTAGTTAAAGCATTTCATTATTTAGCCTAGTGTTTCTTTTCATTTTGTCTGTCTTAAAACCCTTTCTAGTAGGCATAGGACATGACCGAGGGGTGAATGTTGCTGTGCTTGGAAAATGGCATTGACGTTCTTGATGGGAGTGAGGGAAGGGACAGATATGTGTTGCTTTTTTGGAAAATGGCTTCTTAACTGGCTAGTACAGTTGGTACATGAATGGGAATCCATGGCCTTAGAACTACATGCTTGCATCCCATTGAATTTTTGTTTTAGTTTGTCTTTCTTACAGCTATGATACTGCATTTTGGCATCACTTTCTGAAAGCTTTCTTCTGTAGGATTTTACTGAAAGAATTGTCATCGGCAGGGTTTTCTTTACAAGTTTCCATGTTGTTCTGGTGAGGAGTCGGTGTCAATTAGAGCTGGCTATCATTGCTTGTTCTGTTTGACTTGTCTGCTACTATTTCATATATATTATTTACTTTTTTTCTATTTATTCCCTATGTATATATTTACAAATAGTTTGTCAGCAGTTTGTACTGTGAGTTGTTGAGATTGAAAAATAGAAGCAAGAAATTGTCTTACCTTACCTGTGAGGTTCAATTGCATCTCTATTTCCTTCCAAAAAACTTCCCAAATATCCTATTGTATTTTGCACTTATTACACTGTTAATTTTGTGTTAATTTTTACTGCTGTCTTGACTGCTGTATGTTAAAACCCAAAGACTTTTTTTTTTTAATCTGAAAGGAGGGAGTTTGTAACAGCAACCTTTGTTAGTGTGTTGCTCTTCAGAACAGCATATAAACATTTGCTTTGAAGTACTTAAGACAAAAGTGTGAACCTGCCAAACTGGGTCTAATGGAGAGTCTGCTAGGAAAGTTGGTGGCCTGGTTGTCTTAGTACAGAGGGAAGGAACAAGGCTTTCTTCATATTATACTATTCTCTGGTCTCTAGATTAATGGCTAAAATTTTATGAATGGACCTTTTTTTTTTAAATAGTCAGTAATCACTTACTTTTATAGCTACAGTTCTACTGAACCACTATTTAACTTTGTTTACTTTTTACATAGATTGTTCTCAACGTATCCTTACAGGCAAAACTGTCATGCAGAATCTTTTACGGCAGGCATGGCAGGGCACAATTTTAGGATTGAAGGGAGTATTTGCATTGTGGAGGTACTTGAATATGCATTTCACATAACTTCTCTGTTTACTGGTGTGGAGAAGTTTGAACTGTTGCTCTTAGTATTTTGTGGATAAATGCTTGTTTTGTGAATAAATAGAGGACTCAAGTCTGGTAATCCAACACCTTTCTTGAGCTTTAACATTTATTAGAAAAAAAAAATATTAAAGGAGTTAGTCAATGATTTTCTGCTATAAATTCCTTTGCATTCAAGAGCATGGCAGAGGAAAACTGTTTAAGAGAACTTTACCATGCTGTTGATTACTTGCTGCTCTTATTGGTTGGCTGTTAATTGAATGTATGTTGTTTATTTTTAGTAACACCCCTAGAAGCCCTCAGGGAATATTGAGTGTCACAGAGTGATAAAGCTAATATTTACTGAGCCCTTAAAACAAGAAGGGAGTGGTTGCTTATTTAATGGGGATCTAAATTGGTGTGTTAGAGAATATAGAATACTATGATATAGTCAGATGATATTTTAATCTCTACTCTTACTGGTTACTTTTCCAAAAAAGAAACTTTTCAAGAAGGCTGTATGCTGTGTTCCTGCAATGTTTTTATTCTTATCTACATATTTAAGGTCATGATGGATTAAAAAGAATGTCTTTGTAATCTTGACATGCGAAATATTGCGATTAAAAGAATCAGTTCTATTGATTTTTTTTTAGTACTACAGTCTAAATCTGTATTGAATTTTATTTTGTGCATGTTGTTAGTACTACTGTCACACAGCTGTAGGCAGAAGAATCTTCTCACGATTCGTCCTCTGTGGTCTTCACCCTTTCCGCAGTGATATAAATATATAAGCATACTCATGCTATTTCTAGTTTACTTGCTTTTTTTTTTTCCCCATTTATTTATTTTTAATCCTCTTTGGGCTTGAGTTCAATGAAGTATATGAAAATGTTGCCATAGTCTTTAATTGTTTGTTTTTCGTGTTACTTCCTAAACATATCTTCTGATATCAAAATATAATTGATTTTTTCATACATATATGGCAGTGATAGGAATATAAATGTGATACAGAAACAAGAAAACAGCAAATCTTATGTTATTTATTTCATAGGTAATTTAATAGCTGGATAAATGTTTGCGTATTCATACTAGAGCTTTAATGCTGGAGCTCTGGTGATCATGTTTTCATGCAAAGAAAGAGCAAGTTACCTTTTCTTTCTGCATACATTTGATTTTATTAGCATAAAATTATATTAGCTCTGTTATAACTGTTCTGTTAACAGAACTTGCCAATTCTCGTTTTTCAGAACTATTGGCATTATTTTGCTATTGCATTTTTAAGTAAATGTGCTCTAACAGCAATTTCTAGTAACAATTGATGTGACTCATCTCTTTGGGTCTTGATGAGTGGAAAGCTGGCAAAAAAATTCCTTCTTGTCTATGTTGAGTTTTCTCACTGGTAGGGTTTTGTGAGGCTGTTAGGCTTTCACCTCCTCCCCCCGCAATTACTTTGGTTTATATTTTCAGATGTCAACAAGAGATTTGTAAGTGTGTGCCACTAATTTGATGTAGAATACATTTTATCTATGTGGCATTCACTTTTAATATAGTATTTATTTTTTTCCACAATACAAACTTTTGTATTCTTTCTATTTGCTCTTCTCTTTTCTCCATTCCTTTTCTTAAATCCTAACTTGTGGAGCTTTTTTCCCCTCTTTCTTTCCCTTTTCTTTTTTTTTTTTGTCTTGCATGGAGAACTTAAATTACTAGAGAAATATAAAATAGAATTAATAAAGAAAGAATATAAAATCCTTGCTTCATTCCTTTATGTAGGTTAGCTGTGTATTCTTTTAGCAGTGTGTAGTAAAAGCTGGTTCTTTATTAGGTCAACCCTGTATTGGTCTACTCGCATAAATCCACAGAATATAAGAAGAAATAAGTTTCCAAAGTTCTGCTTAAAGGAATGATTCTGCAAATGTGCATGCTTAACATGCGTTTAATTTTTTCTGTGTGCAAGGAAGTACTCTTCCTATCTTAGACTTTATATAATCCCTTATCCTGAAACTTCAGGAATCCTGCAACACTTTGGAGCCCCTGTGGGACGGTGTAGATCTCTGTTCCCTCCCAGAAAGTTGGTCTTGGATCACGCTGTTCTGTACCAGGGAAGGACCCTTGTTTGGGAAACGAATGCTTTTTAAAAATAAGCTCTTCAGGTATGGATGGTGTCACCTAGATTTGTGTCAGTTTGAGCGTACTAATGATACCTCATTCAAACCTGTGTAGTATTTTGTAATATGAATATCACAGTATCTTAGAAATGTAAATGAAATATGCGCCTCGATGCTTTTTGTATAAATTAGTAGCCTTTGCCACCTACTCTTATGATGTTGAAGCTAGCTGGAATACTTGTCAATCCAAATCAATCAACACTGTCAGCATGCATTGATTTAAAAAGTGCTAAATGGTATTTCATACTTCTGGTTTAATGTCATTTTTTTTCTCTTTAAAATGACAACTTAATTTGATATTGTTCTGTTTTAGACATCCTTAGCCACACGTTTTGCCCAAGAAACATTTGGAAAACAGTACAAACAAACCATAGGACTGGACTTCTTCTTGAAAAGGATAATACTGCCAGGTAAGAGAATAAAACCTAACACTGAAAAGTTGGGCAGCAGTAAGACATGCAGAAACAGATTCTTCAAAGTAATGTATACTAAATAAGCTTAGTACAGTGCTTTTTATGGCAAAGTAAATTAGGTTATTCAGAGAAAATTTTGTTAGTACATTCTTGCCAGGTGACAAAGGGTTATGCATTTGCAACTTCTGTCTTTAAGTGAAACACTGAATTCAAATAAAAGGAATGCTATCTATATTTGTGATTATTATCTGTACTTGAGTGAACTTGCTGTCCACATGGATAGTGTAACATATAACAATGAAATGGAACTTTAAATATATTCATTGAAAAAGTATATGTGTTTTGAAAGGAATAGATTTTTTCTTTTTTTTTGTTAATGAAATACACAACTTGTATTTGAGTTGTGTGAGAGAAGCATAATGCAGCTATGGAATTGCAGTGCTCTAATATGTGAATGCTGTTTTATGCAAGGCAGCATGAAATTGCTGGCATTTAATAGACCACTAAAATTTAGGGTCCCTCGGCACTCATAAAAATACAGTTTGAGCATTCAAGATGTTTCACTTCATGACGGCAAAGAAACTATTTAGATGCCAGTTGCAGCACACTGCATGGAAAATGCAAAGAAATAATTAAAAAAGAATAGTTGCTGGTAGAATTTTGTCTCTTAACAATTGGGGGTTTAAATTAAACCTTTTCATTCATTTGTGGTTGCTCAGTTTCTAAGTATGAAAGTATGTCATTAAATGCAATTTCTTCTGGTTTCAGAAATCAGAAGTTAGAAAAAGTATGTGTAATTATTAAAAGTTGTAGTGAGATTTGATAAAGTTGATGCAAGTTCTGCAGTCTTTTTCACTTGTGGAGAGTGGGAAGGGAAACAAACCCAGAAAAGAAGCATTTTAGCTGTAACCTGAAGTTATAAGGAAATATATAAAGTTCTTGAACTTATTTTGTTAAAATTATATTGCCAATAATTTCTTGATTATGTTTATATATTTTCTTAAGTGAAACAGAACAATCTTTTCAGACTATTCCTGCATTCACTATTTTGGTTTGGCCATTTTGCTGTACTTTTTTAGTATCTGGTGAGTGATAAAGTACCAAATTTCAGTGCTTATTTCTCCATAAAATCAACAGAATAATTTTTTTATTGTCCTGCTCATGCCTCTAAAAATACCAGTGTGCATAATACTTAACAGCAGTACTTGGGAGTAGAATATGTACACAAATCATGCAGTGTGCATGCTGAGAACTTGTATTTTGCAAGGTTTTTTTCCAGCTGTTAAGCATACAGAAGCTATTAGTACTTTACTGGGATTCTAAATATTCTTGAGTAGAAAACTTGGAAAATTATCAACTATTGATTCATTCATTTTTTTACTTTCTTGTAGTTTATTTTGTAATAAAATCAGAATGTAGATGAAAATAGCACCAAACCGCCAACAAGTCTGTATATCTTATTTTTCTCATTTGTCATTAACAAAACAGTAATGTTTGTGGAATGTATTTATATGCAGGGAGAAGCATTTTTTTGTAGATTGTCATTCTGGTTTTGCCAATGTCTATGTATGTGTTTAGATATATATGGATTTTTGTGTTTTATAGGTAAGCTGAACTGGTAGTGGTGGGGAGTGAGAGGGACAGAAGAGAAGAGGGAGGGAGGTAAAATTCCTAAATACTGGAATGGGAAGCATTACTTAAGCGGATTTTTCTAATTTCTTGATTAGTTCTGGGTTTGCAGAGCTGCTATGTTTACTTGAAAGGTTAATTCATACTACTGCATGGAAATTATAAAGTGTATATCAGTATGAAAAAAAGCCTGTATTTTTCTTACTTAGTAGGAGAATTGATGAATAACTATGGTTCAGAGTTTGAATTTTTTTTCTTTAAATGTAAGGAAAGATTTCAGAGGTTAAAATTACTGATGTCTAGAATTGCCGAGAAGTTTACATTAGGCCATATTAGAAATGCATTTTGGCTTGTAAACTACAATATTTTTTTCTGTTTTTTGGCTTTTTAAAAATAAAAGCTGTATTTATCTCCAGTTGTTTAGTAACTGATAGAGTTTTGCAGTGAAAAAAGTAAATATTTTACATGGTAAAACAATATGGTTTAATACAAGTAGTAAATCCTTTGATTAATTTTGAACAATGTGACTTTTAGTGTTCAACTGTTGACAAATTCTCTTCGTGCAGTTTGTTCAGAATATTTTTTCAGATGCAAATCAATTTCAGTGTATTTATTGGTGCACTATCTTGTATAGTCTGGATGCAACTCCGGTGTGGATTTTACTGCTTAAATAGTGTATCTGTTAGAGGGTCTGCTGATTGAGATTCTTAAAAGCCATAGTTGAATACTCTTAGGAAGGTTGTGGGTGCAGTCCAGTAAACAGGATTCTTCTGTTAAAAGGGATTTTTTTGAGTTGTCAGTGCTAAAAGTGGGCAGACTCATGTTTTTAGTTCTGTCTTGACTGTGCAGCACTTTAAGTAAGGTTAACCAATGCACCAAGTATACTTCTGCAGGATCACTCTGGAATCAGCTCAGTGGCTTCAGTTCATACAAGAAACAGTCTAGATACCTGCACGGTGTTCTCTCAGTTATTTTAACTTTGCACTTGTGTGCACTTTCTACAGAGTAAAGAAATGCTAGTGTTTTCTTGTTCCTTATCAGTGTATTACATATTATTTTTGTGGGATTCTTCAGTTATTTTATTGGTATGTAAACCTTGTTTCTAAGAACGTTCTTATTATGCATAATTGCATTTTGTTTTGTTGTCATTCTCCACTTTGTATGTTCCTCTTAAATCTATGAAGAAATAGAAGATTTCAAACGCTTTGCAGAAAACTTCATGTTCTAGCATCATACTTGTTAATTAACTATTTGGAAGGCAAATTGTCCAGAGTTTTTTCTTCTCTCAGAGTAATTCTAACATCCTTCTTTCTCCCCCCAAATCAATCTAACCACAAAGCAAATATTACAAGACCTAATTGGAAAAAAGGGAGAATGAAGCATTTTGCATTGGAGATGATCAGCATGAATTTCTGGAGTTAGTGAGGTCTTAATTAAGAACCACTTCACCTTAAATGAACATTCCAACCTTTTTTCACCAGTTTCTTTTTTCTGTTGTTAGTGAAGGAAAGTAAGTAATTTGTAATAGTAGATTTTTTTAAGTTGAACAGTCACTGTTAGACCATTTAATTTAACCTCTTGCATTAAAGTTTCTTAGATAATTTCATACAGTTATCCAGGTACAAAGTCCAGTATGCTGTGCAGGATTACTGCTCTTAGGAGGAAGAATGAAGTTAGAAACTTTTAAAAGCATTTGAACACAAAATTAGGCAGCTGGAAATTGTTGAGTTTGAAAGTGATAATATTTATAAAGCTTTTTTCCAAGTAGCTGGCATGGATGACATAGTAAATTTCCAGTAGAATACAGTCAACCAAGTTAGGGGTGGAATACTGCAGCATGGTGAGCTTTTAAGCATGCTTAGTTTGTTTGCCCACTGAGGATGCATAGTCACCTCAGACTGTGGATTCACATTTACCCACACTAGATGCCTTATGGAAAACTTCTCTGCATTGTCTCAGTCACTTATGTTCTAAGCTTTAAAAATAATTAATACATAGTATGTGCACTGCCAAAACAAATAAGCTTTTTATTCTGTGAAAGGTTGCCTTTATTGAGTGGGAGTGTTTATGATGTATTTACTAACTCTATGTAGAAATGCTTTATCTTAGTGTCAGATAAAACTCAGTGTAGTTTAAAAGTACTGTGAGTAGATTGTCTCACATTCATTTCTATATATTTGACACCAAAGTAGCAGTTCAGGAAATACGCACTTATAACCAGATTAAAGCAGGATGTGTCATAAAAATATAATGGGGTATATTTAATACCACAAGGAACATCTATTCAGCTACATAGCTCCAATTTGCTGTTTATATTCACTGAGTGCTGGGATATATTTCCATGCAGCACACTTGCCTAACTAATGTGAGTGTGTTAGTTATAAATTGATGGCTGAATAGATCACATTGTGTACAATAAGGTTGTTAATAACATAAAATAGTTTTAAATAAGAGTCTGTCTGTCTTAGCAGCCCAAAATAATGTGTTCTTTTTCACTCGACTTCATTGTTGTGATGTGGAATTTGTTGCAATTTTTTAAAAGTCTAGAAATAAAATTAATAGTCACTTATGATTATCTGTGAGTATGTAGAATTGTTATTAACATGCAAGTCATGCGAGTTGTATGTAGATGAGAAAAATATTCATCGGACCTTACTGTTTTAGAATTCGGTGCTTCCAGGTAATCAGTACAGTTTTGAAAACAGTTCTCACCATGCAAAATGAGGCAAATTATACTTCAATATGTTTGTATGCACATGGTGACATACATTGTCTGTATGTTTAGTCTGTGGGTTTGAGTTGTTAGCTTGCAGAGTATGTATGACTTGTAGAATAGTAAACATTCTGTATTTACGCTGGGTTTTTTTGTTGCTTTGTTTTTGAAAACCTGGTAACAGTTTCAACATAGCTTAAAGACTGTTTAGAGCAGAAAGAAAGATCTATTTTTGATGTAGATTCTTCAAAAATAACATTATGTAAATCTTGTCCAATTTCATTCCCTGCTTTGAGGTGGTCGGTGGAGGAAATAATCATAGTTTGCATCCTTAACTTAGATGTGTCTCAGTACTTTTTTAATCCGTGAACTATATAATCATTTAACTGTATAGTACTAGGAGCATCACTACCAAAATACAGTTACTGTGCCGACTTTCCCCACTTCTAGATTTGTAAAGAAAATTTGGAGGTGGGGCGGGGAGGGAGCAGATGGGACTTAGCTGGACAGAAGTGACTTTTTTCCCCCAATGATAGTAATTTTTGTGTTGAAATTTAGTTACTATTTATTATATACTTGTAAAAAGCTATTGTTGTTGATGTGCTAGAGCTGCATTGCATGCCGTGATTATATATCTTTAATTTTATTTGTGTCTAAATTTTCCAGGTTACACAATATCTGTATAATTTTCTTTTTTAGGAAATTTGAACGTTACTCTTCAAGTATGGGATGTAGGGGGGCAAACGATAGGAGGCAAAATGCTGGATAAATATATTTATGGAGCTCAGGTACAGTATAAATGATGCTAATCGTATTACCTATAGTAATTGTATAAAATTAACTAAAACTTTGTTCTTAAAGTTATACATATCTTACAGGTTATTGTCTTGTAGATCTCAAAAATGTTGAATCTCTGCTTAACCTAAACTTAATTGATATTAATACTCAAGTCTAATTTTGGTATGTAGTTAATTTTTTAGAGCTGCCTTAAAAAGCAAAGCAAGGGTGCGCATTTGTGGATCTGAATAACTCTCAAGAACAGATGTATGTTTCCATGCTTTGTGTCTTGAGTTAAGAAAAGCAATCATAGTAAATAGTAAAGGCTATTTGGATATCCACATGGTAGATATAGTGGCTGCTTTTAGAACAGATGCCTCCTGGGGGGAAAAAGTAGAAGGAGGAAATTAAGAGCAATCCTACACCATTAAACTCATACATGCAACTGGGGTTATAAGAGGGCAAACAAAAGGAGGCAACCAGGTAGCTAAATATTTTTGCAGGACTCCTATCCAATGAAAATTAATTTTATCTTGAGGTTAACTAAGCAACTTAAAGTGAATGGTAGGACTAAGTAAGTACTAAATATTATAACAGTATCTTGAGTTACGAGATGATTTAGGAGGATGTACTATACACCAAACTTCTTAATATGAGTAATCCTCAAATGTACTCTGTTCTTTAATTTGGAGTTTGCAATGAGAATAGGCATAACACATTTATTATATAATGTTATATTGATCTGAAAAGAAAACAAATGCACCTGTTTTTTCCCCCCAGTACTTTAAGCAATATGAATATGGAATCCTAAAACTTTTATTGGACAGAAACTTTCTACTAATAAGTACAGCGTAGGAATGGCTAATTAAGGGGAGTAGCATTTATTAGTTAATAGGACAAAGACAAACTTGTCCGTTTAACTTTTTGTCGCTTTCAAAAAATGTCGAAATGTTTTAGCGGTTACATCTGTTTTATGGCATTTTCTTATTTTTTAATAAAAACCATTTTGCTGCCTTGTTAAAAGACACAGGAGAGAGTGGCTTCCATGACAGAGGAAATTTGATTAATCACAAATTGTTGCCATATGCCCAAAGTAAACTCAATGAAGGAAATAAAAGGCTATTAAGTTTTTCTGTATTGGATTTGGTGATAAACTTAGGAGTTTATCAGCAATAGCAGGTCAAAAAATTAATACCAGTGCCCCAAAGTAGTGAAAAAGTTGATATCGGTAAGCCTAAAGGTACAAAAGTTGCATTTTTTGTCATTCTGAGTACATTAACAAAAAAACCCCTACATCCAATCTCTTCTTGAATCCCTCCCAACCCTCGTTGTAACCCTATTTTTTTTTTTAATGAACTAATGGCTGTTCTCTCCCATTGTTGGCATATACTATCAATCAATATATTATCAATATTATAGGCTTCTTATCATCCAAGCTGACTTGTAACATACTTTTCTATTAGCTTTGTAACAGCATGTTAAAGACACATAAAACTACATTTATTTTCATCTATTCATGAAACAGCATGAATAATTTGGAAAGAGACTGGTTTCAGCTTGTTTCTAGGCAGAAGCTTATTTCATGTTGAACATCTGTAGCTTTGTGGAAGAAAAAGTGGAAAGATAAAGTAGAACAAATAGGAGTATTTAGAAAGAAATTCTAGCAAATTCTAGTGAATGTTGTTACAAAAGAAGTATATGTAGCTATGGTATGTTGCATTTGATCAGCATGTGTGGTGCAACTGGGATTTTAAACACCTTGTTTGTGAAGTACAAAAGCTGTACACATACACATAGGGTAGATGATTTGGACCTGTTGCAGAAATTGTGTTCATCTGCATGTATTCTGCAAATCTAAATCATTCAAATTTGAAGTACATTTATAGAATAGCTTGCAGCATGCATACAGTATGCATCATGCTTTTATCCAGTGTTGGCAGATGCCCATAGACTTGAATAGACTTTCATCTAGTTGATCATCATGAGATTCAGAAATCACAAGTGCTGAGCACAACTTCTGCTCAGAAATCCAAATGTGTGATAGACTTACTTATAAAATAGTAAGACCAGCTGGAGAAGGAACCTTTGAGAAGCTACAGCAACCAAAAGGTTATCTTAATATCAAGTCTGAAGTTCACTTGATCTCGCTTGAAATTTGATCAGGATATCAGGGAAAGCAAGTGAAGCATCCATCTATATGTTGCTGCAAACCTTGCCACTGGAGGTTTCCTTCTTTTTGAATGACAGCTTAATCAATTCTCTAGGATAAATCTTTTGGTTGTTAGTCTTAAGGTGCCTGTTTTTGACTGAGGTTCCTGATTGACATCCTGGTCTCTAAATGGGAGAGATATGGATTTGACCAATGGATAAGGAACTGGCTGGCTGGTTGCACTCAAGGAGTTGTGGTCAACGGCTTGATGTCCAGGTGGTGAGCAGTGATAAGTGGTGTTCCTCAGTGGCTGGTACTGGGACTAGTACTATTTAACATCTTTGTTGGCCATGTGGATGTTAGGATTGAGTGCACCCTCAGCAAGTTTCCCGGCAACACCAAGCTGTGTGGAGCGGTTGACATGCTGGAGGGAAGGGATGTCATTCCAGAGGGACCTGGACAGGCTTGAGAGGTGGGCCTGTGCCAACCTCGTGAAGTTCAACAAGGCCAAGTGCAAGGTTGGAGCAATCCCAAGCACAAATACAGGCTGGGCAGAGAATGGATAGAGAGCAGCCATGAGGAGAAGATCTTGGGGGTGTTGGTGGATGAGAAGCTCAACATGAGCTGGCAATGTGCACTTGCAGCCCAGAAAGCCGACTGCACCCTGGGCAGCATCAAAAGAAGCGTGGCCAGCAGGTCGAGGGAGGTGATTCTGCCCCTCTACTCTGCTTCAGTGAGACCTCAGCTGGAGTACTCAATCCAGCTCTGGAGTCCCCAGCATAAGAAGGACATGGACGTGTTGGAGCAGGTACAGAGGAGGGCCACGAAGATGATCAGAGGGTTAGAGCACCTCTGCTATGAGGACAGGCTGAGAGAGTTGGGGTTGTTCAGCCTGGAGAAGAGAAGGCTCCAGGGAGACTTTATAGCAGCCCTCCAGTATCTGAAAGGGGCTTACAGGAAAGTTGGAGAGGATCTTTTTACAGGGTATGAAGTGATAGGTTGAGGGGTAATGGCTTCAAACTGGAAGAGGGTAGATTTGGAATAGATATTAGGAAGAATTTTTTCACTGTGAGGGTGGTGAGGCACTGGAACAGGTTGCTCAGGGAAGGTGTGGAGGCCCCATCCCTGGAAGTGTTCAAGGCCAGGTTGAGTGGGACTTTGAGCAACCAGGTCTAATGGGAGGTGTCCTTGCCCATGGCAGAGGGGTTGGAACTAGATGAACTTTAAGGTACCTTCTAACCTAAACCATACTATGATTTCTTGTACCAGTTTTAAAATGAGAATGCCAAATTTGAGGATTCTCATCCTACTTAGTTTGCTTGTGTGGTTGCAGTTGGAGAAATTGCAATTCACTTGCTGTCTTGAAGCAATTGCTTTTTTCTCCCCTCCCTGCACCTTTCTTGTTTGCTGATGTTGCTCATCCAGAACAATTCAGTTGTCACATCCCATCTTGGTAGCTGAATTTCACTGGTTGGTCAGAAGAACTCTGCAAGCTGGGTGTAGAAAGAGCTCTTTGGTCTTTATAAATGAAAGCTACTAATAAATAGCTTTCTGTCAGTGTTGATTAAAACTGATACTTTTGTCTCAGAATTGAGAGAAGCTAAGAGTAATCATATAGTCAGTTACTACAGCTGAGCTCATAGACAGTAGCTCATTCAATTATGGCAACTCAATTCCATGTATTTAAGTGACCATATCCTCAGTATCACCAAAGACAGCAGTGGTTAAGTATATGTAGACTGTAAACTGTTTTCACCTGTAAAAGTAGCATTTCTGCAGATGTACAAGATATCATATTGAAGTTAGTCTTAGCTAAAATGAATATTCTGTGACTAGAAAAAATATTTTAGAATTTTGGTCTGACATTTCATGAATATTAATGAAAATTTAAAAGTTAATTTAGTTCCTTCATACTAAAGTCAGTCATAGATTGAGGGCAGCTGAGGATAAACCTGAAGAAAACATATGGCTTTAATTAGTGTTTTCTGTAGCTTTCTTTTATTGTGACAAATCTTGACATAAACTTGACACCTTCTAAATGTTGATTGTCTAGGATGAATATATTGCCTGGTTACAACACTTTCATAATAGCAGTTCTGCTGTTGTTTGCGTCATAAATATTTCAGAACCACTCCCATCTCTTACCTGTAATTGCTGCCCCTACCCACATACCTAGTTTAAAGTATCTTTAAGAGCTGGCATCTGCTACCTCATAAATTGGCTTGTTAATAGAATAAGAGTACTGCAGACTCTATCTTCTCCAGAGACCAGCAAATAATTTCTGCAATATTCTCAGTTTCCAGTGACCTATTTTTGAAAATACTCTATAATTCCAAACCAAAAAGCACTCACATATGTACTAATGTAGGCAAAATGTCTCTCTTACTACAGTGCAGTTTTGCAAGCGGGGAATATTTGCCACGTTCCTGGAGACTAGAGGATTAACGCGCTGTTCTCAGCATGTTGTTTTCCATATGTTTCAAACCTTTTTCATGGCAGGGAAATGCTCTACTTTTGTGTACAAAGGCCAGTGTTAATTTTCCACCTTAATTTCTCATGCATGATAGGGAAATAACAGCTTTTGTACTATCTATGCATTCTGTACTCCATATGCTGTAAGGTTGTCGAAAATATGGTTTTTTGTGAAAGAATGATGGGGTTTCTATGTTAAATAAAAGAAGGTGAAATAAATTTTAGCTATGGAGTTATGACTAGTCCTTCATTAGTTATCTGTATCATACTAAGCTGCTGTGGCAAAGATTCAAGCAAGAGGCATTCATTATGACCTGGATGCCGTGCTGCTTTTTTTTGTGTTTCTAAGGTGTCATACCTGCCATCTTTGTTTCTTAAGTAGAGCAAATATTGACAAGATTCAAAAAAAAAAAAAGAATGGTTAAGAAAAGGATATGCTCTAGAGGCATTGTTTAGTTCATGGAGAAGGGGGCCAAATAGAAGTTAGGTGAGCTCTAGTTGTGAACTTTGTTCAATGATTTCTTTCACAGTGAATCCACTGTGAATCTCTTTCTTTCAAAGGTGTAGGTAGGCTGCATTTGGCTAGAGGACGTGTATCAGAGCAGCATTTTGATGAAGAATTAGTTATAAGCAGAGTTGGCCAATCTTAAATGCTCAGTTTCTATTAACTTTATCTTGCATCTAACTCTGATTAAACTCTTTGGTGCTGAAGATGGTTTAGGTAGCCTGCTCTGCTTTTCTGCAAGCTGGTGAGAGACCGTGACCACTAGTGAAAGAAGCGTGCTGTGTGCACTTTCTCATTGACAACTTCCAGCCTTATACCTGTTTTTTCTAACTTTTACAATACCTGTCCTTCAGCCTGAGTTTCTTCTTTTCCACTGAGCATCCAGTAACATCAGTATGTCCTTCCTAGAGCAAGGCTTATATTATGCAAGACAAATATATACATGCACAGGCATTTGCGTAGTTATAAAAATAGTCAGAAGTTAACTGAGATGCAAGATATCAAGGAATAAATTGTGTAAAATGAAAGAGGGAAATGGATGTTTAATATTAGATTTGATTAGTAAACTAAGGAGGAAAGATAGCAAGGGAAAAGATGGGTGTCATAATTCTTAGTTTCTTTGAACGAACTGGTCAAAGCTGCTCCTCACAAATTAATAGCAGCCATGTAAATGTAAGGAACAAGAACTCATTTTGCCAAGAAGCTGTTGGCATCGAAGGAAAAGAGATAGATTTGTATTGCTGTCATAGGGAAACAGGAAGTGAAGGGATCTCAATAGGATTGGTCGTCCTCCTCCAAAGCTATACCTGTATAATGTCTATTTCATTTTTATTAACCTTCAGCAGTCCTTCAGTGTTGGTGTCTCTGCTGTCCCTTAAGGTGATGTATTTTAGAGCTTCGCTATTCTTATTGTCTACATGTTTTTTTCTAGTATATAGCCTTGGTATAATCTTGTTGCTGTAAGTCAAACCTATTGATACATGTCGTATTGATCACAGAATCGTAAGGAAGTTCAGGGTGGAAGGGATCTCAGGAGGTCTCTAGCCAAACCTCCTGCTCAAAGTAGGGTCAGCTGTGAGATGGGTCTAGGTTGCTCAAGGCTTTATCCAGTTCCTTCTTGTAAATGTCTAAGGATGGAAGCTGGACAACCTCTTTGGGCATCTGTTCCACTGCTTGAATCTCCTCATGGTGAAAAAGCTTTTCCTTATATCTAGTTTGAATTTCTCTTGTTCCAACTTGTGCCCATTGTGTTTCATCCTGCTGCCATGCACTGCTCTAAAGAGCCTGGCTCCATCTCCTTCATAGCTTCCTCATGTACTTGAAGGCTGCTGTTAGGTCCTCCCAGGGCCACCTCCTCTCTATGCTGAAGAATTCTGGTTTCCTCAGCCTTTCCTTATAGGACAGACTCTAATCATCTTGGTGGCTTTCTGCTGAGCTTACTCCAGTTTATTGATGTCTTGAGGGGCCTAAGATGGGATGTATTACTTTAGATACGATCCAACAAGTGCTAAGTAGAAGGGAATAGATCCCTTGATCTAGTGGCTGTGCTTCTGCTAATACAGCCCAGGATGATGTTGGCCATCCTTGCTGCCAGGGAATGTTGCAGGCTCGTGTTTGGCTTGCCATCTACCGAGACCTGCAAGCCAGTCAGTGCCCCCAGCTGCAGGGGGCACCCCAAAATAAATAATTGTTTATTCCTCCCCAGCTGCAGGGCTTTGCACTCGTCCTTGTTGAATGCTGAAAGATTCCTGTTCACTCATTCCTTGAACGTGTCCACATACTGAATGGTGGCCCTGCCCTCAGGCATATTGGCTGGTCCTTACGTGTTATACATAGTTTGCAGTCTTACCTGTAAACTGCATCTAAGAGCGTATAAAAAGAGAACTCCTGTTACCTTCTCTTCAGACTTTTACCAGCATCATCATGCCTGCCATCAGTCTTGTGTTTGTTGAAAAAACTGGACTGTTTCAACTTTCTGATGTCAGTTTCTAAACCTCTGATACTGTTACTGGTCTCTTCTAGTCTACCCTTTCTTGACACTCAGTGTCCAAAGCTGGATGCATTATTTCCTTTTTGCCTTTTTGCTACAAAATAAGCTTGACATATTCAACTGTGGTATACTATAACTCCTTGATCCTATTGTATAGAACTTGCTACAAAGCCAGATGTTTCCTATTGTGCAGTAGATTGTTTCCTTTGAACATGTCATAGTACTTATTGAATTGCATCCTATTATTTTTTAGATTTTCTCATATAACCTAAACTCTCCTCAGATAATCTTGCGGTCTCTACCAGTTTGTTATCTGTGACATTAATTTAATAAGTGTGCATTCTGCTAGGACACTCCTCATGAAACTGTCACGTTAAGCTGGGTCCAGACAAATGTCTGAAAGACTTAGCTTGAAAAAATCTTTTTTATTGACAGTGGGTCATTGAACCAGCTAATTTTGTATGCATTGTATTGTGTTTTTAGAATATTTGTGAAAATTTCGTGTGAGGAACAGTGTGCAGTTGTAGGGATTTTTTTTTCCAGATGCGAATGCCAAGAGAACAAGTGTGACAGAAGCCAATTCTGACTTTATTCCTCATTTACAAGATACTTACTTTATTAGGGAGTAGTGGGAAGCAGGGGCAGAAGACTCGATAATTGGGAGGAGAGTGATTTCTAAGAGCTGATCTTAGAATTATGGAGGAGAGAAGTTGGACACTTGGGCTGCTAATAGGCAATGCTTCATAATATTGGATATTAGCTCTGAGGAATCCTCAGTAATGTCTGTTTTGAGTATTTGTTACTTTAGCCTGTCCCCAAACCTCTGAAATACATGGAACTCTGTTCTTTTTGACTTTTGACCACATTTGTAGTTTCTCCTTTGAAAGTTTAAAACTTGGCAGTAGTTCTTGCTTGTTTTCTACAACAGTGGAGGAAGGAATCTGGCCTTTCTTCTCAAAGGAGAGCAGAAACCCAACAGTTGGCCAATGTGCGGAAATGTATGATTGAACTGCTTCCCCTCTCCCCCCCAAAAGGAAACAATGAAACTACAAATAATATTAGCTAAAATAAAAGTCCTTCTCCAGTGTGATTTTTATCTTACTATTAGTGTGAAGTGCTTTTTGGCTTTTTCATAAAGCATATGCAGTTTGGAATATTTCTAATATAACTAATTTTGCTCTTTACTGAATTGCCATTTTTTTCTGCTGTAGTTCAGTTGGCAGGAGAAATACTGTAATAAAATGTGTTTATTACAGAAGCTTATCATTCCTTTGATTATTTCTCAAAAGAGACAATACCATTATTTGTTAATGCTCTATTTTATTATAATAATAACTTAGACTGATGCAAATTTTACTATGTTCAAATATTTTTATAACTGGTAACATTTTAAATATATCTTTTTATTTAGGGTATTCTCTTGGTTTATGATATTACCAACGGCCAGAGCTTTGAAAATTTAGAAGACTGGTATAATGTGGTAAAAAAAGTGAATGAAGAATCAGAAACACAGCCACTTGTGGCCTTGGTTGGAAATAAAAGTAAGTTATTTGTACTTAAATATTAATTGAAATACTCTGGATGTTGCTCTCTATTGAAGAAATGGCACAGGGCGTATATCTTTAGTAAAATGAAACTAAATACTGTCTTGTGTTATTGCTGTGTACAGATGACATATTTGGGTGTACCTTAGGATTCTGGTTCTGGGCAGTTGGGTTGAGGGACTTGCTGCATCATGCTTTGCCTAGCCTCAGCCTCTTTGCCTGTGTTTTCTTTACTTGGAGAGCAGCACACGGGAGCAGAGAGATCTCTCTCACCCATGTTTGAATTTGATAGGGCTTCAGGATATAGCCATGGCATGCATCTAGAATGGAGAACTGGGAAGCATTCCTGGATCTAATAACAGGTATATTTCATGGTTCTGTTTGTCAAGAGACTGCTAAATTAAGTACTGTTATATTTATTTAAAAGAACGACACTATGCACTGGGCATAATATTTATGAGTTGCTTATTAGGCTTTTTTTTGCATGCTATCTGTAGTTTTGCACGTGAGGTTACTTACTTTCTGTTGTTCTAGAGTAGTTTAACCTGTCCTCTTTTTGATCATGTAAGTATGATATAATGGTTTTGTTCTGACCACCAAAATTAGTGATTTTAAATAACCATCACCTAGTTAGTTTCCTAATTAGATGGATTCCAAATTCCCCCATTTTCAGCTAAGAAATTTTACCGAAACATCCTTATTAGCTTGTGTGAGGTCTCGGTCCTGGCTTTCTTACCCTTTTTCTTTTGAAGCAACATAAAGCAATTTTAGAAACAAAGTGGTGGAAACAGATACAGAATTTTTTAAAAATGTAAATATGGTGGTTTTTTAACAACAAAAACTGGATTTTTTTTTTTACTTTCCAAGTAATTTGTGTTCATGTCACTATGTTCGTATCATGAACAAACCTGAAAAAATGACCTAGTCTAGCAAGTTGATGTTGTTTAAAAGCATTTGAAAACAATGTAGAGACAACACTTTCATTCAGAACTATTAACTGTAGTGTTGCTACTGTGATTCTGTAACATTTTATGATATTAATTATGAAAGACTACTTATTTTCTGGGAAGAAAACAGAAGCTCTTAGAGTTACAATATATAAATAGCACTTCTGAAAGTATAACATAGACAGTGTTGTACTGTAGCAGGCTAGAGTCAATAATACAGATTCTGTTGAAATTCAAATGAAAAATATTTTTCACTGATTTATATTTTGCCCTGAAATTGGACTTCCCAGCTGGAGCACTGCAACTCTTATGGAGTATTTACAGTAAGATACATTGTAACATAGGATAAATAATGTTCTTTTGATGGAGTAAGACCACAGAGGTAGGAAATTAGACACTGATTTCCATTTGAAAGAGTTTTGTCTCTGTTATATACCTTAAGAGTATATATATTTTTCTCACGTATATGCTTGCAATTCTTTAAAATCCAAGTGTTTCCTTGGGAGCATCTGTAAATAGAATATAGTTTCATAGAATAATAGAATGGTTTGGGTTGGAAGGGACCTTAAAGACCATCTAGTTCCAACTCCCCTGCTGTGGGCAGGGACACCTCCCACTAGACTAGGTTGCTCAAAGCCCCATCCAACCTGGCTTTGACCCACGCCTCCAGGGGGGACTGTGAGGTCTTGTAGGTGAGTTTCCAGATGAAGGCTGGCGCTGACTGGTGAAAGGACTTTCATTTTATGAAAACAGCAGATGAAAGAACAGTGTGCTTGTTACCTTATTTTCCTTCAGAAGCTGTGTATAAAGAAAAAAAGCAAACTATTGCTTTCAGGTGATCCTAAGGATGTTTGTTGTTGTTGCACATGTTGAGCATGCTGCTTACAAGAGGTCATTTCTTTGCTTTATTTTTATTTCAGTATGATAAGAATAAAACTTCTAGAAGTGTACTGCTTTTCTGAATTCTAAAATAGGAGATGAATGTCTAGAAGGGCTTCCACTCCACTACTTTAATGGCCTGTGAGAGGTAACTGTAGTCAGGCTCCTATTGTAAAAACAAGGTGTTTATTTAGAAACAAAGTGTTGACTCTTCAATATTATGAAAGGATAAAGCTACCAGTACTAACAAGTTCTTCAGGTGGAATCACTGTGTTCAGAATAGCTCAACTTCTTTACTCAGTGACAAGACACGCGTACACAATGCAAGAGCAATAATAGATTTAAAGCCAAGAAAAGCCATTTGATGAATTGATGAACTTATTTGACCTCATGCATCACACAGGAGAAGTACATTCAGTCATTAGTTCATGTCTCAGGATTGGACTTGGTTTTTGAGCTATATGTGTCTTTTAGGAAAACATCCACGTCTGCTTACTTTAAAGTCTAGAAATGTCTATATCCACAGGGAAATTATTCTATTCCAACACTTAACTTTCTTTCTGGTAAAAGTTTTTGAAAATTGCCAAGAATGCAGTTATTTTCATTCATAGCAACTGGAAAGCACTGGGCCAATATTTAGATAACTCGATAAGAATTTGGAAGCCCAGCTGAAACCATTGGCGTAAACTTAGTGCTGCTCTCTTAAGTATACTTAGCTTGGGCTTAGGCTGTCATTTGACTGTTTTCACTTACTAATACTGTCTGAAAGAAATGGGTATTTTTCTGTTTTGGAATAAATACACCTGGGGTCTCTGCTGTAGTGCTTCAGAAATAGGAATAAAGCTATAGTTAAAAAAAACAAAACCCAACAAAACAACTTGGAAGAAAACAATGAAAAATGTTTTTCTTCACAATGAAATATAGAAAACTGTACACATGAATCCTATTAGATGAAAATAATTTCCTTGGGTAATTTTTTCATTGAAAGCAAATTAATTCAGGTATAGCAGTATATGGTATTTAATTCTGTACTAGCTGTTAAATTGTCTATAAAATTGCATGATTTGTTAGTGGTTTTTGTATAAATTTGTAGTAATTCTGTTAAATGTGTTTGCAGCAATTTCTTCAGTATTCCACCAAACTCGAAACTATTCAGTGCTGATTTAAATGAATTAGTGCTAGTTTTGACTATTTCATTTTATTGTACTTTGCAATAGATCAGAAGCATGAACACAGTAAGATTCTGTGTGTCTGTTTAAAGTATGATAATTAACTTTAGAGTGGTGGCAATTTATTAAAATGTCCTGTTGTGATTGTAAGAGATTGGTTTATTCATGAAACATTGGAAATGTAATTTCTACATACAAACCTCCAATCAGTCTCCAGTCTCTCATCCATCAGATTGAAAATAATAAAGTAGCATGAATTGAGATCTCCTAAATTCTGGACCTCCCCGACCCCTCTTTCTTTCTTGCCCCCTCTCTTTTTTTTCATTTTTCTTCAGGACTAGCTAAAATGAAAGGCTGTCATGGCCCACTAATTTGTTAAAAATAATTGGGAGAACTAGAACTTTAGAGATGCAGTCCTCCTTTGTGAAAGTGCTACTTGATTTAAGGTGACAGTCTTCCTCCTGGGTGCTTAGTTTTATTTTTCATTCTTTCTTCCTTCCCATACATTCTTTTTCCATAGCCTGATCCGCACATTTGGTCAGAGAGTAGGAAACTGATTTGAGTCAAGATCTTGTCCAGACCTGCTTCCAGCAGTTATGTCTGATTATTGATTAATTCTCTGTCTTTCCAAAGATTTTTGTCCGTGTGTTTAGGAAACAACAAAAGGAATTGTAAAAATTAATGTAGAATTTTTCTTTTTCATATTGATTATAAGTCATAAGATCTTAATAATCTTAAAATTTACAGTTTGCATCGAACCTTAAATTTAACTTTCCTTGTAACTACTTTATGGTATTTTAATCTTATTTAATAAAAGTATATTTGAAATACACTTATTTCTGTGTTGCTAATGCCACTTAATTTGCACCAGAAATAAGGGCGTAAACTTTACTGTTAAGATTAACAAATGCTTTTGTGTTTCAATGCAGTAACTTAAAACTTTTATAGATATGTTGCTGTCAAATATTTTGACTTACATTGTATAGGATAAATTGAACTATAGTTGTCAAGTGAATGAATTGGTTTTTGTTTACTTAGGATCTTTGCTTAAATTTGGTACTGGCAAAGCTCAGTAATCGCAGTGGATCTTTTAGTCGTTAGTGTGAATTAAAGAGATTTTACTGTGTTTTGTATGACTGATGTGTTTCTTTCCTTTCTACCTTGCCTACTTTATATATTTTCCTCTGCTCTAATCTATAAGCAGACTCCTCAAGTGTCGTACCAACCTTTTCAGTGGATATATTGTAAACAAAAAATTAACCCAGGCTGCAAGGGAGCTACACTCATTTTGATTTATAGC
Source organism: Chionis minor (assembly GCA_013398295.1). Taxonomy (NCBI): domain Eukaryota; kingdom Metazoa; phylum Chordata; class Aves; order Charadriiformes; family Chionidae; genus Chionis; species Chionis minor. The sequence continues at coordinate 42,345 of VZSF01002935.1, forward strand.
TACCAAGATGGTCTTAGGGCGGTGGTTATCTGTAGCTTATAAAGGGGGTAGGAATTATCAGGTACCAGTGTATAGTGGATGGATGAATGATTTCTATTCTTAGAGATATTAACCAGATCCACTTCTCAATAAAGACTAATAACTCAGATTTTTAAACGTCTTCATGACAGATGAGGGCACAGAGGAGAATGCATCAACACTAATTAAGAATGTTGACTGTTTGTTCGTCTTAGCCATGATTAATTGATCTTGGAGTGCTATCTCCGAACAGGAAGTGGTATGCTGTTACATTGGGAAGTTTAAAGGTTACATTTTAGTGTACGCTTTAACTTGTATTTACATACAATGTAAAATGTTTTTACCTATCTTATCTGAGTGCAGAAAGAAACATTTTTCAGTCCGGATACAAGTGAATGTTTGGTGTAATGTGTACTGATGTGAATCTGGCTGGTAACAGGACGTACCCATTCTGCTTTTGGACTCTGCTACTACCTTATAAACTTAGTCTCTCCAGTTGTACTCAAAAAATTTCTTCATTAATACTCATTTTGAGATTTGGGCTGATTAAATTCAGAACTACGCATTCATTCTCTTGTCCCTCTTAAGCTCCCCCCAGCGGTTTTCTGTTCTTGTTTCCTGTGGGTTTGCACTTGTTAGGTCCTTCACCTGTAATTAGGAGAAGTGTTTGAGCAGCAAATGCAAAGACTTCTGTTCTTTTGAGTCTTATGCCTGATTAAACTGAAGTTCCTGTATGCTTGACAGCAGGTCCAGTCACCTGAGCCTCTCACATGCTCCTGGGATTGGAGGGTAAACTACTTACATGTAGAGACTCCCTTAAAAAGAAAACCTTGTCCTGTGCTATGGTAAATTTACCAACTCATTTGAATAAATATAGAATGCTACCCTGTTTTAAAATATGTATAGAATGTTTGTCTCAACAAACTTGTAAGATTAATAGAAAATTGCAGTCTCATGGATTTGTTTGTTTCAATGGTCAGGTAACTTTTTTAAAATTACTTTTAACAAGAAACTTTAATGAAAGGGAAGATCACAGGTGAAAAATGATCTTTTATTCACCATAATAATATATTTCCAACCCAGTGTCTGCATGTACTCTGTATTACTTTAGGGATGGGAGCAATCAAGAAACATACATGTTTTTGAGTGATAAAATTACCTTGCTTGTCTGAGAATGCATCTGTCTTGCAAGATTTTTGATCCTAAATCACGCTTAGTGTAATAGTAATAGTGCTGGCTACCGTCACTGCTGAGGTGATCTATTTAATTATGTCTGTTAAGTTGCCATGTGGGCAAGTCTACTAAACTGTGATATGTACCACAGAGATACATAAACGGAGCCTGAGCCTCTGGTGTGGTTCTTTAGTAAGTACCTGAGCTCACGGAAAATTATACAAAACAAAAGGAGGCAGGTTTATTGCTGTTGTCTAGCATTTACTTAGACATATTCTATTGACTGAGAAGGGAAAACACCTGGCAGGATAGATCACAAGGATCTGGGCATGTGTACTCCATTCTGGCTCCAATCTCCATGTAATCCACTGTGATAAATGTATCTGTTGCATCTGGTTGCAAAGCAGCCCATGTTTTACTTGGACCCTTCTTTTAGAATCCTTCATAAAATGATCTCTTGGATGGGAAGTCACAGTGGACAGAGCAGCTGCTAAATAAGCTGGTTAAAGGCAGATTTTTAGACTTCTGGACTTTATTCCAGCCATTACCGGAGCATGAATACAGGACAGATTTTGATGGCAGCTCTCAAATGCCGAGTGGCCTGTGCTGGAGTACTAACAAATAGAGTAGAAAGGGGAGATCTTTTCTGTCATGCTTCTCAAAGGATAATTAATTATCATTATCATAATTTTCTGCTCTGCCTATCTTAAGACAGGTTTCTGATGTTCAACACAGGTAGGATTAGTTAGTAGTAAGCTTCCTTTTTGGTTTGTGTTCTGTTGCAGTACGGCATTCAATACGGGGATGAAGTTGAATAATATATACACCTCCTCCACAGAAGATATATTGCTGTTATACCATGAGTTTGAGACTCGTACAGCTAGACAGAGCCCTGATATAAACAGGTGTAATTCAATGAAAATCAATTAATTTGCATTCATCTGAACCAGGACAGATTAGATTTTGTACAAACTGCTGAAATTAATGCTTTCTCATTTGGATCATATAGGGCTTTAACAAGAAAGGGAAGGTAGTTGTGAACTAGTCCAGCTGATAGACTGTTATGTTATGCTTTTTCATTTTAGTGAGTGTGAATAACTTGGCTTCTTCTTCCTGCACTTAAAATCTTGAGGCTGCACTTCAGTTTTTTTATTTGTGTGTGTATGTTTTGCCTGCTAAGAGCAACCAAGAACTAAGACTGAGTTCAAGGACCTGGTAGAATATTGTTAGTGTAGTTGGAACTCATACACCAGTGTGACAGAAGTGCCAGTAAATAACATATTCTCATTCGCTAACAGTTATGCTTAAATTCAGAAAAATCTTTAAGGATGTCATTGAAAAATTGAAGTAGAAGTAAACTGTTTAAATACAAAGGTTAGAACAGTATATGTATCCTATTTTTATAATAATAGACAAATGAAATGCTGAGAGATCTCTTACTGTTTCCGTGGATTTTTTCCGTAGTTTATTTAGCGATGTAGACATACGTCCAATAAAAAAGATGCTGCATAAACCATAGTCCAGCCTGAATGTGCTTCTGTTTTTGGTTTAGGTAGAAATGTTTTTTCTGGCTGCGTCCTTCATACTTAGGTCTTCTTACAACAAATGGAAAGCCCTTAATTGTACCTAAGGGAATAGTTAATCTACGGTGGACATATGGTGGACAAAAGCTGAGTCTAGTAAATGAAAAAAATTATAAACAGAAAATGTGTGAATGTCTGCACAGTCTGAGAGTCCTGGGAGATATTGTACTGTTGGATTGCAGCTTATTCTGTTAATTTGGTATTCTTTTCTATTAGTATATTAATGGAAGTCGGTGCAGCATAAAATAGGTAGTTTAAAAACCCAATCAATTTAATGTCTATTTTATTTGATTGAAAAAAATACCTGTTTTTTAGACAAGAAAGAATTTCTTTTCTTTACAAGTTGTCCTGGTCCCCCCTTTGTTATATGACATACGTGCAATTTGATTTCATTAGTGGAGTGAAGCTCTCTGAAATTTTTAAAAGTTATAAATTTGATTGGGGGCAGTTAATCAGTGTTAACCCTGAGCAGCTCTTGGACTTTATGGATTCAAGCATTATATGTGGTTGCACTGCTCCAGCAAGAGGTTAAGTATTAATGGAAAATGTTCACAGCTCTTTTACTCAAAGAAAACATGTTACTTGTAAGTTTTCTTTTGATTTTACTTTTACAGTTACATTGAATGTCTTCATTCATTTAGCCATCCATAAAGCAAATATTGTTGCACATGCAGTGGATAATAAGTCTTTTTAGGACTACTTGTGTGGTATGTCACAGATCATTAACTGCAAGTAACCACCTGACTTGAGGGAAGTCTGGAAGCATCATTACAGTGAAATAAGCTTTTATTTCTGTATCACTGCAGCACATTGATTTGTAGGAATGTCTCCATTAGCTACTGTGGAAATATATTCTCATATATTATTATTCAAGGAAGTTGATGAGAGAGGATAACCACATTTCAAGTGTGAATAAGGCATTAGTATTAGAATTTTGGACAAAGTGGGGAAAAAAGACAAGTGCTATTACAGCATTATTTTCCATTTAAAAGCTAGATAAGTCAGAAAACTAATCTTTTTGTAATGCCTCACAGTTTTAGAGTCAGACCAATAAGATATAGTAACAGTTGTACAGTATGTGTACACTTCAACTGAAATTGCATATGTTTACTGCTCTGTATGGGCGGAAAGTGTGAAAGAGAAGTTTCTTCCTAATCAGCAGGGAAAACTTAAGCTTTTCTCTTTATTTCAATTAACATAACAATTTAAGATTTTTATTGGAAGTAGCCAGTAATTATTTCTGCTCGATTTAGAGGATGAAGCATAGCTTGTGTTAATATGGGGAATAGTAATAATGGATAATCTCCATGATATGATTAAATAGGAGTTTGTAGTTTGAAGAATGCAATTCTGAAACACTGTCCTGAAAATATTTTAGAAAATTTGAAGTTCCAATAGAGGTTAAAGTTAAGACAATACTGTAGGATTATCTTGCTCTGTTGCTATTTTTTCAAAATAATTAGCTGTCAGATCCTTTAGGGGCAAAATACAATGGAAGACTGATAAATGAGTAGAGTGTTCAAATCATCCTCTCTTTGTCACATAGTATGAACTATATGCATGCAGAGTTAAGAACGAAGAAGAAAAATTATGGGGAATGCGTTATATATATATTTTAAAATTGTAAAATTTCAGGACATGATCATATTTATTGGGTTTTGCAAGAGAAGCAGAGATCAATGGTACTGTTTTGAGTTTAGTCCACAGTTGTAGCTCCATACACTTGGTATAATGAGACATTCTGAGTTTATGATGCCCATTTCAGTACAGTAGTGTGTATACGCTGGTAAATGTGTGGCTTTTTGGATAGATCTTCAAGCATATTAATGCCTTCATGACATTAGCACCTCTGATTATGAATTCTTCATTGTTTCAGTATTTGAGATGGTATGTCCTGGTGAGGTTCTGCATGAGCTCCTATTTCTTTCTGCTGTCTACTTTGGTTTATTTTATAGGTCAGGTTTTTTTGAGGAAAAAGATATTTGAAAAAAGGTATTTCATTATTTGTCTGTGTAATACGAGACTGTGAAAGTGTTACCATGGAAGTAACTACTAAGGCAGGATCAAACTTTGTTTGATCTTAATAGTTCACTGAGATAAGCCAGATAGTTTATATGTAGACAGCACTGTTGTTGTTATTGTTGTTATTTACACTCTGTGCTTCCAGCCCTTGTGATATTGAGCACAACCTCAAAATGTTTGCTGTTTTCAAAGGACAGATCTAAGATTCTGTAGTGCCAAAAAAAATCAGTTAAAAATCAGTTAAGATTTGCTGAAACATGTGATTAAGTAGGTGTAGTACAGTGATGAATGGCAAATTAAAATATAGTCTGTTTATTTAAAATAAATTCTTAAAAGAGGAAAGCTTTATGTACATTGTACATGTTTCTATTTAAAAATACTGAATTCCCTATGAAATTTTCATGATCTATTTTTGCATTTTCAACTTGATTTTTTTTTTCCCCCAGAAGGAATGCTTTCAAAGTTTTATCTCCATTGTTTAATTATGCAACAGTGTATTTTTGAATATGACAAGGAAATTATAAACCTTTAGTAGATATGTAACTTCTGCTATACCCTCTGAGAAGGTTTAATTTCATTCCATCTGTTTGTCCTTTGGTGCTCTGAACACAAGGAACAACCATCCCATCTCATCCAGATTAGTATTTTTAACACTTAAAAATTTTTACTAGTGTAAAATGAGCCATATCACATTTGCTGCATTCTTTTGTTCAGTGTGGTGAATCACTGACCTTAAGATAAAAATTTTGATTGTTTACATAGGTGTAAATTTAAAGCATGTTTAGTGATTTCAGATGACCTGTTGCAAGTTTACTCTGGTGTTTTTGTGACTAGCCCCTAAATTAGAATATTATTTTGGGTTAGTTTTTATATATATATACACACACAGTGTCAGACACTGTGTATATATACTTTTTTATATATGTGTATATATACACTTTTATATATACATACACACACACTCTCTGTAGTTTTTCTTTGTGGTAAGTATTGTCCAATATGTTTACTTAATTATGGGTGATAATAGGAATATATCATACCAGTGTAATGCTAGTTAGTATGTGATGGTAGAATTCATTTGTTTTGAAATATATATACAGAAAGAGAAATAACATTATCTTTTTCTAACTTTGACTAGGGAACTCATTCCTACATAGCAACATTTCAGAACTGCCATCATGATCATTGTTGTTTTGTTTCAGATGCTAAAAACCCACAAATTCAAAAAAAGCTACAGACTGAATAGTTGAATGGAACACACAGAATAATAAAATGCCTTAAGAAAGGCTCACTTTTCTGAAAAATACTGGGATATAATCATTATGTTATATTGAGGACAACTAGCTTGAAAATACTGTCTTTTGCAATCTTAAGTGTTTTTTGTAGTAGATAATTTAAAATGAAGGCTGGAAAAAATAAGATTTGTACAGATAACACACTTCTGATACTGTTGAGAGACAGACCCATGGTTGCTAAAAACTTACTTTATACATTTACAGGAGAAGTTTGAAAAGTCATTTGCTGTAGGCATGCAGAAGGAAGAAAGCAGTGTCTGAGAGTTGTTGGTCAGGCTGTTAAGTTGAACTGTTTGAAAAATATTTTTATGTTCTGTGGCCCACATATAAAATGGTGGCATTTCAGAATCTGCTACTCAGTCCCCCTTCAAAACCATTATGGAAAAACTTGAAGTATTTTGGTTTGGCGATGCCACTGTGATGTCTTATGGGAAATGTAGTGCCAATGCTTCTCTTCCCGTTCTCATACAGGCTATGCTTCTGATGCTGTGAATATAAAGGCTGGTTTTGTTTTCATTTTATGTTTCCCTTTGTATATTACATCCTCTTAGGTATGATAGGACTTTGTAAGAGTAACACATCATGGATACTGTCCAACTAGTAAATCCAAACTTGGGAGAAAATAACAGCGTAAAGCAAACAAAAAATCTCTCTCATTAGGCACCATACCCATCTTTCTAAATCAAATTGGTTGGAATTTTTTTAGGGAGTTAGTTTTATATGGAAAAATGAACCTTTTTGAGCAGAAAAAGCAATTTTCAGTGTAATAAAAAAACCTGAGTAGTTCTGATAATTCTGGATTAGTCCAACTGTAGAGAGTTTCCAGAGTTTTTGGTTTTTATCCGTTGTTCAGTTCTAAGAATACTGTTGTGGTAGTTTATTTTGATAACATTACCCTGTACTCGTGGATAACAGAGGGGGGAAAAAAGTCTAGTCTGGTTACGTTGCAATTCTGTGAGTTTAAAAATGGTTCTATATGAAGAATATTGACAGTTCTTTCACAGCAATATTCAGTAAACAATGCTGTAAAGAAATTTTCTAGAAAGCACTGTATAAAGCAGTTGTAAAATATGGAATACAAGTGCAAGCTGTAGAGAGGTTCTGGGTTTTCCTAGAAGTTAGTTACTGCATTCTTTAGTCTGTTCGTCCTTGTCATCCTACAGTAACTTCACGCTACAGTAACTAACTTTCTGCAAGACTACTGATGTCTGTCAGGAACAAGCACTGAAAGTGTCTGGACTTAATAATGTTTGAACTTAATTTTTTTTAACATGAAGGCTTTTTATTTCTTAAGTTGTCTCACTCTACACAGTAGAAGTAAAGGAAACAATGTAATAAAACAATAAAGATAGATGATTGTAGACATCCCTATTGCCAGCTGTTACACTGTCTAATTAACGATTAACAATTTTCTTGGGCTTGGGCTTTTTAAAGTACATATGCTAAGATGACCTCCTCTTACACCATAACTTTTGCAGTTTTATTTTGGGAGTGATGTATCCAAGAGGTTTTTAGAGAGTAGTTACTAGTGTAGTTGCATGTTTAAGTGGTTGATCACTAAGGCAATAATGCTGGTTTCTGAGCACAGCCAGTACTTTTTCCAGCTGCTTTATAGTGATATCTTGAAGCTTAAAATGTAATCTATATGGGTAAGCCACAAAAGCCACTATATATTAAAGCAGACTCTGACAGTAAATCAAAATTGAACAGCTGGCAACACTACTAAAGTCATAAACTTATTTATTAAAAAAACTAAACAGAAGAATTATATTAAAAAGAGAGGAATATGTTCTACAGACCAGTGGATATAGCTTAAAACCTGGAAAGTGCTGCAGATTAAGGGCCCAATTTATGAACATCTGTTCTGGCAGTTTCAGTGAGATTCTCATGTGCTTTACAATAAAAGTGTGAAACATGTTTTTCCCCCCCCTACTAATCATGCTTTTCTGCAGTTCATAAAACTTGCATTGAGCCTTATGCAACTGGGCCTGTCTGCTTTACACACTTGCTAGAGTAATTACTATTTGTGAAAGAGTGAGTACTGTAGCAATGTCACAGCCCCGCAGTATACACTTATCCTGACTTTTTCAAGTGGTCTCATTGGCTTCAAAAGTGATGAAAAAACACTGAAATTTCCTTCATATATTTAAACTTAAAATGCGACAATGAACTAATAATGGAGAGCATAATGTACAGAAAAATGCCTTGTACGTGGTTTCTCTAAAATTTAAGCGTACTTACAAATCTGCTGTGTTGCTCTTTAACAGTCACTAAAACAACTGTTAACTCCCCATGTCTCTTGATTTTGAAATAAATGATCATAGAATGATTATTTTAATTACGATGTTTACACTGAAGAGTACCTTACACTTTTGTCATATTGACAGGTATGTAGGGATAAGCTTTAGGATATCCTTGATCTGCTTTGAGAGGGAAATGAAAAATCATAAATTCAGAACTGAGTGTCTAGCTCCACTGTCAGAGGTACTGTTTTCCTTTGGCATCGGTGTGACCAAGATTTGTTTTGGAGATTCTAGCCACAAGCCCTGTTTGTGGGCAGATCAATCAGGCCTGATCTGCAGGTCGTAATATTTTGCTCTCTAACTCTAGCTTCATGTCAAGTAATTCAGACTGAACTAGAACAGATCATTTTGAAGAGACCTCAGTTTTTCTCTCAAGCAGTGCAGAGTTTACTAACATCCCAAGCCCTGCTGCCATTAGGAGGCAAAGTCAGTCTCTCAACAAAATCAGAGATTAGGAAACCAAGGTGCAAAGGAAACACTGAGCAAATATGCAATAAGCCCACTTCCTTTGTTCTCAGCAGATTCTGTTGCTTTATTGATGAAAATGGTTATGCTTTCTTTCCATTTGAATGGTTTCACTGAGTTATGCCTTTATATATTAGGTTGCAGAACCATATGCTTCTATAGTTGTTTAACCTGAGGAGAACACTTCCAGCTAAGAATCCTCAAGACAGAAAATTTCTGTGCTCCTTTTGGGAGCTAGCTTCTCATGTGTTTAGGGTCATACTGACTGAAAAGAGGGAAAAGAAAGAGGATTTCTGGTATTCTTTGGACAGAGAATTATCTTCTGGGGAAAAAGGCATTTTCATGCCATCTATTTTTGCACATTTTATGGTGTGGGTGCATCTCTGTGGTCTTATTCATAGCGTGTATCAATTTCTGAGGCTGCTTGGCCAATCATTTTTCAGCAAACTTGTGGAATACTAAGGAACTGTATTTCTGCCAAATATATGTTGCTCATTGATAGTTCCTTTTGTCTTTTCATTGAGCAATATGTTTATAATTGATTTGTGTGTATTTGTAGTGCTGCGGGCAGTACTATTTTCGGCAACTAAAATAAAAAGTGTCTTAGAAATACTTCATAGTTATCTAAGTTGAATTTTCTTTCTGTTCTGTCTAATATGAAACATGTTTTATTAATTGGTGCACTGTGAATAACTTTATCTTTCAGTGGTGTGTAGTGTATTAATCTCGGTTCTTAAAGCATGGTTTTATTTGTAGAAGGTTCAGAAACATTAGTGCTGTATTTGCTTTATCAATGTGTTTACCTGTGGTGAACTTTTATTTGTTATGTTTGATGTGTTAAAGTGTACAAATGTAATTTATACGCACCTGCATAAAATGTTTTACTTGTGTCCTGGGTTTCATTTGTCAAACTGTGCCTTGGATTTAGCAAGGAACTAACCCAGCAGAAATCAAGGCTTCATATCATCAAAGGCAGTATCGAGTTATGCCCCAGAGGAACCCTAGACAGGTATCCAGGTTGTTGTGTTTTTTATTGGATGTGACTAGAATATTCTGGATTCCTGGTTTTGGTTAGGTCAGATTTTCGTATTTGTTATGAGCGCTTTATTTCTCATCCTTGAGTCTCTTGCGTGTGGGTGGACAGGGGAGGCAAGCAAATGACTGCATTGCTGAATTTTCCACCTGTCTCCCCCTATAAGGCTCTGCTGTCCAGGCACTTTTTTATTGTCTACAATCTCTTTATACCTAGTCCCTTGTGCTCGGTGCAAAGGGAATGCTCTTAATGTTGTTGATTTTCATTTTCATTTATAGATCTTCTGGGAGTGCTGCTTTATCAGCCCAATATAGACACCGAGTTTTTGGTTTTTTTGGTTTTGTTTTTTTTTTTTAAATGGTTGTGTTTTGAGAAGTGTGGGTTACTTTGCTTACTTTTTTAGTATATTAGGCATCTTATAAAAATTCTAGCAGCTTCTGAATAAACTTGATTGATGAACTACTAAGGTTTTCTGGTTTAAATAGTAGCTGTACTAGTACACTGGAAAAGATTTCTTTTGGAGCTGTTAGTCTACAGGGTGTATAATCCACATGGATTAATGAGGCATTTCCTTCATGATCCTATGAATTTTCTGCCTTAAAAATACTTTTATGTTTTTCCTCAGAGTTTTGGTAGAAAAGACCCTTTAAATACGTGGTGATATCTATGTCATTGTGTGCTTTTGTACTTAAGGTGTACAAGTAGAAATAAAACGTGGCATTTTTATTCTCCTTTCTGTGGGTTTTTGTTTCTTTGCTTGAATTTAGTATCTAGTGCTATGTATTAAGTAATTAGGCCAAGAGGGCATAATTTTTGTGAATATGCCAGTGCTTAAGCATGTAGACTGCTGTCTGGTTGGATTTTCAAATGTGGTTAAACCATTGCTTAGTTGCCCAGTAGTTGCTTTGGAACTTGAAAAAGTCTCCCTAGGAATGCCTGCTTGCTTCTCTCAGTATCTCAGTACTGTTGCAAATCTGATGCTAAACATTTAGTTATTCCAAGAAGACATCTTAATGTAGGGGAAGTTAAACTCTTTTGAAAACCAAAATAATAAATATATGGCAATATTAGTGAGCTAGTATAGTTGTGTGTCTGAGTTTTCTGAATTCGCAAATGTATTTGGGAATAGTATTGGAACCTGTGAAGTCACTTTGTTCTGGAATTAGTTTTAGACTTGCTTTGAGGGAAGAGCATAGTAGATAGCCACATTCTATTATATACGCAAAATACAATTTAATTTACTTTTGGAAAACATGTCAAGAAACATAGAGTTAACTTCCCATTAGCTAATCAAATCACTTAAGTGTAGTGCGTACTTAGTTTTGCGGAACTTATTTTGTGTGTTTACCCTACCTCACTTCTTGTTCTGGAATTCTTTTCCCTAGCATCAGCACAGCTGCATCATCCATTTCCATGGTCCTTTTAACCTCCACTTTTAATTAAAAAAAAAATTAAATCAGATGCTGTTTAAAGCTTCCCCTTTAGTTTTGGGAAAATAAAAGTTCGCATCTAGCTTAGGCGTGTGTGAACAGCTGTTAAAAGCCACAAGCAAAACGATACTTATAAAAGTGGTGGGGGGAATTTTAAGAGCAAGCTGCCAGTTTGACTGTACTTTTCAATAGCTCTTCACTTTCAGCCAAATGGTTTTAACAATAATTTTCTTTGAAAAAAAACCTCTGTGTTTTATAGGAGCAGCAGCCCAAGCAGTTAGGCCAGTGGTAATAGGAGGCAACGTGCCATTTCTCTTTAACTTTTTATGAAATTTTTCTTTAAATCTGAGGAAATTGCTCATTAGAGAGGTTGGAGGGGCTGATGTCCACCTATGCCCACCCACCATGTAGGTACATCTGTCCCCATCTGATTCTAATGAGGGACCTCGTTCATTGAAATTCCTGAGTTCCGAGACTAAGTGTAAAAGGATAATACTTCCCTTGCGCCATATTTTGCAGACATTATAGTCCTGCTTGTGACTTAAGCATTTTAAGGTAATCATAGGATTTCTTTTTTGAGTCTTGAGTTGCCAAATTTGACTAATCGGTTGGACAGGAACATGCAGAGAATTTATCAGATGTTGAATATTTAAAAGCAAGAGGAAAGATTTAGACTGTTCCTTGTTCAATCCATCTTCTGTATGTTAAGGAACTTTCAGAGGTAAAAAACCCCCAAAACAGTGGTTCCTTCAAGAACATTTTGTCTTTACTGATGGGGAGACTGGAGTATAAAATGCTCTGTGACCCAATAACCATGTATATGTATCTCTGGAATTCATTTGGGCAATTTTCTTTGGGCCTGTCCCAGCTGGTCCGTTTCATATGTGAGATGTCATTGCTGCAACGCCTTCCCAGATGTATGGTGGCAGTTTGTCTGAACAGGCATGGCCAATCCCACCAGGTTACCCTGTGGTGGGGGACGGTAAGTTTCCTTAGCTCAGGCTTACTGTGTCAGTGTGCAGTAACACTCATTCAGAGCACTCATCTGGATGTGGAACTGTCTTCATACAGTTTGGAAGCCTGGCAGATAGTCTGTTACCTATAGGTGGGCTACAGGTACAACCTTGAATGTGTGAGTGCAACAGAACAAGCTTTGCATGGTGACTTGTGACAATCCACTGAGGTGAGATGTCCCCGCAGCCCCACTTCCTGATTAAGTCTTTTAACTTTTTTGTGGGGCAGCAGAATGATAATAATCATAAATGCTTATGAAGATTCTTCAAAGCTGCATTTTTTTTTTTAAATAATTGAGGTTCTTGAGGTGTCTTGTCTTTTATCGGGCCTGTGTTAACTGGTGCTGTGACTAAAATGGTTTGTCTTGGTATTTGTTGCTTTGTTACACTTTGAACTGCTGTGTTGGGGTTTCCACACCACAGTTATGCCTTCAGCATCACTTTTGCCCCTAACAGTGCAGCCTGCAGCCTAATGTTTGGACTTTAAAGGTTCAGAATGACTTTCTGTTGACACATCTCTTTGCTATGTGCCCGTGGGCAGCTAGTAAAGACGAGTTGGGTAGCCATGTAAATTCTTTTGAAGTTATTTTGTCATTGTTTTCTGCTTATATGTGTAAGTATGTTATGACTTCATATTATTAACAAGCAAGAACCAAAAGGCTTGTTCATCACTTCCAATTTCTTGTCTCATTTTTGTGTTGTTTAGTCATAATTCCCTAAAATTTTCCCAGTATCGTTTCTGAAAGAAGAAACAAGTAGGACATGAAAATGCCAAATGAGTAATTTCTTTCATCACAGTGAGTATCCCTGGTGCCAAACTGTAAAGCTCTCATTGGGCTCTGTCTAGGGTGGGATTAGAATTTTGTGTATAAATCACAAAATTATCCTCAAGAACTGTGAAAAGTTTAGGTGGTCCTAGTCTACACAGTGCATATAGGAGGGCAATAATAACCGGAGAAATGAAAAAGGTTTTATATGAGAACGGATGAAATAGATTGACTTCCTTAGCAGCAGGAAGGACAAACAGGTGTACAAAACCGTGAGACTAGAGAACAATTATATAGCATCTTTTCAATATAAACCTGAGGAAACCCTGTGCCATTTTATTAAAGAGCAAGGTTAAAATAAACAGGTGAAATTACTTTTTCAAACTGTGAATAATTAAATTGTGGAAGTGCTATTCATTGACTGTTGTAGAGGCCAAAAGTGCACGTGGGTTCAGAAGGGAACTGCAGAGATTTGTGAAGGGCTGGTCCACCAGTGGCTGTAAAACATTTCAGCTGTATTCCTGGCAACTGGAAGGTGTAGTGTCAGGTTGAGGAACGCAGACTGTCTGAAGGTGATGTGTGCATCAAGGAATGGTTATTGTAGTTGTGTTTTATTTTCCTGCTGCAATACCTGCTGTTGACTGCTTCTCAAGGTGGGTTACTGACATGGGTTATACCACACCTTCAAATACCAGGTTTAAAAGAACCTAGATTCCTGACCTTGAGCTGTTACAACTCCTGCTCCCCTACTCTGCCCTCCAAAAAAGCCCCCTAGAACAGCAAATGTAACATCTCATCGCCATTTTGCCATCAGTGCTTTAGATTGTGTAGCTGTATTTATGTGTATTACTTTGGAGCTGCTTGGTTGAACAGCGCAGGTGAGGGAATGTGACCAGTATTCTTGTGGTTGCTCCACAGTCTCTCATTTATCTTTCAATACAACAGTCTTTGGATAAAGTAATTAGGAAGTCTGTGGGATAGAGAGACGCACTGAGTATTTGAGTAATCCCTAGTGATTAATTTTAGGCCCTCAGGGTCTTTACAGTATCTGCTCTTAACAAATTCAGCTGTGCTAGTCATACAGACTTCTGAAAACACCACTTCTTGCCTAGGCTATGTTAAAGACTTTTGTTTCTTTCCGAAAAGTTGTGAAAGTCTAATGTGTTGTTTAATACATTTTTATAAATGTATTTTAAATGGAAGTGTGATGGCGACACAATTTTTTGAAGAGTGCTCAATGATGGCCCAAGTGTATGTTTAACCATTAACTCAAATCTCTTTACTATACTAATTCTGAAAACTTCACCCATGGAAATAATGCCGGTGGAAACTCCATGCCCTCTTAATGTAGAAGAGGAGTGTACCAAGTCACAAAGAAACTAGGTCATCATCAGGGCCGTGCTTAAATTTTAGTAGGTAATATCTTAGGGTTATTTACGAGGGACTTGTTAACTCCTTGACTCATATTCTCCCTTTCCTTTTCAAACCTAGCAAAGGAAGTGCTGCTTATCCTTGAGGACTCCTAACTATAAGAAGTGCATTTGTTTAACTGTTTGAGGTCATGACTGACCAAATTATCTGGGAAAATACAGTTTGAGAATCTAAATTCTGCTGTAAGTCAGATGTAGCTGATTTCTCTAACTTCAATAAAAATTGAATGAAGCAGAAACTGTTAAAGTAATTTTTGGTTTTAGGAAATTTTAGAAAAGTGTTGAAAAGTTTACAAAAAAGTTACAGCTGAACCTCAACTTTCTTGCTTAATATTTTAAAATTAAAGTAAATCTTGACAAAAACTTTTAAGATTGCATACACGTGTCCAAATCCAGCTGTTCCCGCAGTTATATTCCCCACAACACTCAGCCTAGTCTGAGGAGGCTTTTGTCAACTGTAGTCATGGTGGCACTGCATAGAGAGTTGGTTCAGTTCACTGATCCAGCCTAAACTACACAGAGTAACAGGAGGAGTTCTTGTTTGAATGAACTTGTGGATTCCTTTTATTCTGCAGTGGTAATACCACATGAGAAGGCTTGGAAGTGCTCAGCCAGCAGCATGGTGAAAGCCAGGACCATACTTTTGATTCACAATTACATTAACTTAAGCTGCTAAAGGAACTACCACTTTTTTAACTATAGTTTCAGGCCAGCCCCTTCTATTCCACCACCTACTTTCTTGATAAAAGTTTTCTTGATGTAGGCTTTTTTTTTTCGTTTGATAGGTTTTTATTTTGGAGGGAAGGGGGTTTTGGTATTTTCTTGTGTGTGAGACAAAAAGAGGTGATTGGATTGCTCTGAACAGCTAGATGGCCAGGTTAGATCTGAGAAGAGTGTGGACCCTGCTTCGTTAGATCTCTAATAGTTGAATTATGTACAAAGTGCTTTTCTTATTCCTTTGGGCTCTTTATGCATTATATAGTTTAAAGTCTTGGATGAAGTCAATGATTTTTGTTCAGTCCCTTGTAGCTAGCCTGATGACTTGGTTCCTCTTGCTCATCTGAGACTGGTCAATACTGTCAAGTTGCGATATTAGTATATTCTGTCTTAGTGTGTCCACTATTTGATGTTTTTAATTTGTTTGGAAAAACAGTACATACAAGTATTGTAGAAGAGCTTTTCTAGCTTTTCCTCAATATCTGAATCAATTGTAGCCTTCTATTAAGTTAATAAAGTTTTGGACCGAAGTGTTCACATTGTGATAGACATTTATGTGAGCAAGAAACAAGGTACATGCTCATTCTACTTGGAGACAAGAACAGCTCTTCAATACAATGATGAATCAGTGGTTGATGTATTGATTGAAATTCATGGGTTTTTTTTTTTTGCCTGGGTGACTCGTTAGTAATAATGAAATATCTGAGTTGGCAAATGTGAAAGGCATTTTTACAGTCCTACTGTCTGGTTTGAAATCATCGTGTTTTTGAAATATAAATGGTTTGAATTCAGTTTTTTGTAGTCTTTGAAATGCTGTGGCTCAATTTAAGAAATACCCGATAAATTTACTATCAGTGATCTGAATGTTTGGGTTTTATTTCTGCTTTTATAGTTAATTGAAGTATGTTAGAATTCTTTACTAAGCAGCCTTACTTTTTTCTTATAAAAGTAATTTAATATAAAGTTGAGTTTTAATATTAATTTTTTAACTGCCAGTTGAAAACAGTTTGATTTTTTAATAATTAGTTACAAAAGCTTCCAAATGGAAGAAAACTTGGGCTGACGTCAAACAGGATTTGATACACATGGAACAGTTAAGCAGTAATAAATTGCCTAGTAACTGAGTAATTTCACTCAGATATGTGCCAATCTTGCTTCTACATTTAAAAAAGTTTGGAAGAAGAACTGATGTTTGAAATTGCTTAATGCTGGAGGTTTATTGTAATAACAATAATACTGACTTGGCCTGATCTTTGGACATTTAGGGCTTGTTTTTACATCCCAGTGAATGATTTCACATTCATTTATAATTTTTGTTGTGGGAGAGCTCCCAGAGGGGTATGTAGGAGAAGCACTAAGTGTCTCCAACTCTTTATTACATCTGCTGGCAGCAACAATGGAATCAGGCATGGAAGGGCCCTGAAGCTGACCTGGGTTGGCTCTGTTAGGAGCAAGTAATTGGAGTATTGGATAAAAGCATCATACTTGAGAGGATAGACAGCTTTTTAACATGGCTATTTGGCATGGAATCAACAGAAGGATACCTGTGGAAACAGTCTGTATAGACAGATCCAGCACCAGCCATCAAGAATGCTGGAGTGGGTCCTGTGAGGAAGTGTTATTTATTCAGCAAATGCTTTTTACAGGAAGACGTTTTGTATTAATTGTTCATTTCCATGGCTTCATGCAATCTATTACTCTGAGATATATTCCTATGCATTGTTTTAAGAAGGCTGGTTTAGGAGCTGCTATGTAAGGATAAAGCTTTTCGCTTGATGTTGTAGTATCTCCAGATTTACTATTTTTGGAAGGAATTACTTGTACAACTATACCTAGCTTACAAGGCTGTAGAATGTTTCAATTAAAGGCAGAACTGCAAATGTGTCTAACGCTTTGTGGGGGAGAAAGTAGGATTTTTTTTTAATTCTGTCTATAATTATGGACTGCATCTAATCTCCTAATGAGGAGATATCTGTCTCTAATAACATGAAAAAATTGTTTCTCCATATGCACTGGTGAGACTAACTTTGTTAACTTGCCCTCCCTTTTGAATGCTGACCAGGAATTCGTCCCTTCCGAGCTCGCGGAGGCTGCAGTTTCATGATCAGTTGGTTTTGCGGTGAAGCTGGCTTACAGCTTCAAGTTAGCACCACTGCCCCATGGGAAGTTGGATCTGTGACTTGATCTGGGCTAAACAGAACATTGCAAAAAGAAATGGCTATTTTTAACATGGATCAGCTCATTGAGTTTCATAAGCTCATACAAGTTGCATGGCCTCCTAAGTAGCTGAGGAGAAAATAGTGCACTGTCACATGAGGGTGGGAATGAGCAACCAGGAGTGGGACAGGATGGTGAGATTTTCTGAGCTTTGGTGCTGGCACCAGTCTTGAAACTGTCACCAGAAACTCTCACTGTTGACTGCAGAAAGAGACAGATGTGAGTGACTGAAGGTAGGATCTAAGAAATGTTGTATTTTTCATTAAGATCCCAAGATCTTGAGTTGATGAATTATAATGAGCTTTATATTTTATGGCTGTCAATCCACTAAATCTCTCTGAATTTTAGAATGATAAATCATGTAGTAGTATTTTTAGTATTTAACTGAAGATTGACTGTACCTTGTCCTGGCATTGATAAATTCAGTGATGATGTAGCAGATACATCAAAATTAGAGGAAAATATTTGAGAGAGGTGAAGAAAAGCTGATCCATCCATGGCTTGCAGATACATTGGACTAGCACCATCTTCTGAATGTTTAGTACATTACAGCATTATGTCTTCACTAAAGTATTGAAGAACATTTAAAAAAATATTCACTCAACTTTGAATTTCAGTAATCACAGTACTTGTAATATCTTGTTTACACTCTGTAGAGTTTATGTAATAGTTAAATTAAACAGTTAAACCAAAACAAAGAATATCTGTAGTTGAATTAATGAAAAATTAAGATTTTTTCTTTTTTATACTTTAACCTCTGTCCTAAAAAGTACATTTAATATTACAAGGAGGGAAATTATTTTGTTAAAAAAGTTATTGAAGTCCAGCTATTGTCACTAGTAGCTCAGCTAAAGAAATCAATATAAGCAGTTTTTTGTGTTGTTTCAATAATCCTGATGAAAATAATTTCATGTTGAATCAAAGAAGGGTCTGTTGTTATTTTTTCTGTCAGCAAGTTTTGTTTCAGAGTGCTTGGGCAGTCATTAAAGTTTGGTATAGGGGAGTTTGGGAACTACTGCCAAAACCGGTAATGTGTAATCTAGAGAAACGTATTTTTTGAATTTAGGCTCATAGAAATTCATTTGTCCAGAGGAGTTCATATGAGCATTTTAAAATATACATATTGCAGTCATCGTAGTGTTAAAAATATTCTTACAAGATTATAAATCAAGTAATTTGGTGTTTCTCATGTGTTGCGCTGTAAAGGATAGTGTTACATTAATGAGAGAAAACGTATATTCTAAACAGTGTAACTTTTCTTGTTAGTGTCACTAAAACATTGGCAATTAGAAAAGGACCTATTGCTTGAAACTTGGTGGGTTTTTTTCCTAATATGTTTGTTGAATTACTGTGCTTGTGAAGGATACTGGATTCAAAATGTGAAATATTGTATTTATTACTTCAAACTTTTAAGAATGTGAGAAGAAATACTGCAGCTACAGTTGCAGAGATACAAAATAATTATTACCTATTTTTGTGATATATTGCATTTGAATTATGGTACTTAACGGAATCGTAGTTTCTCTGAGATAGTCACACTAATGCTGTTACTGTGTCATTTATAATGTCATTAGACATTTCATTGTCTAATGCCAGTGTGTTAGAGCGTGCCTCTGGGGACTGGAATTCCAGCTGTTGTTGGGCATCCTAGATTATGGTTTGTGTGAGTACAGGTTGGTTTGGTTTGTTTTGTTTTGCTTTGCTTTCTCAGTGTCATTCAATAAATAAGCCTTTCCCAACTTCTGTCACTGTGACTGCCCAGTGATTTTTTTTTTTTGCAGTTGAGCTAATATAGCAAGAAAAATCCAGCTGGGGGTGTTCTCCTGTCCCAGCCATTTTCTCATTTCTCCTCGTCTCCAGGAAACAGCTATTTATAAAGACGTTTCAGTCCAACTTAACAGCTTTAACTTAATAAAGAAGTAAAACTAATTGCTGTCAGATTTCTCATTGGCATGAAGACTAGGAAGCCTGAACACAAGTGTTAAGATGAAAGATGATTTAGTGCACAAAGCAATAAATTCATGGTTCAGTGAAACTTCGTGTGATCTTAGGCAAGGCTTTAATTTTATCTTTTCATAGGTGGTTCATTTTTCCATTTGTAAGAATAAGAATAGTATTTGCCTAATTTACTGGGAAGAGAATTAGTCAGCAAATGACCTGTTAGTAATTGCAAAGTGCTTATAAACTGGCAATAAGGGCCAAGTAAGAATCTGACTGACTGGATAAAAAGCAACAGTGAACAACCTTTCCTTCCAGGAGGAGCTTGTAATCTTAGGACACATTTCTCTGTGGAAAGTAAAAACTAGTTAACTAAAGGTGTGAAATTAGAGAACATGAAAATCCTGTGAGATGCTGCTTTTGGATGATGCTTTTGAGAGAGAGTGGCATTAATTTGCTGAAACTGGACTGTTTGTTCTCTGTACCAGTATGCACAAGTGTTTCATGTTCTTTTGTTCGCACCCCCGCTTGATTTGTTAAGCTTACCCTAAGGGCATGTTTGCTTAGGTCTGTACACTGTAGACAGTAAACAGAGATACCTGGTAAAATCATCTGCACAGAGATCTCTGCTGCCACATCTAAGCGCCTTTTGCCCAGATTAATGCATTTCAAGTTAACTTGGTCATCTCTTTCCTATGCCACTGTCTGCTGCTACATAGATCTTCGATATACTTAGTCGCTTGAGTTGCAGGGTGGGGAGATGGCAGTCAACACATGCCTTGCATTCTCCTCTCTTGCCTTCTGTATGCTTGTGGCACCCTTTTAAAAAGGCAAAAAAAGGCAGGATTGTTCCAATTATGTTTTAATTCTAAAATAATACAACAAGGTGACTCAATTGTGTATTTGTGTAGTAATAGTATCTTTTTTGTATACGTGTTTCCAAAAATGTCTGCATTAGGGGTAGGGATAAGAAGTATAGGTACCTAACAGAAGGGATCAGATTGTGACTGTCAGTGTATTCTTAGTCTGTTTGGCCAAATGATAAATGGCTGCAAGAATTTCTTCCAAGAATTTATTGAAAAATGAAAATGGGAAATGTCTAGCTGAGAAAAAAATATTCTTATTTTCCCTTTAACTGTCTCTTCAAGCTGTGTAAGCCAGTCATCTGTCATCTTAGTTTTGAAAAGAAACTTGGGTGTATTCTTTTTTTCTTCATAAGAAATTTTACTTCGGTATGAAAGGATGCCTGCTGTTTGTGTTTGCAAAGGTTAACATATCTTCTTAAAAACGACCTGTCACTGACCAAACATGCATGCTTGTTGTAAGGGGAGAATCCTGTCACACTGTGTCCTCTGTAGTTATCTGCGCTTGGTGTGCTGAGATGGAGATGTTTGCTTCTGGCTGCTCTTCTTTCTTTTTACTGAAACCTATTTTAACCTTAGAAATGTTAGCCTGATTAACCTTTTGCCTTTCAAAGATGCACAAGAACCACTATGTTCTATATTTTTAGAAAAAATGCTGTAATCCTTTATTATTTAACAGTATTTGGAAGTCTTATTTAATATGGGTTGTTTTAATGTAGAAAACTTAATATAAAGACTACAGCTACTTCCATAAATACAAAACAAAGAGAACTTTTCATACTAAATAAATTCCTTATTTTCTGTGTTAGAACAACCTGATTTTATTGTGTGAAGTACCCTTATTCTAGGAAGCTCATCACAGATTTTGTCTTTGTATGTCATTCTTTGAGAGGAAAGAGAATTCCACGTAGGCTTTGTACAAATAAGTGGAGGCCAGTAAGAGAGGTATGCATAAAACCAGGCAAACCTCACTCACAGGCAAGATGCCTTTCTGTTTTTAACTGGAGACCTTTAATTTCCCATATTAGGCATATGTTTTCTCATCTTATATCTGTAGGAATTTGTCTTTTGGTTTAGAAGGAGCTCAGATCGTAGATTTGGCATTTAGAAAATTAATAATTGACAAGCATATTTGCTGATAATTCTAATTTTTTCGGAGGAGGAAGTGTTACAGTGTTCTGTGTAAATTACAAGAGTTTTTAAGCTATCAATTTTTTTTTGCTTTCTGAAGCCAGTAATTTCCTGTTGTAGCTGGAAATGTTAAGTAAAGTTTTTTTAAGTATTAAAGTGCAGTGCCAGCTATTATTATTCTGCCTTAACAAGTCTTCTAATACAACGTTTGATTTGTTACTATGTCCTCATAGGGAAGCATCAGCAGTAGAGTGTACATGACAGTGAGAAAGTAAACACATGCTTGCAATCAAATTAATGTATTTCATCTGTCTTCAACTAATAACAATCTGTCATGCTATCTATCTGAGAAGGGGCATAAACAGTTTATTTTGTGTTTGGAATAACTTCCTGGAGGTAGTTAATGTGACACGTAGTTTGTCTGACATGAGTATAACCAGATCAACACTCTAGATGTTTTCTTGATAACCTAAAAAAATTACTGAGAAAATCTGTACTGGAACTATATTTATATTTCGTTTTGAGCTTCCTTAAATCAGAGTAGTGGCATAGTTTTCAGGACATCTATGAAAGAGTTTTTTTTTCTTGGCAGTTAGACAATTTTAGTGTGAGAAAAAGATTGAAAGTATTAATAAAAATTTAACTACAAAAAGCTGCAGTTTGCACTCCGACATTTAGGTTTGAATATTTGAGAAGTATGTGCTCTAGTAATTTAAAAGTACCAAATCAAAACTGATTTTTTTAAAAAAAGCTAGGTAATACACAAAGTCTGATAGTACTGCAGACTTGCTACAATTTGTTTTCAAATTTATTATTATTTCTGCATAATTCTGGTTATATTGCTATATCAGATAATAAAAATTTTTAATAACAACCTCAGATACTTCTTGTATCAGATGAATTTTTAATTTGCACAGAAAGAACCTTTGCATATACTTAGAAAATGAAAGTGTACTTGCTTGAAGTTATAAGTAACTCATTCAAATATTCTTTAAAAACTAAGGCATAATGAAATAGGTTTGTCTTTTATTGGGAAGGCAGTGGATTACTGGTAAGCTGAGCAGTAAAAAGCTAGGGAGGGTTTTTTGTTGCTTATTTTTTTTCCTATTTTCTTTGGAGTGATGGCAGAATTAGAATTAAAACTGGGTAATATTGCTTATGGCAGAAGAGGTCTGAGAGGGATTCCTTGTGGCCAGAGCTGTGGGACCTGTGAAGCTATGCTCTGTCGAGGTGCTGTGGGACAGAGGTCTGATAAACTGGGCAGTAAATCCTGTTACCCAGAATGCTACTGCCAGTATTCATCATGATTTATGTATTATTCTTCAGAGTAGTCGATGTTTGGGTACATCTTAGAGAAATCTTGTTTTCATTTCCTTTTCATGCACTTTTGCATGGGAGAAGCAGAGCCTTCACACTCTGAATTTAAACTGACTGCACTTGTTGAGCAGTGTAGGCTGCATAAAGATATTACTGTCTAACAGTATCATCTTCATCACTCTGTTAGGTTTTCAGGTGCTCAAGCTGGGTTTGTTCTTAGGAAATCAGTCTGGAATAATGGAAAAAAAAATAGGATGAAAAAGAGATCATCGTATACAGCCCCCTTTTTTATGACCCTGGAGTATTTTCGAAGAGAAAATATGTACATAATTTTAAGCACATGTAAATCAAATTAATAAATTATTAAAGCATTTTACTTGTCATGTCTGTGTGGGCTAATCATGATAGCTCATTATTTAAACATTATGTAATTGTATACCTTGTGTGAACAGCTGCAAATACTTTGCAGAAAGATCTATATTTCTTTTTTCTCAGCATACTTTAAGAGAATATATTTTTGTGCGGTACCGCAGATCAATGTAGATGTTTACTTATAACTTTAAAACTGTCCTTGATTATATTAAAATGTGAAATAGTTATAATATGCATGATAACTACAAAACTGTATAGTTGTAAATTCAGTTATGTGTTAAAACCAATTTTAATAGCAAATACTGTAATTATCGATTAAAAAAAAAGTTTAGCTTAAACAAGAGAGCTGCTCCTTTGTAACAGATTTCATAGCAGTTATTACAATCGCAAGCTTCGAAAGTGAAAGATGGTCAGATTTGGGTGGAGGGGCGCCCCTTTACTGAAATTCTCTGAACTCTCGTGTTTCTTTTCATACATATGGTTTAGAAAATGGTTAGTTATCACTGGTATAATAATCTAAAATGACTGTATAGTGCCTTACAGTTTACAAGTATAATCTCACGGTTCAGGAGAGGAATGCCAACAAACTATTAAGCATTCAGACTTGCTCAACATGCATTATGCATGCCACTCGGCTGTTTATGCTGTTCTGAACAAGTACTGTCACTATTTTTTTTAGCTGCCTGGAGGTACTCATGCAAGTTACATATTTGTGTTTCTTCCGGAATTATCTGAAAGGAAGATTCATGCAAAATGGATGTTTTCTGACTTCAAAAAACTGTACTTTTACATGGTGTTCTTCTCCAGTGATGCTATGAAAGAAGAGACTGGCAGTGCTGTGGGAAAGGGAGATAAATAGCATGAGTAGCAGCCTTTACATTCTGCATAAACGATGTTCTGTTGTCTTTTTAAAGTACGTGCAGTTATTGACTTGACTGACAATATTTAAATCAAAATACACTGTAATTACATTTTCAGCATTTTGAAAGATTATAAAACCAGAACATTCGTCATTCTTCTAACTGATGATACATATTTTAAAATACTTACTGGCTTCATCTTTGTACCAGTTGTATTACTCTGGTAAATTGTTACACACATTTTTATGTAATTAATTTTAAGACAATACAGCTGTGGGATTTGATATCACACTTTATTCCTTGAAGCAAACTCCAGTGAGCTGATTGTATTTGTTCTAGTTCATTTCAGTGAAGCAGGTGAGCTAAAGTAGTATTTAAGCTGTTTGACTATTTTTTTTCTACTTGTGTGTGGTGCAATGGAATGGAAATGCCCATTTGTCCCTGCACAGTGGTGCTATGTGGCTTATTGCAAGCCTTTTTTTATCTTGAAGGACTGGTACGTATATCTAAATAGCGTACAAGAAACAAATATGGCATTAATTCATATACCATTAGTGGTTTAAAAGTCTCAAGTCAAAAACAGCAGAATTATTCAATCAAGACTGAATTGCTATTGAATGACTGTGTGTGGGTAAAGCACCCATTTGTGTTTACCTAGTGCTTTCTAGTGTTTTTCTATTCCCTTGCTACTACCCAATAAACTAAAACTTCAGTGACTGACTCTTAATTTCTCAAGTAAAGTTATAAAGAGATTTGGCTTTGAATAACTATTTATACTGTCTCAAGTGTTTGCTCTGAATTTTTCTGTCATTTGATACCTAGCCTTGCAGACAGTCATTTAAAATCCGATTTCCTTTTCCATTTTGAGTTAGCATTGTCTATCAGCTTTTTACTGCAAATAAGTGATGTATAGCAGCAATTCAAAGGATAATGAAAATGTTGTCTGCGTGAATCACCTGAAGATGTGATCTAATCAAATCTCTCTGGTCCTAGTTTAAAATGACTATTTTGTCCTTGTCTTAGAATCAAAAATAGTTTCAGTTGGAAGGGACCTTTAAAGGTCATTCTAGTCCAACCCCTCGGCAATGAGCAGGGACATCTTCAACTAGATCAGGTTGCTCAGAGCCTTGTCCAACCAGACCTTGAGCGTTTCCAGGGATGGAGCACCTACCACCTCTCTGGAAAAACTGTTCCACTATTTCACCACCTTCATTGTAAAAAAGTTTCCTCCTTATATATAGTCTGAATCTACCCTCTTTTAGCTTAAGCCCGTTACCCCTTGTCCTGTTGTACAGGCCCTGCTAAAAAAGTCTGTTTCCATCTTTCTTATAAGCTCCCTGTAAGTATCGAAAGGCCACAATAAGGTCTCCCCGGAGCCTTCTCTTCAGGCTGAACAACTCCAACTCTCTCAGCCTGTCTTCATAGGAAAGGTGTTCCAGTGCCGTGATCATTTTTGTGACCTTCCTGGACCCACTCAAGCAGGTCCATGTCTTTCTTATGTTGGGGGCTCCAGAGGTGGACAGAGTAGTCCAGTTGGGGTGTCACCAAAGTGGAGTAGAGGGGCAGAATCACCTCCCTTGAATTGCTGGCCACACTTCTTTTGATGTAGCCCAGGATGCAGTTGGCTTTCTGAGCTGCAAGAACAACACTGTTGGCTCATGTCCAGCTTTTCATCTATTAGTACCTGTAAATCCTTCTTGACAGGGTTGCTCTCAATTTCTTCATCCCTATCCAGCCTGGGTTGCCCTGATCCGGGTGCAGGACTCTGCACTTGGCCATGTTGAACCTCATGAGGTTCATGTGGGCCCACTTCTTGAGCTCCTCTCCTTTGAAAGGTCACTTGCTCTCAACAGAGGTGACCATGATGGTGTTTACATCTTTCTCCTTACATAGATTCTGCATTTTTCTTACCTGTTTTTTTTTTCCTCACATTTTCAGGAATGCCTAAGAAGGAGTAGCTTTGGGATTTCTGTGGGAGTTTCATACTTGTGTCTCAGATTCTGTTTCCTTTTTTTACCTCATTAGATCTCTGTTTAGTCTCACCTACAAATCAAAATTGAACTCTTTAGAGTTCATGAGAAACAAGTCTTTTAGCAAGCCTTACCTGCTTTTGCTACAGCACACACTGATCTGTGTGGGTTTCATCTACGAGGTGAGATTTTTCATTTGGATCTTTCTGGCTTGGTGGAAGTCATGGCTGAATTCCTGAAGTTCCTAATGCATTTTTGTTGTGCCAGTGTCTTTGTGGGATACCTGTACATATAAAGCCGTATAGAGCGGTTAGTTACGGAACAGCAGTTTATCTTGCTAGCTTTAATTGAAATGACTCTTCAGAGACAAGCATAAAGGTGAATGTTTGTTTGATTCCAGACAAACAAAAGGTTGAGTTCTTGACTAGTTATTTGGAAACAGAGTTGCAGAAGAGGACAACTAAAACAACAGAGAGAAGTTTTGGAGAATATTTGGCAACCATGGGGGTTTTTTTGTAGTTGTCACACAAGCTTTTTAGAGTGTATTTCAGGCATAAAAAAGAGCAAATGGCATCAGTCCATGTCGAGCATGCTTTTTTCTTAGAAAGCGACTTTAAAATGACTTTGTGGGCTGATAAGCCCCTTTTTCTGTCCTCATCAGGCCAATCAGGGAAACAATACTATAACCTCTCTCTCCCTCCCGTTGCTCGTGATGTCCCTCTGCTTCTCCTGATTTCAGTTTTCATGCGGTTTATTTAAGTATTCAATTTAATGCAAATATTTTTTGCATTTAATTCATTTAATTCCTGTATAGTCAAGGGATTAGCAATGTTCTTGCACTCCTTTGACATTTTAACTATTGCTTTGCTAACTTCTACTTTAACTGCTATTCTTGTTGCTCTCATTTTTAAGGCCTTTAGAATTTTAGAAAGGCTAGATCAAAGAAATGCTCTCACTGCATTCTGTAAAATTTACAGATCTTGGGGTTCCTCTAGTTTTTTATGTATGTAGATAACAGAGGTTGTATCCAAGCATTTAATCCAAAGTACAGATTTGTAACATTTGTGTGCTTTAGAGATTCGCTGTTTGCAAATAGTTAAATCTCCCTTCACTTTTTAAACCAAAATCCTTCTGTGTCCTTTAGACATCCCATTGTGAATTTCTAGCCATCAATTTAAATTCTGCTTGGTAAAAATGGACCTATCAATTTTCCCCTTCTTTGTCATTCGCTTCAGATGAGGAGGATGACTGTACCATCTGGCATGTAAACTTCTCTTTGGGCCTTTCCCTAAATGTTTAAGTTTGATGTGTGTCCAAATCTTGCAGAGTCTTTCTTTGAGACCTTTGTTAGATATGGCCTATTATAACCTTGTAACACAGTTAAAATGTTCTTATTTTGCATCTTAATTTCAGTGATTCCTTTTTCTTGGCCAATGCAATGTTATCTAGTCATTTAGAATATTCTGCAAGATCATTTTCCTGCTTTGTACAATCAAACTATATTTATGTATCTGATTCGCTTTCTTTCTATCCAGAACTTATTTGTCTTTGCCTTTAAACTTTTCATGGCTTAAGTGCATTCTAGTATCATCCTTCATCCCATGATATCTATTCCTGCTGTTAATTGGCTCATCAGACCAGCCCACGTTAGCCAGCTGTTAGTTTTCTTTCTATAAAGTCCCTGCATTCCTTATAAACGTCTTTTCAGAAAATCATTTTTCTCCTCTGAATCCCTCCTTAAACTCTTTTGCTGAGATGTCTAAATAAAAGCTGGACAAGACTTATCTCCTGGTGTGCTAAGAATTCTGCCTGTCGAGCTGACCAATGTCAGATGTCTAAAAAAAAAAAAAAAGACTGGAGGGTAACTATTGACTGTGTTTTAGCTGATCTTCAGTAACTGTCTGTGATGATGCCCTTAGCCTGTGGCAATGCAAAGTAATTTGAGTTAGCATAGTCGTCTTTCATTGACTGCAAACTGCAACTTTCTATAGTTAAATATTTATTAACACTTGAAAACCTTTTCTTGTACTAAAACTGTGTCCTCTTTCATTGAGAGCTAATGTAACATGAATTGCCTTGCATTTGCTGTGGGCTGAGAGCGTAGGCACGGACAGTTACCTGACAGTTATCTAGCATAGCAGTAACCGTACAGTTCCCAGCAGAATGCCTGTAATTCAGAAGACAAGGTGAAATGCTTGTAAGTTGGGAGGGGGACTGAGAATTACACAAAATTTAGGAACGTTTCACCACCTTGATTTTCGCTCCCAGTCTGTTAGATTCTAGGATCTTTTGTGCTTTTGATTTCTCTACTGTGGTAGAGTCTGTGTTCCACTGACCGTATATTATTCTTGATGTTTCTTCAAATAGAAAATAGGAGGCATTTGAGGATATGATTTCTGATATGGCAGTGGCATTTTCTTCCTGAAAGTTCATCAACCATCATCAAGAAGTTGTGTTCTTCCACTCTATTCCTTCCTGGGAAAGAGTTTGAGAGAGATTGTAACTTGTGAGCTTGTCTTTATTGACTTACACAAGCATGTCATGGTATTTTAGAGGAATACAGAGTAAATGCTATCTATCCATCTATCTGTTTTTATTGTAACCATGTGTAGGCTTTTGGAGTTTGGGTGTAGTTGAAGAAATACAGTGAGTGAAATTTGGAGGTGGGGTTAAGGTTCCTTTAAGAGCTTGTCAAATAAAAATAAAGAAAATATGTATTTATTTTTCCCCAAAGAGTAATCTCACTGTTGTGTTTTCCAGGCTGCACTTAAAGTTAATATGTGAAGGGTAAAAATAATAGTTAATAACGATATGGTTTAGGCAGTAGGCTATATTTTATTATTAAAAGTGTTTCAACAGAGGCTCTCTTCTGGTAGTTATTTTTCAGAGAAAAAAGTTAAGTATCTGTTATGTAGGCTGCATGAGTTTTTAACAAAATTGTTATCGACTTCAGGTTTTATCTTAGGGAACGTATTTGTCCTATTCTTTATGCAGCTATATATTCTACATTTAGTATTATGAAAAACTACGCTACAAACAGTAGTGTTAATAGCTTAGTATTTTAGTCCTTCACAAATGTGCCTGTGGTAACGGGATGATTTTAGGCCTGTTCTTATAAACAAGGCCTTACTGATGTACAAGGACCAGTAATATGTGGCAAAAACTCCACGTTAACCAAGGTAAGCAGTATAAATGGGGTGTAGGAATCCCCTGTTAGACTAAAAATCTCCAAGAGAAAATCTCCAGAGCCTACAAATTAAAGACCTCCAATATCATTTTAAAATAAAGCCTTTTATGTAGTAGGAGAGCATTTTTTTCAGCTGATAATCAAATGACACTATTATGCAGGCTTACTAGATTTGCAAATTTACAAGTTTTTACAAGTCAGTTGGGTCCCTTCCTCAGGAAATCAGTTTAAGTTTTTTTTTCCTGTATTGACTCAAAGAGCCTGGTTATCCTTAAATCCTTCTGAATATATTTGCCTTATAATTTGACGGCATTGAGTCAACACCCTTATAGGAACTGTAATGCAATAAAAAGAGAAACTGTTCAATATAGTTTCCAGTTACCTTAGGATCAGATTTGGAGAAACTGTAATGTACACAATAAAACCTGTGCAAGACTTGAGTTCCATGTTGTTTTGGAAGCAACTAGTGCTTTTCAACATAAAATACCATTTGAAAGCTTTGCTCTGCTTCCAATAGTTGTAAAATGATAAAAACAAAAATGCCTGTGACTCTTGAAATATGCATTTTACTGTTCTTAATTTTCTGAACCATACCTTTGTGGAACTGAGAACTTCATATACGAGTAACTGAGCATCAATGTTTTTACTCGGTTCATTTTTTTTATTCTAGTGAATGTTTTTGCAATAGAAGACTTTATATCTCATTTACATTTTTTACTTAAAAAATATGTACATTCAGATGTGCTTGGTGAACTCTATTTTCTAAAAGTCTTTAGATTACACTGGAATCTCCAATATGTATCATACTTGCAAACAGAATGAGCAAAATTTAGTTCTGTCTCAGCTTTTTTTATGTAGTTAGCAGTAAAGTTGTTAAAAACTTATTGTGTGTATCCAGAAATAAATGTCCTTTATTTCAGATATGAATTTTTTGCATTTGACTGTATAATTTTAATTGTGGTTTCGTTTTAGTTTTGCAAATAAAATTAATCTGAAGTAATCAGTTATTTTTATTTTGGTAAGTGACTATAAAAAAGAAACTTGTATTTGCATACACCTGTAAAGGAAAAGGTTGTATCTGATGGGTTTCCAATGGATAACTCCTAAGGCAGTTAACTAAATGGGCTCCATTGTACTAATTTTTCCTTTTTTCAACTTATTTTCAGTTGACTTGGAGCATATGCGCACAGTGAAAGTTGACAAGCACCAACGGTTTTGTCAGGAAAACAATTTCAGTAGCCATTTCGTGTCAGCCAAGACAGGAGACTCTGTAAGTAAGAGAAACATCTGTGTAGATTTTTATTTTTTTTTTTCTGGGATATCACAGAATCACAGCGTGTGAAGGATTGGAAGGGACCTCTAGAGATCAACTGGTCCAACCCCCCTGCCAGAGCAGGTCCACCTACAATATGATATGATGTAGCAGCTTTATTATACCTCGCATATCAAACTATTGAGAACTTGGCTGCTGCAGGTCCTTTTTGCCTACATGCTTGCATGAAAAATAGATATTTGTATAAGTGTATTTGTTCTTTATTAATTACAGTGGCTTCTCATCTGATTTGCAGTTTTTTTAGGTATAGATTTTGATATGGAAATGGCCTAGCTTATTCATCAGCATGAGAACTGCGACCAGCTGGATCTGTTTGCTGTCAGCCAGTACTTAAATGTATTCCTTCAGTCCAGGTGGAAGCCCGCCTATGGACCATCAATACAGAAGCTTTCAACAGTTGATAATGTCACAAGACCCTGTTATGATCGAAGTTTTTAATACGGGTCCTGAGCCATGAGAGACACTCCGTGCAGGTCCATTGAAATTTGAACATTCTGGTATTTGTAATGCTTTGCAGAGCACATTTTTGAACAGTCTTTTGACTCTGAGCTAACTGGGTTATTTGTTTTAGTTGGAAGCCCATGGAAGAAAAGGTTCTTTTTCAGTTGACTGTATCAGTCAAATTAAAATACACTATATTATTTTGCTTGATTTCTGTCACATGCCTAAGGACTTTGTCATCCCCCTAAAACAGTCCTGTATCTGTCTCCTATTTGTGACAACGTAATTTATTTTTATCTTACTCAATGGTAAGACCATGTTCAATTATATAGAAGTATAATTCTGTAACACAAATGGAATCACTTAAGTTCTTTGAAACTTCTACGTTGAACTGGCTAATTTTATAAGAAAATAGTTGTTCTATAAAGTCTAACTGTCACTGTACTGCTGTTACAAATGCAGTGAATTCTGATTTTCCTTATAGCTTGTGTTAAATCTTTGACAAATTTTTGTATATGCTAGAAACAAGAAAAATTTTATAGTACTTCAGTCAATGACGTGTGAATTGGATAAAATACATTTCCTCAAGGAGACAACCTTTCTGTGGGACTTGGTAATAGGAAGAAAAAGCAGTTCTGTTTATCAGGTTGATATATTTAACATTGCAGATTATGAAGGAATCTTTAATATATCTTTTTAATTGATTCAGGAATTACAGGAGCATCCCACTATATACACTAATTGTACTTTTTTAAAACTTTTTAAAAACAAAAGTAAACCTGAACATACCCAAAAAGCATTAACCAGGAGTCTGTGTTTAAATATCTGCTAACAAAAGGTGTGAGGTGTAGCTTATGGTAATTCATTTTTAGTTTCAATATAGATTTGAATTAACTCTTTTACTGTTACTGCACACACTGACCTTTCAAAATCTTCATGTATTTGGGTAGTTGTGCAGGCAAGACAGGGTGTTTACCCTGTACAGTGATTTAAGAAGAGGCCATCCATTGCTACTGTGGACATAGACTAGAGGAGTCTTAAATACTCAGTTAAGATAAATGAAGTGATTTGTTCTGTTTACTTCAGATTTTTCCAACAGACTCCTATGCAAAAGATAATTTTATGTATACAGAAAAGCCCAAAAAAGTCTCCTCAGGGGAGAAAAACTCACAAAAGATTTAGGATAGCTAACTGTCTTACTGTCCATCAAATTGCATAACTAAAGCACTGGACTCGTGCCTGATGTTCTGTGCACAAAGCATCCTCGTGGCAGGTGATGTAGCTCAGTACACCTGAGAGCCTGGCGTGGGTTAAAGGAGGTCTCTGGAACAGGTGAGCCTGGTCAGGATTTCCTTTCTTGCTGCGTGGATGCCAGCAGAATAGACCAGTACTAGACCAAGTAGTTAGAGAAAGAGAAATTATTTTGGAATCTACTGTGGCTTGCTTGTTGTGCCACTAATTCATTACTATTTCCCATGTCATGTGTAAGAATAGATTGTGTAAATGGCATTTTTTTAAATTTTCATTGGAAATGACTAAAAGCGCTTACACAGGCCTTACCTTTTTGGGGGTGGCGGCTGCACGATGAAAAGCAATGTTTGTTAGTAGTGTAGATTGTGAGCTCAGTCGAATAATCATGTAGATAAAATATAATGTGTAGCTTGACAGTGCGGTGCAGCGCAAGCTTAAGCTGCTCCTCTTTAACATCTGTTGTGTTCTTTAATCTCATTTAAAATGCAGTTGCCTAAACAGGAAGATTGGTGGACTGGACTGAGATGAAGTAAAGGAATTATCTAAGATAGCATTGCCACTCCGTGTTATCTGTGAAACCAGGTCCAAAGTCTAACTCTGCTAGGCTACTGCATGCTGTGCACCATCCTGCGTGTTTCCTAGATAACTCCTGTTCAGTATAACACTCGTAATGTTTTGCAAGACTCTTCATAACAAATGTATCATTGCTTGGCTTTCACATTGCTAATGTTTTTTAAATGTGTGCAGTAGAGATTTTGGTGATGTTGGTGCACAGTTCTGTTGTTCTCAATTTCAGAAACTTATACTGCTGTTGCACAATACACTGGCAATATGTTTTTGTGCTAAACATTAGTGAATACCCTTATTCATATTTTATAGCACTGAGAGTGGTATTTGAGAGGTGGGTTGTGTAAAAGCTTGTTTAAATTTAGGTCTCTGGAGGCAGAGTCGAAGTGTTGCTTAACAATCCAGCATACTGTTCATTCCTTGTACCATTGTTGAGTTATTTTCTCCAATTTTTAAACAAAATTGAATGTACCAGATGAGGTTGTTTTCAGATCTGTTTTGTACAGGTCATAATTTTGTATATCTCATTGTTTACAGTTCAAGAATGGTTTGATATATTTGAAAGCACCTCAAGGATGTCTGTTTTTAATCATTTAAATGCAATTTAATTTTTTTTCCATAGGTCTTCCTGTGTTTTCAGAGAATTGCTGCTGACATACTTGGCATCAAATTAAACAAAGCAGAGTTGGAACAATCACAGGTGATTTTCCACAAATACGTGTTTTTTCATAGTATTTTAGTTAGTATTAAAAAAATAATCTTATTGCAAATTAATAACTGTCCTTTAAAGCAAACTTCATCTATTGTTCTGAAGACAATTATCGACTTTCACAAGAGCTTTTTTAATATAATAGTTCTTTACTTATCCATCATGATAAACTTGCTGAAACAAGAAAAATTATTAGAAAACTTTAGTGTGAGAGCTGTTTGTTTAAAAGTAGTACTTAAAATTGTTTTAGAAATTAAAACCTCTCTATACATATGGATGTACAGCTATCATGGGAGACACTCATATATATACATTAATTACTGTATATTGAAGCCAGATACAGTTGTTATGATAATTGTTCTTTTTTAATTCTTTACATATTTAAAATAAAATTTAATTTAATAACACTAAAAATTTAATGATAGAAAGGATAAGCTTCTGTGAGTGGAAATGTTCTAAATCAATCTTCACTGTAGTCATACAGGAAAAAAATATTATTTATCAGTCACAGAGTCAGGAATTAACCATGTCAAATCCTATGTTTGGTTAATATCAGATTTTAGCTTTCATT
The DNA here is from genome assembly GCA_013398295.1 of Chionis minor. Lineage (NCBI taxonomy): Eukaryota > Metazoa > Chordata > Aves > Charadriiformes > Chionidae > Chionis > Chionis minor. Next base: position 76,321 of record VZSF01002935.1, read on the forward strand.
GTGTGCCTGTATAATACAGGACAAGAATACTTTCCTCAGTAGTGACTGTCAGCCTTGGGGAAGGAATATTGATTTTGTAGTCACTATTTCCCATTTTATTCTGATGTGCAGATGAGAAACGAATCCTGTTCTGGTTCAGCATACCCATTCTCAACAGCAGGCAGACCTGGGGAATTATGCGTTTGGGTAGCTATTACAGCTCCCTGGCATCTGCAATTATTTTTCTCATGGTACTAGTCCCAAATAATCTCCCCCTAAAAAAGCTGCATAGCTTCTGCTCTTGCATTTTGTGTTTTGTTCTTTGTGTTACGAGTGTTATCTTGGGGATTTTCTGCCATTTCCTCTGCAGTAAGAAAGGGCTGAGAGAGGGGAGAGTGTTTCCCAGCAATAGGTGGAAAGGTCATCAAGAAGGTTGTTCCCCGTTCTCATATTGGTTAGCAGTGAGTTAGGGATGTGGAGATAGTGATGCCACTGTGAACTCAGGGCAAAACCCTGCTCCGTGTCCTGCTCTGAACTGTTGCAGAGCTTTGTTGCAGTTCATGAGCTATTTTGCATCATGTTGTTCAGTACTTGATGTATGCAAACTAGCTCTCATGAGAACATTGATTTATGACCTTATGAATTAGTGAGGAAAATAGTTTTTCACTGTTTTTTTAAAATTTGAACTATAACTATATATTAATTAAAATGTGAGTACTTGCTTAACTGTATCTACCAGGGTTGGATGGCACTTACTTTTTATCAGTGAGTTAGGAGATGTGTTAATTGTTCAAATAAGCAATCAATCAAGAGGTTTTCTAATATAAATGCTTTTCCCTTACCACCTCCTGCTTCTAAAAATAATTTTCCTGCCAGGAAGACTACATGCATAGGTTTAAACCAAAAAGATTTTTTACAAACCCAGTTTCGGAAACCTTGAAAACAAAGATTATACTACTAAGGCAACCCTTCCTATATAATGACGTTTGAGATTACAATATGCTTATTTTAAGTTTATTTATTGAACAAAATGGTAGCTGTTCTAGTGGTGTAATATCCTGGAACTGCTAGTTACTACCAATGTTAAACCAGTACCACAAAATAAGTCAACAAGTTTATTTAAAAGAAAGGCAAAACATTTCTTATGTACAGCTTGGTCTCCTGCTTTTTGAAATATACAATAAACGTGTAATTTCTGAAAGTGTTTTGCCACAGCAGTGTTTACGATCTGTGTTGAAGTGGTTAACTAGAAAACTGTATTGCAAACAGTAAAATGGTAAAATATACTTGTAGTGCCTACCTAACAAGCAAAGCTAAGGAGATTTGAAAAGCTGTAATTTATAGGTAGAGAAATATCGTGTCTTTTCAGTGTTCTTTTACTACTAAGACACTTTACACTAAGAATCTATTGTTCTGAGCTCTGTGATTATTTGCATATAAATAATTGGGCACGTGAAGAGTTCTGTAATTTTTCTTTGGTTGTTTAGCTAGCACTGGAACATCAGTCTTAGACCTCTCTGTGCTGTGTGGTGGTGTGTTGCGGTAACTCAGGTGTCAGCTTGTAGATAGCTATGCAAATACCTTAAATTAAAAAGAGAATATGAGAAACGGGGTTATACAGAAAATTCTAGCTTTGTTAAAAAAGTGTCTATTTTTAGGTTGTTTTTAAAGTAAGAACCTCTATATTGCTCAAGACTACCTACCTTTCTATGTCAAATTGGTATTGTCTTTAAGCAGCCTTCTTCCTACCTTAATATCGTAACTTCAATTTTTAATTTTTTTTTGACCGGATCAATGGAATATGCAGTATGTAGATCATAAAAATTTGCTGTTATGCAAATTGCAGTAGCAATAGCCTATAAATAGCTCATATGCATAAATAAAATACTCACTGTGGCCCACACATTACCATTAATTTGAATCCAAGCTACAGCAATTAAAAAAAAAAAGGTTAAAAAATCCCCCCAAACCCAAGAACAGCAAAAAAAAAAACCCCAACAAAAGTAGAAACAAAGACAGTAAAGGGAACTGGATAGAAAAGGAACTGCATTGTCACTCCTGAGATACAGCAGAGGTCACCATGTGGTGTTATGCTGTACACCAGAGCGAGAGCTGGAAAGCAGCTGCCTGACTTGGAAAGGTTCTGCTAATCAAGCATCGTTTCAGTCTGTTCCCAACAAGCAATAGTTCTTTGCTACCGGTAAAATGTTTTCTTCCTTTCAGTGTATTATTTTGAGTGGGCCATAGGAGTTGCCCAAATGAAGTTGGTGAGAAACCAATGGGAATTTTATTGGAGTGTCTGCCTGTATCTTAAAGGTTCATTGTTGTATGGAACCAAATACCTTGGTCACTCCTTGAGAGAGGAAAGGTAAAGTCTCTACATAAAATTGGAGAAGGAAAACTTTAACCTTCATGTCCTCAGGACGATAAATAGAAGGACATTTCTTGAGAGATGTTTATTAGTCTGCAGTGGAAAAGTCTAATTGAAGTAATGTGTTGATGCTGTTTCCCAAAAGCAGGGTGCTCGTCTCTTGGCTGGAAGGAGGTGGTGTTAGATGATGATTAATGATCCATTATTAGATTTATGTTTTACCACAAACTTTTTAAATGACAGTTGCAGGTTTTTTAGTGGGGTGGGGTTTTTTGTTTGGTTTTTTTGGGGGGGGTGGGGGTGTTTTGGTTTTGAGGGTTTTTTTCCTCCCATCTGTAAAACGGGCACAGGGCTTCCTTAAATTGTGGAACAGTTATGTGAATGTGTTCCTTAAAAATTTTTAGATGTTTAGTACTCTAGCTATTGGACTATAAAAGTAGGTAGGTAGATAGATGAATGCTAGATAAATGCTATAAAGAAAAAATTTACAATAGTAAGTGTGACTCAACCTTACATCAGTAAGTATGCAAGTGTTGAATTAGGTTTAATTTTTAAACAGAGTAAAATACACTTTAGTTTTTACAAATGTGAACTATTTGCATGCTGGATTACATCTTTGAATTTTCCATATTTTGTGTAATGTGAGGTTTCCTCATTTTTCAAAATGCGAAGGTTGTTGCTTGAATATGTTTGTCAGAGAACATCAGCTGTCTTCATTCAGTCGAGGTGGTAACAAAGTAAAAGATGAAATACTGAGTTTGTGTAAGATGCCAACAGTGAAATGCTGTCTGTAAACTGTGTTTTATTATGCAGTTTTTGCATTATTACCGATTGTCTAACATGGAAAATACTCTTTAAAACTTATTTCTTGCCTTTTCGATTTTGTATCTGAAGATCATATTTCTTGTGTTTAAAATCAATTATAATTGTCACAGTCACTAGGAAGGTCTTAGAATTGACTCGCAAGTGGTTAGAAATAAGTAATAGGAATGCCAAGCACATTATTTTAACTTGAATGAATTCGTGGGGCTTGACTCACAATTTTTGAGCTTTGATGACTGGCAGAACTGCAGAAGCTCCTGTGAAAAGTGGATGGGGTTCTTGGTCCCCTTCAATTTAACAGCAAAATTCATTAATTAACTGCAAGAAACAAGCCTTAGAAATTGAATTACTTACCATGTGTTGTTTTAGAAAACAGATGCAGCAGTTTAAGATATTAATGCAACCCAAGCTATTTGTTACTGCCCTTTTGCTGGAATTTATCACTCCCACAGCAGAATCAGAAAATGGAAGGTGATCATGTGCCTTGGCCACATCAGGGTGAAGTTGAGCAGCTTAGCTTAAACTGCTGCTGAAAGTTGTTTTTAAGTGAAGCTGCCAGACTTTGTGCTGAAGCGGATGAGGTGCAAGTACATGTTACATTCCACCAGCTCTCCTTTGGCAGCAGTGATCTCCAGCAGAGGAATAGGACAGACATTTGGGGGTGGTAAGTTTTTAAACTATCTCAGCTAGAGCTACTAAACCTTGTCTGTTAACATGCTGAGATGAATGTTAATCAAACCTTTATTTGGTCAAAACTGTGGTGAAACAAAGAATTAGATTACTCTTTATGCGTGACTGGAAAATAGAGCATGTTTTTGAAGTGAAACAGTTCCAAAGTAAGAAAATTGCAGATTCTGACTTATTTTCAGTCCTCAAAATCGCAAGGGTCTGATGAAATTTGAGGAAATAGCTCCTTTACTCTTCAAATGTTTTTCTTTCTATACTTTTTACTTTCAACTGTAGTGTAAAAACTGCATGGGGTACAGCTTTGTTCCTTGGCATTGGCAAGAGCGAGCATTTTTGCAAGTGGTGTGTAGTTTTTCTCTTAAGTAAATGCCTGTTCAGCAAACTAGGGTGTGCGCGCCAGCTTTGTACAATAAAATGTTTGGCAGATAACTCAGACCTGGAATTCAGAGCACCTGCACCAAGAAAGGTTATTTCTTATTATTGAGAGTGGTTTGAACCATGGCAATGATATGCCTGACACAGAAGCTGATACAAAGAAGCCCAAGTTTTTTATTTACCGTGAAGTTAATAAAAGAAATATTGCAGTGGTATTTTTTTTACTCTTATTTAGATGGAATTCCTTTAGAAAATCCAAGTCATTTATGATAGTCAGTTTCTTGCTACAGTGTGCCTAAGTATGGGCCACTAACCTGCCTGTGTTTACAGGATGGGATTTAGACCAATGTTTTGTGGAACAATTAATTGCCTACTGATTGCAAGAATTCTCCCCCTCCCTGTCCCCCCCCAACTCTAGTCAAAAGATTGGTATGAAGAAACTAGGTCCTGTGAGGTCAGATAAGTGTTTAATGCTAAAACTCCTACTAGAACCTTACATGGGATTTGGCAACCTTTCCCTTGATAACATCAGGCCAGGAGTCCAGTAAATCATGAGTGTTGTCCACTAGATAAGATAATATGAATGCGATCAATTAAACTCAAGAAGAGTACATCAGCAGCTAATAAATCCAGATCCCTTACCAGCCAATTCAATTATTGTTGCTTGTTTGACACATAGGTTTTATTTACAGAGGTGATCTTTAATATATACTGTTTATATACTTATATAATCCAGTTTATGTATTGTTTCCTTTAAAATAATAGTATTTATGAATTTATCCCTTCATTTTAACCCTGAAAATATATTGTGTAAAAGTTGAAGTATTTAAGAAAGAACTATTTAACTGGTTTGGGGTATCTTTCATCGCAGACCTACCTCCTCTGTTACTACTTTGCTGAAATTCTTCTATGATTTTTTCTCCCCTATGCATGAATGCTGTATTAATAGTGAGAAAACTTTCAACAGTTTTGTTTGTCTTTAAAGGGAAAAATGAAAGCCTTTTATTTACTTACAGAAGCAAAGAAAAAGCAAAGCTTTGCAGGACTTAGATGTGAGGTTGTAAATATATATCACAAAATTTATTTTTGATCATATATTTAGTTATAATGCACTTAGTTACATAATGGAAAGATGCATGTGTATGTCTAATGCATGTGTTACAATTGTTGATAGGAAGCTGACTAATAGAATATTTCAGTAGCTGAGACTTAAAGGAATAGGCCATTGTCATCTTTTCTTCCACTGAATTGCCTTCCTTTTTATTCTGTCCCTTCTCTTGCTTTAATACACTTCCGTTGATTGCATGTATGAATATTTCACTTTGGTGCTTTGAAAGGGCATGTCCTTGAAGAAGCTTGAGAAGCAGCCCTTATGCTGCTAGTGACACTTTCAGCTAGACATGTGGCTCTTGTATCAGCATAAGGCCTGAAAAAAAAATGCACTTTGGTTTTGCTTCTGCATAGTCTTTTTATGTCATTCATTCATTCTTTTCAACTACTGATCAATCTCTCAATTTTTTTTTTTCCCCTTCTCTCTTCTTTTCACATTCTTCTCCTTGCCCTCTATCCATTATGTTGATACATGATTAACAGCATGTTGTCAGGGCAGGACTAGTGAAATATCCTGAAGAAGATAACCAACGTCACAACACTTCCAACTGCCAGAGCAAAGTCTGCTCAATGCAGTAGTTCAGGTATTGATGGAAAAACTTGGGGCTTTTTTCAAGCTGCATTGCTTTTAAATGAAATGCCAACTGTTACAGTAAGTTCTATGGGAAAAATATATGTATTTCTTTTTATCTGTAAGCACTTGTAATACTTGACATATTAATTTGGGAACTATGTGTTCAAATACATGGTGTTTCTAATAACCAGGTAGTTCATAGAAACTTTGAAATACTTCATGTTTAGGAAGGTCCTTCAGTGCTCTATATTCAAATGTTACATAGCTGCCTCAGATGGAAATGGACACAAAACTGGAATCTCATTTCCTTTTTCTCATATAGGAAAGACCAACAGTCTTATGAAATGTTTTGTAAATAGAATGGGAAATCTCTGTTGGATCTGTATTAGAAAATTAGTATTTATGGTATGCAGAGGTTCTTTTTCTGTTAATTTAGTCTTTTTTCAGTCTGCCTATCAAAGCTTTTTTGAAATATGGTAGTAATTGATATTTGCTTTGTATTCTGTCCATATTTTCCTGTGAAGTGCTTAGAGAAAAGACAGAAAGACAAACTTCATACAATTTCCAATTACAATTTAGGGAGTTATTCTTAAAGAATGTATACCATAGTCTTTGTAAACAAATACTGTTTTATTATCTCCATACAAAAAAAAATTCATGGAAATAAATCTGTATTCATTGCTTCTGCAAAGAGTCACGTTCCATTTGTAGTGTTGTGAAAACCTATCAAGGCACTTGCTTCTGCTTAGTATGGATGAACTGGAATATAGAATGAGAATTAGTACCTGATAAGACTTTTGGTAAGGTAATGAAAACAACCTTAAACAGTGTCTGTTTTGCCTAATTTTTTTCCCTTCATATTTAATAGTAAAATATATGTTGACTGCTTTGCCAGCATGAAGATTATATTTTCTGATTGTTACTGTGTTTTCTTTCATGACAGAGGGTGGTGAAGGCAGATATTGTCAACTACAGTCAGGAGCCTGTGACAAGAACCGTTAATCCTCCTAGAAGCTCAATGTGTGCAGTTCAATGACCATGCCATTCTTCTCTGTTTTGATACCTTTGGTGGTCCTTCTACCTTGACACAGGCTCTGGGATTACCAGGAACTTTGTTTTAACAGTGACCATCGCAACAATGCAATTAGAGATTTCAAAAACGTGTTGCACCATTGTACGTTGAGAAGCAGCGGGCAGTTTTTTGACTGGCCAACATTCAAACACGAGACCACACACTTTGAAAGATTAAGATCTATATTCTTTTAAATTATATTTAAATAAAGCAGTTTAACTGTGTTTATGTTTCCTCCTATCTATTTGACTGATACCGAAATAAAAATGGATGAAGAAGTTCTGCATTGAAAATATTTTTAAAGACATCACCATGGAAGGGTAATACCATGGAAGGGAATTTTGCCAAAGCAATTTTAAAATTTTTTCTCTTTTTTTTTCTTTTCTCCCGTGATTTGAACTAACACTCAACGAAATGTAATTTGGAAAAGCTATTGCTGAAATAATTTTAAGCACATAATATATTTTATCTAGGGGTAATTTGGAAAGTATTCCATTAATATATATACATAGAACAAAATGTATTAAATGTATCCAGTAAGAAACAGTGCTTGAAATAAAGCTGTAATACAAAAACAGTCACTTTTCTGAAGTCTTAAGTTGTTTCCATGGATGCTCTGAAAAATCCGAGTGTTTTTGTGTATTTTTATTACCACATCAGCATTTCCTCTTGCAGTAGTAGATACGCTCATATGTCTTCATGAATATGGATGAACCTCAGTCAACAGTTTGGGCTGTAAACGTTGAGTGATATATTCAGCATGCATTAGAAACTGTTGATAGATCAATTAGGATCAGTCATTTTTAATAACTAACCGAATGACTTTTGGCCTGGTACTCTTTTCTTTCTAGTTCAGAGTAAATGACAAATAAAGAGCTGTCTGCTCTGTGATCATCACATTTCTCCTCTGTTTCTTTTCTAGCAGTCTCTTTTAGGCATGCAGTTCTCTGCATGGCACATCTGAATAGGAAGCTAAGGAGAGGAAAAAAAATAAGCCAACTTGATTCCAAACTATAAATCTTTTCCTGTTTTAACTCTAGAATGTGTTGTCTTATAAAGTACGACAAAACCTTTGGAGATTTCAAAAACTAATGAGGCTGAGTGAAGGAAGTTTGTATATTACAAGTGAAAATGGTAAGGTCTTTCAAGTGCGTGTTCTCCTATTAAGCTGGTCAAGCAAGTACTTAATAGTTGGAACTATTAAACTATTGATGGTTTAATAAAATAGTTAAGCTATTTTAACTATGTTAAAGAAAAAGATTGCAGATGGCAAAAATATGCTATTTGTTATTATTCTGGTATACTTCAAGTTCATTGAAAAGCTAAGTTCATTTAAACCATTCAACATGCAGCTTGACACCTAGTTTTATAACTACATGATAATGACTTAGTGTTGTTAATATTTTATCATTCAAATGTGGGAAATTCTAAGAAACAAGCTGAGATATTGAGAAATTATTCTACACTAAGGTAGGTGTGAATTTGCAGTAAATTATTTACTCTAGGGTTACGGTCTGCGTTCTTGCTCCTGTCCCATGGAGTTAAATGCAACTGAAAGGTGAACTATCTTCCATTACCACAGGATGAGAACTTCTGTTCAAACAGTTTTTCTGAAGTAGCTGATGAGTTTATGACTACATGCCCTCCAAAGCACATGGTAAGTTTTTTGGTTTTTTTTTTTTTTTGGAACCCTCAGATTTCTTGGTGTGTTTGTGTCCTGAACTCTGCCCATACGTTGAAATACTCACAAGAGTTGCCCCCTCTCTGAGGAGCTGAGCACTCAGCCAGAGGCTCTGGTGCACGTGAGTCAACTTTGTATTCCTGCTTCCCAAGTAATATGTACCATGGTCTTAAAAATGAAACAGTGCTTTTCTTTTAAAAACTTCTGCGATCTTACTTTCCAGAGGAGAATGCTTTTTCATAACTTGATATGCAAAGCCCGTTATTATTCTGAATAGTGAAAACCTTTTGCTTTTACATTTGGGTAATCCTGTAGTATGAAGGCTGCGATACGTCCCAGTTGAAGCTATTTTACAGATGGGTTTTATGTCTCCGTCTCATCACAATCTTTTATTCTCAGTGCCTGTTTTTCTAGCTGTCTTTGACTTGTACATCCTTTTGTGTTTTATTCCCATTGATCTTTTCACCGTTTTCTATGTTAAAGCCCTACCTCCTCTGAAGATATTTTTGTTTACATTTCCAAGCTGCTCTCATTCTTCCTCCCTAACATACGTGTGTATTATTTATGCTCACCAGGAATCTCTTGTCTTCTGTGCCCCCAGCCCCTCCTTTTGCTGCCCCTCTTAACCTCCTCAGATTTTCTGCATTGTATACCGACTTCCACTCTCCCTGCCTTTCCCTACCCTCGCTGCCCCATTTAGATCCATTACCTGTCCACGTTTTAATCCTTACAAATGAGCTTTGCTCTTTTTGCTCAGCCCTGGGGACCGCACCCTGAGCCTTCGGATTCCAGCTGCAGTCTAAATCCTTAGCTGTGGTAGCTGCCTTTGAAGTGCTGCGGCAGCTGCGGCTGGAGATTCAGGGGTGCCTTTGCTGTCGCTACAGCCCAAGTGCCACCAGGTTGAGCAGACGGGTCAGAGATAATTCTGGAGAATTAGGCAACAGGGAGAGAGGGAGTAGACGCTGTTCTGCAGGGAAGGCATGGGCTCTCGAGGCTGGAGGCATAGGGACAAATTTAGTGGGAGAGGTGTGTAGGGTGCCTGGTGTCCTTCCCTAAGTAACGTCCACTGCTGATCCACGTGATTCGCATATGGTAAAGTCAAAGCTTGTGCCCTATTAATGCACTTAAAAGTTTTTTGCAAGGTGAAAAAAAGGTTGAAAGCAATTCAACAACCAGTAATGAAGTTAAATAATGCAACGCCTTCCAAAAGTGAGGCGACATATGCTTAATGTCCATTGACATGGGGAGCAGCTGGGGCCGGGGGGAAACGTGTTTTTTGCTGAAGCTGAGGCCAGATGAAGGAAAGAAATGTGTGCAGGCCCTGATCTTATGCAGATCCACACTGGTGAAGTGATCTGCCTGCTCAGAGCTGTTGTAACTAATCATTTCAGTAACAGCTCGGCGGCTAAAAATTGTTTCTAAGTTCAGCTGCTGGCAAGGGTCAGTCCTGTGTGATGTGGCGGATACCAATAGGTGCGCCGTGTCTGGCTGCATGTTAGATGAGGAGTGCTTTTAAAACACGTATGGGAAGTGTTATTGGACTCGTGCAGCTTCTTATCTTTTGTGGTTCTAAAATTCGGTGGGGTCAAATTGAGTCTCTTTCACAAACAGCAGTGTGAAGGTATTTTCCCCTACGACCAGCTGCTTTGAGTGCCAGAACCTGCAATGAGTTCATGATCTCATCTCTGGATACGTTGTTCTTTTGACAGTTCATAAGACTTATGAAAACACATGAGTATTATTTTTAACCAGAATAGCTTTTTTTTAAATAAAAAAATGTTTTAAAGGTGCACATGCACACATGCAAGGTCAATAGAAAAACAATGTGAAGCCTGCTCTTTTGAGGAATTTGAAGATTGTTGGTGCTATCTGTATCATTAGGCATCTATTTACCAAAAAAACCCCTGTTCCGCGGAGCACGGTTTGAGTTTCACTGGAACTAAAGGGCTTTTGGATCAGGCGGCTTCTTTTAAATGCAGAGCTAATTTGCTTGTCAGAGTAAACACTGGCAAATTCACCTGATAATGAATCTGGTAGACAAAATTTTATAATAGTTTTATAATGAAAAATATCATAGTAATATATAAAGTTGGCCATTCTGTTGCTTTTTGGTGGTGATAGCAATTTAAGTCGAAATCATATTTTTGCTTTTTACATTTATTTTAGGTTATGAATATGATTGCTTTTTCACAAAAGAAAGTTTGTAATCTTTGTTTCGTGATGATTGTGGCCTTTTCGTACAAGTTGTGGTAGAGAGTACTGTTTAGAAGGTGTCCCTATTTCATGTGTTGATCTGAGGCCAAAGATTTAGGAAGCCACTATAGCGCCACTGGGAAGAGCAAGTGGCGCTGAAGCCTTCTCACTGTGTACCTCTGCCATGCTTGGATCACTGCTCTGAGCTGGCCCAACAGCTGTGACTGACTGAACAAAATCCCCCATAACTTGTTGTCTTCAACCCTTTCAAAGTAAATCTTGGTATATCTATCTAGAACTGTACTGTCCTGATTTATCTTTTGTCATTGAAAGAAGGCTAAATTGCTGTTCCTTAATGTAATTAACAATTTTATAATAATGGGAAATTTTCTACAGGAGACTTTTTTTCTTATTTGGAATACTTGCATTCATTTCTGATATAGCTTAAAAGATTGTATGAGAGGCCTGATAGATGCATTTAAAGTGGCATTAACCTTTATAAAAATTAATTTACAAAGCTGCTGTGATTAATTAGTTTTCCTTCTGGAATTTGAGCATTATTTCCCAAGAAAAGAGGTTATTCTACGATGTTGTATTCTTTTCTCTCTCGGTTCAAGTACTACTGCTTAACATATGATCTGATTTCTTTAGGCTGTCTTTATTTAAACCAACTCATAACCACTTAAAATGTCAAAATAGCTGAATGCTGCTGAAAAGAAAAAGCCAAAATTTATCCATGTTTGCATAGGGGCAATGGCATACATACAAGATTAAAACTCCGGTCTAGATAATTATCCGTAGGAAGCAAATTTATACTCTGATTTCAGGTGCTATGAATAGAATGTGATTAGAATTTAATGTGCTACAGTTTTATTTGCAAAATACACAGGTCCTATATAAAACCTCTTTTTATAAAGTGCTCTCTAGAAGCCTTGGGGATCCCTGTTTAACTTGCAAATGCCGAAGTTTGATCTTCCCCAAATAGAAGATAGTGAAGCTCCTGAGTTCCACGAACTGATTTCTATTTTCAGCTTCCCATAGAGAGCTGACTGTTCAGCCAATTTAAACTTTTTTTTTCTACTCCACTTCATCTTCGTGCATTTTGGCACCATTTTGAACTGGAAAACTTCCAGTTAGCTAATTGGCCATTTGCCTTGTTTTATGTGGGGGTGATGTCAAGTGCTGAAATAACCAATTGACTGAAAGCAATCTTGTTTCAAAGGCTGGTCAGAACCAAACCTCAGAAGGTACCAATTTCAGGTTTGTTTTGTATTTAACCGCTACACAGTGTTCCTTATCCTAGTGGATGAACCTCGGAGAAGAATATAGATTTGAGGTCAAGAGCTTGTGTTTGCTCAGATACCACATTTAGAGCACTGAATTCTGGAGGAAATAGGAATCCAGATGTTTTTTTAATTTCACTTTCAAGACTTTCTCTACCTCTACTCTCTAATGTCATTGGCAATCAATATTTTTATAAATATATTAATTCAAGTCCCAATTTAAAAACAAAATGTGGTAATTATATATTGGTTAGGGAAAGTTTTAAGGATGAGTGGACAAAATGGCTTATGTTGTATGAGGTCTCACTGGCATAGGTGAAGGTGTTTAATACGCATTAATAATTATCTTCACTTGTTATGATCTGCTAAGCATCCTACATTCTGCTTTCTACTTTTCTTATTTAAAATATTTCTTATAATGATAATGATTATAAATACCAAATAAAATACTAAACTGATTTTAACTAATTTGTGTCTCAGAAGACTGGATCCTGCAAACTACTCCAGGCAAACATTTTTTCTTTGCCAGCTAAACTCCATTTCTGTCCTTTCCTGGGCTGATCCATACCAGGTAGCTTGCAGGATCATGACCTACTAATCCTTTTTGATTTCTGGTGAGCTTTTAAAAACAAAGTAGACCAAGAAACATCAAAGGAGGATTTAAAAGACACACACCGTGCCCTGAGAAGTAAATGTTGCTTTGGAAAGCATTCTGTCCTTTACAAAGAGGTGAATGCTGTGGTTCAGTACTATTCACCAAAAGCACTTAAGCATATGCTCAAAATTAAGCTTATATTTAAGTTCCCTTGAAGTCTGCGTGATTTAAGTACACACTTGAAGCTAAATGCATTCTGGCATACTTTGCTGACACGGAAATTCTGGCTCCATTGAAATAAATGCCTTTGAGGCTAAAGTTCTTTCAGGAATTTCACTGTTGTTTCTTAAATTTTCTACCCATTGTGAAGGTGTTAAACTAAAGCCTTAAAGAAAAGAAAAACATGAAAAAAGGTATTTCTCCCATATTCAGTTGCTTTCCTGATACTTTTTCCTAGCATGAATGATAAAGAAGTTGGGAGGGGTGGTGGTGGAAAAAGATGAAATGTGGTTCAGTTGTGTGATCAGAGCATTTACTTTGACATTGGGTGAGCTGCTCGTTTTGGAGCAAATGCTCCTCACATCCATAATGAATCGAAACCAGAGAACGGAATCTGGAGCTGCTTGGCAAGCCTGATTGCAAACGGAATACTGGACTGATAGTGCAGGAAAACACATCAAGCTCCCATTTGTAGTGTCTGAATTGCAGATCTGACATGGAGAATAAACAAGAGCTGGTACTTGCTCAGATTTGTGGATGCATTTGATCACCATCTTGGAAAAAATGAAGTGTGATTTCTGGATATATTCCAGTATTTGTCAAAGAATGGTGAGGCAATGTTTAACTGCATAATGGAAACTGGAGGGAAATTTTGACATCCCACTCATCAATTCAATTGCTTTTTTATCTCCCCACTGTCTTGGAAAGAGAGCAAAGTGTAAACCAACATTTGGCACAAATGGGCTGTCTGTGCCATTTAGCAGCAATTTGCATGTAATTGGTAACAATTATATGGACAACCCATTTATTACAGTGAGTGAGCTCACAACCTAGCATAAACTACAAGAAAACTAATCATATCCCCCAGGAATCATGCACTCATGTAAGAGAAGAAATGGAAATCTTCCAGTTTAACCTCTTTCCTGGTTTTATCACCCAGAAATTCAGGGATGCAAATAAGCCGGTATTCAACAGGTTGCATGTTCTCAAATTAAAAGCACAATTTGTGTTTGTGCCAATTAAGCTGAGTATAATCAAGAGGTTTAGGAGAGTGCTCCCTATTGTTTTTTTCACTATGGTTCTGCTAATCTTTCTGACTAAATGGCCGGCCCTTGAAAGTCAGAGTTTAATTCTGTCTCCATCCAGTCAACAGCTGAGTTGCTTAGATGGCCTTCTGATCTCCTCCATCGCGAGCACCACTGGCCAGCCAGGTCCATGGCAGCAGAGACAGAGGACAGCCGGCAGTCATGCTGAAGCGCAGCTGAGCCTGCTTGGAGAAAGCTCAGCCAGATTTTGCAGTCACAGAAGTGTGAGCTAATTGATTGAGGTACAACTTGTTTGATTTGTACACATCACCAGCAGCTGAATTTCTTCTGTTGTCTTTAGGATCAGACACAAACTTTTTTTTTTTAGTTATTATTATTGGGTTTTTCTTAGGTGAGTGCAAGTTTACTGTAGTTGTTTAGTTGTGACAACTTGTTGGATATCTCTGCATCTTCCTGGGCATTGGCAGCCTTTTCCTCTTTGGTTGAGAAGCTTGTTGCAGTGCAGAGTCACTAACCATGCTGATTCAGGTTGGACACTATCGAGATTGTGGCAGTCTGGAAATACCAGGTGAATGTTCCCATTCCATGTGCAGAGCAAATCCAGTTCCCTGCAGCTGTTATACAGGTACTTGCAGGATGCCTGTGCTGTTGTATTATACCTGATGCTGTTTGTTATTTTTTCTGTCTGTATATGGATGGCAAAAAGATATATTTGAGTTCATATACTTAGCCCTGTTAATAGTGTTTCATTAAAATAAATACAGGGGAAAACCAGCATGATTCATACTGAGGAGTGGGAAATCCATGCCATGCAGAGACAAAACAGACTCAAGGAAAGTGCAACAATTTAAAAATAAAGGTGCGTTTGTGCACATATGCTTATCTCCATAGTCGCATAAATCATGCATATGAAAAAAAGCCTGTGGCTGGGGTCCGTGCAGGGTCTTCTGCATCATGAAGATCCCACGCTGATCTGTGGAGTGGCCATGTGGAAAGGTAGAGAAGTTGTAGAGATGGTGTCAGCACAAGAATTGGGCTGTTGGCTATGCATTTAATTACAGGATAAAGTCCTATAGCTCCTTTTGCACCCAGATACTTCAAAGTGGCAACTCATAAATTATTACTACTCTCTGCACACACGAACCTCCGTTATTCTGTAGATGTTTCTACAGGGCACATTTTTTGGCTCTTGTGAAGAAAAGTTTGGGTTTTCTGAATCAGATTCTTAGCATTTTCTAATTTCCTAGGCTGGAGTAGTAAGAATGAGGCTAAACCTCACTCCAAAAGAGTAAAAGAACGTTAATTCCAAATGCCTGTTGCTCCTCTGAGGAGTAAATAGTGGTACCACACTCCAAGGGTGCTTTGAAATGTTTGTCTGAACAAGTAAATGCAACAACTTTCAATGTTTACTGACAACTGACTGGAAAGCTGTTTAAGAGGTACAAGCATGGTGGAAGTGCTGGGCAATGAAAATTGATGAATTGCTGAATACTGGTAGGATTTTTTTAATCTGGTTTGGTTTTTTGGAGGGTTTAGGGGTTTTTGGGGTGTAGTGTGGGTTTTTTTTTTGTTTTGGCTGCTTACAGGACCTTACTAGTCTAATTGACACCTGTTCACCAAGAAATTCCAATGATAATGTCTTTAAGATTATTTGGAATTCTGCTTTGCAGATGAGCATTTTCAACAGAAACTAGCAGCACAGCATCTCTGGCTCCAAGTTGGAGGAGGCACAAATGCTTCTTGTGTGCCTTTATACAAACCACTTTAGCTGCTGCATCTCAGGACTCTTGTCAGGGCCCCTCAAGTAATTCACCCAGCATGGGCTGCTGTGGGAATGTCCTGTGCTTGCGTATGGTTGTGGTGGAGTTGTAGTTTTGACTGATACCTTGTCCAGGCACGGGAGGCATCAAGCAGTGTTACCTGGGTTTCTTGTTAATGCTTCCACTGTGCAGCTGTGCAGGCTGATGGTGTTACTCTTATAGCCAAGTGCGTGGGGCAGACCTGGACCAGGTGTATTTCAGGTAACAAACAGGTTCAAGTTTATAAAAGTTCTCCCAGCAAGGTTAGCTGATTGTTTGCATCATACAAGCCATAAACACTAAAAAAAGTTGTCCATTTCTGCTTAGAAGATGCACAAATGACAGCTGAAGGCTAGTGCAAGTGATCACTGAGGTATTCTCAGGGAGATCCAGACAGGCTGGATCGATGGAATGAGGCCAGTGGGATGAGGTTTAACAAGGCCAAGTGCCGGGTCCTGCACTTTGGTCACAACAACCCCAGGCAGCGCTACAGGCTTGGGGAGGAGTGGCTGGAAAGCTGCCCGGCAGAAAAGGATCTGGGGGTCCTGGTGGACAGTAGGCTGAACATGAGCCAGCAGTGTGCCCAGGTGGCCAAGAAGGCCAATGGCATCTTGGCCTGTATCAAGAACGGTGTGACCAGCAGGAGCAGGGAAGTGATTGTGCCCCTGTACTCAGCACTGGTGAGGCCGCAGCTCGAGTGCTGTGTTCAGTTTTGGGCACCGCAGTATTGGAGGGACATTGAGGTGCTGGAGCGTGTCCAGAGAAGGGCAACGAAGCTCGTGAGGGGTCTGGAGAGCAAGTCTTATGAGGAGCAGCTGAGGGAATTGGGATTGTTTTGGCTGGAGAAAAGGAGGCTGAGGGCAGACTTTATTGTCTGTCCCTTTCCCTGATTATTCTAGTAAAACTCAAAAAGTTACGAAAGCCAGCTTTTTTCTTTTCTTTAAATGTCCAACTCATTCCAGCAGTGGTTTCTGTTGTATACTTGGCAACTGCAGTCATCCTCAATGGCCACCATGCCTCTCCCTTCTAAGCATAACTGATTCTTTTATTGCTGTGTACTTTAGTGGGACAGTATATTGCTTATACACACGCATGCACATCTGTGTGTATGTAAATACGTATATATAAACCTGCATATACTTGTGCATGTATGTATGTCTTGGTAGCTGATGCTAGCCAAGCTTTAAGTAGATGTTTGGTTCTCTCCTCACCTGTCTGCCTTTACTCTTTTAACCGAGACGTTTCAGTACTGCTAGATGCACATATTAACTCACATGACTAAAACCTGGAAATACCTAGAATTATTAATATTATATACTAAATGTAGTTGTTTCTAGGCTATGTTGACTACATTGATACAGTAAATTAAGCAGGTCCGAGGAGCGTTGCAGAGCATTGGAACGTTGTTGCTTACACTGCTGTGGTGCAGAAGTGAGGTGCCTGCCCAGAGCTCACCTTCTACTTTTTAATTACATGGTGCAATAAGAGTTGTGCTGGGAAGCAGAGAAATGGGAAGATGGCTGGAGAGTAGATATGCAAACCAGCTCTTGTCATTTCTCCAAAGCACTTGAATGTTCCCAGAAGTATTAGCCTACAGTGTTTTAAATGCTCTCTTTGCTGTCCCTAAGGCAGCACGGTTATTTATATGGCCGTGTTATAATCTGGACTAGGAAAATGATCCACCTGATAAAAATGTGGAAGTGCAGCATAAGAGAATTGGTATTTATTAGAAAAATAGTGATGTAGCCTGACACATGTTCTTTAAGCACAGCTGAGGGAACAGTGAGGTGTGGCACAGAAGCACCCCTGGTCAGTGTTTGGGTGAAGATAGTTTCTCATGGAATCACAGACCTGGGAAAATGTATAGCTCTTTATGACCTGCATTCCTCAGGCCATGCAAAAATTGTAAAGAAAAGTGACCTTTTTCTCATCTTTCTCACCGTTGTCTGGCCTCCTCTTGACATCAGTTCCACCTGCAGAAAGTCAGTTTGCAAACATGTCCTTTCCTGGCCTTCCAGATACTCAGTTCACATTGTTTTGCTTGTATGTTGCTATTCATGGCAGAAGCACAGAAGATAATAATGATTTTCAAGAATTTCCCCTTTTTTTTGCCAAGCCAGCTGCCTCATCAAAGAACATCTGGCACCAAAGACAGACCTGACTGTGTTCCATATGGAGGATATTTCAGAGATGCCTAAAATGAGACACTGAATACCTGAGCATCTGATTGCAGGCCTAGGGTTACCCCAGGCTTTTTTGTCGTTGTTGTTTTGGTTTTTTTAATTCAATGAAGAAAGGTTATTACCTTAAGAATAAAAAGATCTGCCCCTTTACTGTACCTCTATAGTGGTTTCTTGAAACAGTAGAGGAAAGAGAGAGGAAATGCACTGGGGTGCCCTTTCAGTCTATCTGAAATCTGTTGCAAAGAAATACTTTACATTCCTCTCTGGGGTTTTGGGCTTTTTTTTTTTTTGTGAAAGGAGCAGTTGCTGGTTTTAACATACCTGGCTTTTCTCTTCTCCTTCCATCTGATGGTGAATAAGCGACTTGAGGAAGGGAGTGTAACAGAATGGCAAAGCAATACCGATTAGAAGCTTTCTCATGTAGTTTTGCTCCTGTCTCCAAAACTACTCAGTGTGAGAAAGGCATGTTTGGCATATGGCTGCAACTGGAGGTAGTGTAATTGTGCGTACCTACATCACAGCTGAAGTTGCCCCCTTGTATAGAAGCTACAATCCCTAGGCGTAGCCTGTAAGTTTATATTTGCAGTGTAAGTATGTTATGTATGTAAGTGCTTATGCCATGTAAATGATGGTCAAATCATTCAAATCTAAGCATTCCTCTCCCCATTGTGGTTTTTTTGTTAGTTTGTTTTGTATGTTTGCTATGGGAGACATGGAAGAATATTTATTTGCTATATTTATAAAAAAATGGCAAAACCTCAACTGCGACCTGTAATTCTTGAAGCTTGATGCTGTTCAAATGCAGAAAGAAATGATGGCCTCACCCCGAAGAGCTGCTGTCATAAGTAGGGATCAGGAGCCAAATATGGATGCAGAAAGATAAGGGTAAATTGAGGTACAGTGCACTTTTAGTGGCGGAAATAAGCAGCTCTGTGGGTTGGATTTTGACAAAGGCAATAGCCTGCTGTTTTGCACTATCCGTGATTCTTGGTGACGCCAATTTTGCTCCTTAAAATTACTTATTGGACTCTGGTAAATGCTGAGTAGCCTTTCTGTTTCCACCTCTCAAGGTGGAGGCCAAATGAGGCCTCCTGAATTCCCAGAGAGACCAAAGGGAGTCTGGCCTCAAATTCCTACTATTCAGAATGGTAGATTCCTATGTAGTGTAAATGGTGATATCCACAACATGCGCTCAATGTGAAGAAGTTGCATGGTGGTGTCGCAACACTTTCCAAGTAGGAGGCAAGAGCTGGACACACGTAACTTGCATGTTTGATGGCATCACTTGAGCCATTCCTGCTAGGTTCTGAGAAAGCGTTGAATGTATAGCAACTTCTGTGTTATTGACTGAAAAATTTGTGCTTTGGTGCTTGACAGTGGCATCTAGGCAGATATCCACTTGGAAAGGCAATTCTGGATAAATACTGACAATAAGGCATTTAAAAAGAGAGCCAGCTTTCATGGATGGGGCCCTCAGATTGGGTGCAGGGGACATGGGCTTCTATCTCTGGTTCTGTTATGAACATGCAGTAATACCTTGGAAAATCCATACCTGTTGTGTGGTGAGATTACAAGGTTTCTTTTACTTCAAGCCTAGATTAATGCTTCAAAACCCAAGGAGATTGCTGGAAACATAATAGGGAGTGTTTATGTCCTTCACCTGAAGAGTGCCCGTTTTAGAAAGTGTTAAAATCATGAGCAATACAACTAGTTATGGCAAAAAAGCAGACGCTCTTTGATTCAAGGTTGTTTCCACACTAAGCTGGTGTGGCCTTCAAAATGTTTGCTGAGTTTTAATGAATAATAGATGCATAAAGGACTATGGGTTTATCCACGCTGTTCTTAATCTGCTACTTAATAAAGTCAGGAGATGGATTTCATAATAGTTGGATTCCTGCCCTAGATTACTAATTGGTTACCATTTACACTCACAGAGTCATTGACCTTTCAATTTGTAATTTATGAGAGAGTCTTACATCTGATGATAGTTCAAAATATTTTAGATCTTACTTTTTATCCAGACCAGCTGAATAAATGTTCTAAAAAGTCACTGGGATTTGATAAAGCTGAAATAAACCCAAGCCCTTTTTTTTTTGTCAGTGTGCTGCTAAGTGGTTTTTTTTTGTTTGGGATTTTTTTTTTTTTTTAGACATTTTACTTGGTCTTAAAGTTGCAGGTAGGAAAAATTTATCTGCCTTGGTTTCTGGTGTTGGGAGGTGGGGAGGCTTCGCGTGAAGACTGAGTGCTCCTGGCTGGTTTCTGCAAGATCTTTAGAAGCTGACATTGCAGGGGTGGGTCTTGTATGAGTTATTTGATAAACGAAAAAGTTAATTTTGCCTCACACCTCTATCAGGGGTGTGCTAGCAGGGCTGACGCTGCACAGTGGAAAGCTGGTACCTCTATGCTGTCATGAGATTGTTTGGTCTACAGGAATGAGACTGCTTTGCTGTTTTTCACGTGAGCATTTACAAGGTGCTCAGCTGCAGTTCTCTCCTGCAAAGATGAGCTTCAGAGGTACATCAGTGACCGAGGGAGCACGGACAGGCCTCCAGCCTCAGGCATTTGGCTCAAAGGTCGCCACTCTTGGCCCTGAGCAATTAAACTCACTCAGACCATGAACTCTGAGATGTGGAGACAGTGCCAGGACTTTCTTCAGACTCCAAGCTGCGGTGGACTCAGTGTTAGAGAGGCATCTGTTCAGAGGCTAACAGAGAACAGACCTCTAGGTTTTAGGACAGCGGAGATTTAAATTAGCATAGTATTCCCCACACTGCGCTCTGGTTTCCTCTTAGGAGCTGGCATAATGTGTGCCGAGAGATACTGCAGAAGAGATGTGTTTGATCCAAGGCATGCACGCACAGCTGGTTTGTCTGGGTTGTCCAGGTTGTGTCCTGCAATGCAGCTGGGTAGGGAGGGTTGAGGAGAACCTGCAGAAGGGGATGAAGGGAAGCACAGGTTTTATAAAGGGAATCTGGTTCTGTGTTGCTGAGTGACCAGCTCATCAACACAGGCTCTTCCTCGACATGCAGGATTGTGTTGATTTGACCGCCGCCAAAGTGGAAGAAATGGGAAAAAATTTCCAAGAATGTTTTTTCAATTACTGTAGAGACAAGAAGTATAACATCATGTTTAAGCTGAAAAAAAAAAAACCCCAAATCCCCCAATCTTGCAGTGTGATTTCATATTACTGTTATTTTAAAAAAATCTGCAAAGATAGCAACAGTTAATTCAGAATTTGTCATTTTTGGAAGGGTTCAAAAATACACATAAACAAGACTTTTCACTACAACCATTAATATTGCATGCTTTTCGTAAGATTGCCTTTCCTTCCTCGGCACGTTTTGCTGGGCACTGACCCTTAAAGTGGTGCAAAATGAAGCAGCCCTGACCTTGAAACTGGCCTTTGCAAGCACGTGCTTCCTTGTATTCCAGGAGGTGATTTTAACCCCATGTGCTTCCCGCCCCTGTTCAAATTCCTTTTCCGTAGAAGCTGTTGTCATCTTTTATAAAAGCTATTGGCAGAGCTGCTGCAAAGATTTACCAGGTGACATTACCCCTTTGAATTCCCTGCATTCAGTTGTAAAAAACTTTGATAAACTCTGGCTGCTTGGGCTGGTGTTTCTCCTCTCGAGCGGGTCTGCAGGAGTTGGAGCGGAGCTTCATCAGAAGGCGTTCAAAGGAAGCCAGGGTTAAAGCCCACCTTTTAAAATTTTTTTGCTGGAGTTACGACTTGGATGGAAATCTTGTTCTTAAGGTGTGGCTGAGACCAAGATTACATGAGGAATTGGGTGACTGGGGCGTGAGAAACTGTGGAAGGCAACAGCTCTGCCAAAGGGATTGGGACTAAACGGAGTGACGGAGGATGGAGACAGGGTTGTTGTGAAAATACGTGCGTGGTTGAAGCGCTCGGTTACTATGGGGATGTGCAACACCACATTCACCACTGAGGAAATGAATCCTGCCCTCACAGCAAGGCTTTCATGCAGTAAATAACAGAATGTGCCGCACCTTTCTGGGTGAGGGAGGGAGAAAATATGCAATATCTGGGGGAGGGTTTCTTTAGGGGAAAGAGTAAGCGGTCAAGTAATGGGAGACGGTGTCAAAATGTCTGCACGCGAGCAGGCAGCAGCACTATGGTGGAACAGGCAACTCAAGCTCTGTCTTTTTCCTAACTTTTCAGTGTGTGGTTTTTGCAGCCTTAATGTTCTTCCACATGGCTTTTTTGAATATAATATAATATACACTGAATATAAGATACATGTATAAATAAATATACTGTGGTGGAGCCAAGGCTACCATGTGACATTTAGTAGACTTTAAAGCAAATTATCTCGCATCTTAATTGGGTTTTCAGTTAGATTGAGCTAGCAATGTTGTGAAAAGGGACCTTTTCAGCTTCTTAAAGTATATCCCTCAAGGTTATTCCAAGTTCCCACAAAAGGATTGTGCTGGGAATGTGTTCATGTTCTTAATATTCAATCTGTGTAAATTCATTTTAGACTGTGGGTTTTTTTCTTATACCGGTTGCTGCAAGTTATTCATGCCATAGGATCGGTCATTGGTTTTGCACATTATTGTTTTTGTTTCCTTGTGGAAAGCTTAAGACTGAAAAATGTGCTATCTTGTTCTCTGTTTCCAAGTTGCTTAAGGATTTGCAATGGTTATTTCTATGCTGTGAAACCAGAGCTTTTTTTTTCCTGTAAATGCAAAGCTTGACTGCATGTATCCATGGCTTGCGTGAGATGATGGCTTTCAATCCAGGCACAGTCCCGCTGGCTGGCTCTGTGTGAGCGGTAAGTTGTGAACATAAGGGCTAGCAGGATCCAAGGCCGGAGTAAACAAGCAGGGTGCAAATACCAGTGCAGTGAATCAGCAGAAGAAATAATTGACAAGGGAATAGTATTTGCAAATAAATTTTGAAGTATTTGCCTAGCACTATTACATAAAAGATCTGGAAAAATTAACTGCTGTGATTTTCTGACAAGTGAGCACAATTGCCAATAGTCACTACCAGTTAAGCTCGGAATTAGTTAGTCATAGCAGACTGAAGGGTGAAAAAAATTAAAGTACTAATATGAAATGCCAAAAATAACTGCAGATAAAACAGAATGTTAATATTTTTTTTCTTGCTTTCTCTGGCTTCCTTGCCCCTCCCCATGTGGTATTAATTTTGATTTGATTTGATTTTAAATAATCTTTAAGACATCAAGGGCGTTAGGGCTTTGTAGCTTTAGAGCACTAGGTCTGCTTTTCACATTGGAGTGAAAAGAGCATACCTTTGAAGTACACTCATGGTTCAGAAAGGAACACCCCCCACCCCCTCTTTTAGAGCAGAGTGAACCTCAGATGTTTTTAAATATTGGCTTGATATATTAAGTTTGAAAATGTTTTGGAGCAGTTTCGTTTCCTCTTGAGCTTTGTATCAGCCTTGAGGGGGATGCTGCTGACTGAGACAGATGGAAAGATGTATTTAACAAGTGGAAGACTTAAATGAAATTCTTTCTCCCACCCAATCCTACACTGCACAGTCTGGATTGCGCTGCATGTTGCCTGCTCCTTAATTACGGTCAAAGCTCCTATTACTTCTCAGAGTGCAGAATGATGAAGGTCACAACTAAGAGACTATGTTTTTATGCCAGACAAATTTTATTTCTATGGCTTCTCTCACTCATGGGCTTTAAAGAATAAGAAGGTACCTAATCTTAAAGAGTACTGTGAGAGCAGCATGATAGCGTGCTCTGCTAGTGAATAAGGTTTTATTTTAAAGGTTGCCTAAATAGTGAAGGGACTAGGCATTCCACTTAGCCACGATGCTCATTCTTATAGCAGGGGAGAGATGCAAGTTTTATTCTTTCTTCTTGCTGAAGCCGTTTAAGCCGTTGCTCAGGATGCCATTGCTCAGCTGATCATCAGCATCTCTCTGTACGCAACAGCAGCTCTGGCCAACTACAAGGCTTGCGAGAACTCAGCTAGAGCAGGACCCCCTTCCTTGGTGAGACCAGCAGTTTGCCGGGTATCTCACGCCTCCGGGGGAGGATGGCAGGGAGTCCTGCGGGTGCTGCAGCTCTGGGTGTCTCTACTTGCTTGGCCGAGTGGGCACGGGGCACTGCGGAGAGTAAGGCAGTGGTGACACGGCGACCTGCTGCAGACCACCGCGCTTCCGCTGCGGTGTATTTTGGTTACTGGTGGGTGTGAAGCGGTGAGTTTACTTTTCCTTCTGAGGGCAGCCTGGGAGGTCCGGGCTGCTCTAAATGGAGAGGCTTTCAGCCTGTACCCCAGAGCTGTTCTTGGATAGCTGATGGGAGGTGTGCCGAGCCCCGGTGGTGTGGTGTCAGCGCCCCAGAGACCGTGGAGCAATACAGGCTGCCGGGCACTGCCTCTGTGGGCAGCCAGTGGTGTGGTGCCATCTCTAACGGGGAGGGTCTGCAGTGAGACCGTCCTCTCTCCCGTACAGCACAAATCCTTTGTGGAGCCTCTCTCAGACTAATACCACCTCCCCGGGTCAGGTTTTGTTTTCATGTCACAATTTTTTTTTTTAATGTTAATGGAAAATATGGGGTCAGGGAAGCAGCTCTGCTTTGACAGTGTGCTGTGATATTGGATGGTAACAGTGGTGTTTGCCTTTTGGGATATTTCACTATTTGCTCATCAGTGTTAATCTGAATTAATTTGCGGTAACGCAGGGCTATGAAGTTCTTCACATGAATAAAAGAAAATGACTTAACGAGAATAATATATATTTTAAACCTGTCCTTTCTTTGTCATGGTTAAGAATGCTACATCATCAATGTTCTCGATGTAGTAGATAGTTTTATAAGGAAGGGAGCTATTATAAGTGTAAGATTTACAATTCCTTTGTCTAACTTTGTGAAACAATATTAATTTCTCAAGCTACTGCCTGAAAGAAAACATGTCACTGTTGATTTATAGCCTTTAGTCAAATACTCGCATAGAGTTTGATCCATCTGTTAGATTGTACAAATTTTTAGAAAGATTAATTGAAGCATGTAAATTACATCTTGTTGAGGTTTCTCCTTGTCTAACTATGCGTCTGTCAAATAGATAATTACACTGATTAAATTTGTCAAAGAGAGGGAATTCTAACCAGATGTATGAATAAATGTTTTGTGCTGTTATAGCAATTAAAATCTTCAGTTGAGGTAACAACTTAAGGAAGCATTGAATTTATACAACTTAATAAAAAGGGGGTGTTTCCATGAAATTGCCCAAGAGATTTTACAGCAATGAAAATATTTGAGATATTTGTTACATTTCATTACAACAGTTTCATTTTTTTTCTCTGCGTTTCTCTCAGTGCGTATAGAAATACAGTGCTTTGAACAAAAAATTGTTCACCTGTTTCTGGTAATCACATGTTCCGATGGGTAATATCAGACCTGTGGTACTAAATATGTTATACAATGGTAAGTTTATGGATTGAATCGCTGTATTTATTTAGGAAGCAATAAAGTCCTTAACTAATAGCAGAATGTGAAACTAAAGGAATGTCATAGACTCACATACCCTATGGAAAGCAGATGGGCCTCATAGACTCCTGCGTAAAGTCTAACTCCATAAAGACTGAGCTAAACTTCTCAGCAAATGTTTAATACATGTTGTATTTTCTGCTCTGACAGAATTTGCTTCTCAGACAAATATTACAGCATATTGGTTCCAAGCGAGGACAGAGTAAATCTGGGATTCACAAGGACTAAGGACTTATGTGTATAATTTTGCTATTTACGGAGTTGTGCTGGGGAAACGCAGCTCGGATGCGTTGAAGCACAAGAGTATAGTAGGCGGGCGGAGACTGAGAACAAGGAACTTAATGCATGGTCTTTCCAAGACAAATCTGCCATGAGCTAGCACCGTCTGAGTTTTGTTGTCTTCAACTAGAGAAAATGTCCTAGATCTGCTGTCGCATCGTAAGTAGCGTCAACTACACACAGGGACCAGTAACTGAGCGATGGGTAGGAGTTGGGACTGCTTTTGTTTGAACTTTGTTTCTTGGTGCTAATCAGATGTATGTCTTTACATTCACTCACTACATGCAAGAACATCTCTCCAAAAGGAGCTTTATTTTATATTTGATTGTAATAAAGAAAAAGAGGTGATTCTGTTGAATAGTGGGAAGGTGAGAGAATAAAATGTGCAATGGTAACTGTACTGATTTCTTCATATGTAGATGTGAATAGTTCCACTAATTGCAGTGAGACTGCTTATGGTAGTGAAGTGTTTGCCTGCGTGTTATGTGTTCATTTATTCTGTTGCCATGCTTTTACAGCTATAGGAGACATGAGAAATGTATATGAGACACAGAAGTGTAGAGCTATCCATTGTATATTCTCAATATTCTGAATTTGGTTGGGTTCCGCTTCCCCCTGTAAACATGTATTGAAAAAATGCCTGTAAGATACATAAAATTCTGAATTTGCCTATAAAAAAATATAAATTTAGCATGAACACATGGTGAATTTCAAAAATCTAAGTTCACCATGAACACAGTTTGGCTAATTAAAAACCTGTGTGTTTCTGTTGGACATCTCTAGAAAGTGTGGACAAAACTATTGTCTTGAGCAGATGTGAGAAGCTTAGAAGAATGTAGTGATTTCTAAGGATCTAGAAATATTTAGTCTCCAAATTTTAGTGGGAATTTGCATAGAAATTTGGATATGAGCAGATAAACACTCTTATGGAACTGGCCCCAACTTTATTTCAGAGAAATAACTTGAAAAAGTGTGTGCAAACACAACAGATTGTTAGGTATCTTCAACTGGATACATACATAGCCTAAGAGCTCAACAACAATAGGCTTAAAACCAGATTATTCAGTTGGTTATTGTGATTTTAAAATAGTATGCTTATGTTTCTGCCTGTGTACACTAGCAGAATTTTAGATAACTGATCCAAACATTGTAACCCCTGAGTCATTCTAGAATAATACATGATCCTGCTGTTTGGATGCTCAGAAAACTGAGGAAAATATTTATTGCTTTTACTGTAATTCAGCACTGGGAATGGAATATTG
Organism: Chionis minor; assembly: GCA_013398295.1. Lineage (NCBI taxonomy): Eukaryota > Metazoa > Chordata > Aves > Charadriiformes > Chionidae > Chionis > Chionis minor. The sequence continues at coordinate 103,338 of VZSF01002935.1, forward strand.
TGTTAAACTTGTTTTCATCAAAATGACTTAAAATCCTATAGCTGTATCTTGTTGAGGGAAGTGCTCTTTTGGGGCTAGTTTTGCTAGAGTTTATTTCAGCACTGGTGTAATACTTTAATGCTTTGTTGTAACCTATCTTCATCTTTTGAGCAAAATTAATCTTTATTGAAACCCCATGTCAGGGATATGCATGACCTGATATTTATCTTATGTTTGTGTATGTGGGGTAATCATAATTCCTAATTGTTATTTTATTATTATATAGAGTTCAGGAGCTTGCAGTCCGCTTGCTTGTAATTGATGGCATAGTGTCCTGGTCTGAGGTGAAATTTAGTCTTGCTGAATAATCTCTCACTGATTTGTTTAGCGCTATTTCTGGATAGAAGAACAGAAGAATTGGACTCAATTGGGTTTTTACAGTAAACTGGAGCAACACTGAGCTTCTAATAGAAGAGTGACTATAACCAGATTATTTCAATGTGCCTAACAGTACATTCAAGAGAAATTAGTTATTTTCAGTCCTGTCTATCATAAGGAATTTTACATGACAGCTGGCTGATGAGGCATAAATTGGCATTCTTCAGTGTAACTGAGACGGCCCTTCCTTGCTTCCAGTCTTTGCAGTCCCTCTGCTAATCTGACAGCTCAACAAAGGTGACTGGTGTCTCTGGCTTTTAAAAAAGTTCAGGTGATCTAAGCCCAACAGCTGTGTGTTTTCTTCCATGAACATCTGGCACTCATCGTGGTATGTATTGTTGTATGTTTTGTTTTACATGTGCCAATACTGCCTTAAAGCTACTAGAAGGCCAAAGTTTATTTTGGCTGAGTAGTCAACTATTTAGAATACACAATAATATAAAACTGCTCATTTCCCTCCAAACTCCTACAGCTGTTTTGATAAGTTATAAAGCAAAGAGGAAAAACTAGACATGACTGCAACTGGAAGATGGATTCTCTGGTGCATCTGCAGTGGGCTCACAGCTTGGGTGGTTGCAGGTCAGATACATAAAGGAAAAGGGATCATTTCGCACTGGTATCCATCATTAGTAGTAACTTAGGACAAATATTAATACTAGTGAAATCAAAGCTCCTTGAGTTTTAAATGGGCTAGTTACATGTAATAAACTACTTAAAACATGATGAATAGCTTTAAAATTGTAGCCTCTTCAGCAATTAAATGTCCATTAAATATATTTCTGGATCTTTTTTAATCACCAGAAAGAATTCCTTAAAATTCAATATATTAAGATGAATCGACTGATGACAGTAAGGGTAAACCTGCCACTGGTTAAAATGTGGAATCTTTTGCTAAGCAATGACATGTGACAGAGAGGTGACTCTGATGTATTATTTTATTATAATAATTTCTAATTAATTTTTGACTTTAATAACTTCTCTAATATGGGAAGAAAAGACAAATTTTTAAAGAAAGTATGAATCTTGACCAAGATCATAAATTTATGCAACTTTAATCAATGAGTTAAACCTTCAGTCTAAATATGGTTCCTGAAAGAAAAAGGTTAACTCACAAAAGGGCTGCTAGTGGGTCATGAAGGAGAAACTATTCTGGTCTGTTCTGCAGAAATTCACATTTAATGTCTCTGTACGAATTCAGTCAGTGGTCTGCAATGGAAACTTCAGGTGGTACGTTTCCTTGTTTGCTTTCACACATTCATCACAAATTACAGAACTGCTCAATTCTGTGCAAGACGCAAAATGGAAACAGTCCCTTGCTCGTTGAGTTTAGTGCTTAAAGGTGGAAAGAGAATATGCATGGGGAAACCCACTGGAAGGATTAATTTTCAAGTTATATTTTTAGACGGAAGAAGATGGAATTAATTCAGAAGTGAAGGTGGCATCATATTTATCATAAACTCCGCTTTTGTTTCTCTTTTATGAAATGTGTCAAGCTGTCTGTTGGACCAGCCATTTCAGAGTTATAGGCCCTGTAGGACCTGCCATCTTTGTGTACAATCTAAGACAAAAAAAAAAAGGCAATTTAGCATAGCACAGAAACCTGCTAGCAATTATATGTAGCAAGGAGAAATTAGTTTGAGACAGAAGTATTTTTAAGGGGATTCTGCCCCTTCTAGTTGGAAGTTCCATTAACTTTAGGGTAGTGTGGAAAAAAGCCAGACAGAAATAAAAGACGAGATGGGGCAGCTAGAACGTACTGCTGTCTGGGCAAAGGAATGAGACGATTGTTCAGTGGTGACTTGAAAGTAAAGACAAGCTCTGTTTTTGTTGGAAATGCTTAACATAAGGGCGTTAGGAGAAAACAGTAGTGGGTGTTTGTGTTAAATGGACTGTAAGGGAGAGGCATGGGAAAGTTGGGTGCGTTTTAAGTGTTTCTACATTGTACTTATACTTTCAAAGCTGTTATCCTGCCTCTTGGGTAAATAATATTTAGAAAATATTTATAACATATACAGTCAACTTGATATTTAGGTCTTTCAGAGCCTAGGGGGGAAAAAAAAGGAAGCAGCAGTAGTGTTAACATAGTTCAACCCTTGTGTACTTAAATTGTAAACTCATGGAGGAAGAATTGTACAGGGATATGTTTGCACAGTGTTTGATACAGTGGGTTCCTGGCTTCTGTATCTTATTATACTACAAATAGCAGGCAAGAAACATAACTACATTACAGTCACTGTATTTTAGAATTTTAGTTCAGACAGTAGTGATCAAACCGGTGGTAAAATGGGATTTCAGTCTGTGTTTGCACATGTGTAATTTGAAATTAAATCCTCAAATAAGCTGGTAGAACTATAGCTGTAGGGGGAGCAGATGATCAGAGATCAGAGGCCAGTTAGTGGGAAGAAAAATGGGCTCAGGGGTTTCCTTTGTTTCACCCAGTTACATATATATATATATATATCCGTAATCCATACAGCTGCAAAATTACTTTAGTTTGGCCAACTACTGCTGCCTTCTTCTCTCCCCTCTCTAAACACATGGCTTCTTTCTCCTCATACAAACTACAGCTGTAGAGGCAACACTAAGGCTAGTGTTACTAGCCTTGTTATTCCCATTCTTATTCTCCTCAGTACCTGCGTGTAGCCTTCATCCCTGGAAGCAAAGCCTTTTGATAGAGCCTTAAACATTTTTAGTGCTTTTGGGTGCTATTCTTAACACATACCTGAAATATATTGAAAGACACAGGACAGTATCTTTCCTTATCCAGCAAAAACATTTATTTATTTGTTTGTTTTTAAAATGATAAAATAAGCAGATAAAATCTTGGTGAGTTAATGCAATCAAACTATGAAATTTATTCACAGGCTTTTCCTGTTCTTCCATCTATATGACTGGGACAAGGGCTACCTGCATTTTTGATGCTGGAGAGGGAGGTGAATGTTTCAATGATAATATCCATTCTGGTCTTTCTGGGCAGCCTTGTTAAAATCCAACTTCTTCCCTTCAGGAATCACGGAGAAGATTTCAGCTCTGCTATTGTGCCTACTGTGCTCGAGTGGGAATCCCACCAGTTCTGCCCACAGGAGGAGAGCAAACAGCAGCAGAAACGAAACCCAGTGAGCATGTGTAAGAAGGGAATTTTGCTTAGGGCATCTGAAGTATCATGGGAGGCTTAAGATAAAAGTTGTTTTTGTGTTTGGAGTGCAGCTGTAGAATAGCTGACCTCAGGCTCAATAGCTGCTAGGGACTTTTAGCTTCATCATTTGATGGTATAAAGTTTCAAGAATGTTGATTTTGCACTGCTAGCATTTTAGATGCAGTGGATGCTGCCTCTAGTTCTTCAGCTGAATTTGCTGGAGGGCATGAACTTAAGAATTTTTCTCCTGATTTTATTGGATAGGAGAGATTGATACTAACTTTACATGAAGACGAATTTTAAGTGTCACTTCTTAAAATTCCTTTTTTATACAAAGCCTACAAAAAGAGTAGCAGGCACCTGGCAAGCTGAGACTACTGCACTTCAGGATGACCAGTGCAATTTGCTTCATAGTTTCCCGTCTGCTTATGTCTGTACCTTCTTCTCTGATGCTGGAATTGCAATTTTTCTGTTGCAGCTCAGGGTCAGGCTACACCTAACACACTGATATCCATGCCCAGCACTTGTTTTCCCCCACAGCTAATTCAAATACAAACAAAAATGGGTTTAACAATATTTCAGGAACTGCAGTCAGCACCTCTTGCTTGGTTGCTTATGTGTGCAGGCTAAATCAATCCTCGCGATGTAATTCGTCTTGTATACATATTTATGCTCAAATCACTGTCACCACAATGCTTCACATTACCAGAGACTTGGGACTATATTCTTTTCAGAGGAGAGATATTCCCTGTCTCAGCGGGAGGCACTGCCTGAGAGATACCTTTTGCCAGATCAGGCCGATCTGCAAAAATGGTACTTGTGGTATTTTGTCTGTGGCTTCGCTTTGCTTTTTTATAGCCATCACACAGGGGTGACATTACCTGGTAGGCGGATTGTTTAAAGAATGGCTATATTCTCCAAGAGTCCCAGATGAAGTATGAGCTCTGTACGAGCTCTCTCAACACCGGACATGTTCTCCGCAGTAGGGTACAAAATCCTTCTGCAATGAGTCAGTATCCCGAATGCTGCACACGTTGCTTGTAAAAATATTCTGTGCTGTTCGAAAATGTAAGTCAGTCCCCATATCTCTGTAAGTAGGTTGACATCTTCTCCCAAGCCTTTGAATGACGGAAAGGAGAAGTCGTTTTGTCTAATTTCAAACCCGCTCAAATATCATCGCTTTCAAGGTTCAGCTCAAGTTTGAACATTACTAGGTACATGTTTTATTTCAAGATTGTGGTAAAGGGGCAAGGCAAAAAAATCAGTGAAAATATAAAGCAAAAAAAGCACTGGAGAGCTGCTCTCTCTGGAAAAACAAATATGGAGGTTGAGAGTGATCAAGAAACAGGACTAGGAAGGGCAGAAATTCACATGAAAATGTCAACACTCTCTGTACTATATGGGCCAGTCACTGTGCTGGGTTTGGAGATGTTTCCTTATCCATGAAGAACAGGTTTCCATTTAACAGTGCAGTTAAAAAAATAAATTGCCACTAACATAATAAAAAAGGTTTACAGAGGAAAGAAAGAAGAATTTTGAAAACTCTGATCCCTCTTACCACCAGTGTTCTCCAGGAAGATTTTTCACAAACTTTCCAGCTTGGGAAAACTTACCCATCTCTTCTCATCCGTTTTCCTTTATTTCTTCGGTATTCCAGATGATTGGTTGCTGCCTGTCCAAGTCTGGCTGGCTAAAGTGGGATAGTACTAGCTTTCAACACTTACTTTACAGTCGAGCTCATTTGCCTGTTTCTCACCCCTCCTCAATGCATAAGGTGATATATGGCGAATCTAGTGCTACTTGTTACATTTCCTTGGTAAAAAAAAATGATTTGCAAGTATGTTTTGCTTGCTTGCTTGTTTTCTTGCATTATGTTACTTGTATTCCTTGCTTGCAAATATTATATCATGACTTGTTGCTTATGCTGTCTACAGTGCAGCTAAATCCAAAGGACTGGCTGGGAACAGCTGAAGGCTGGAAAATTTGTTCTGCTTTCAGCTGAACTTTTCTCTGAACTTTGCTTTGCCTTGCATTGCAGGAACCCTCTTCTTCTCAGGTGCAAAGCCAGGGAGTATGGAAGCTCTTGGAAAGAAGATTGGAAAAAGTTGGAACGATACTTAAAGCACCCGGTTCTTCTCTCCGAAAAACTCTCGTTTCTGGACCTTAGTAATTTCTCCATTTTGTAGACCAAAAATTACTGTTTGGGCAGGATTCTCATTTGGTATCCACATCTACTGATTCTGTGCCCATGTCAGCCTGTCAGGAGAATTGACAATAACCATGCTTTTTGACTTGTAGTGTCAAAATATCATAAGGTTCATTAATCTTTTCACCCTGTACCCCTAGATTTTACTTCCATGCTATATTTTACCTGACTTCTAACATAACAGCACCCCTCTCTTTGTATGCTATAATCCAGTAATGGTATTTGGGCACAGTGGTGCTCTAATTAGCTTCCAGTGGTGATTAATCCTTTTTTGCCCCCAAATGGCAGTTGTTTATATCATTGGTAGCGCTCTCAATTCTGACCAGCCTTTTCTTATCAGTCAAGTCCTTTTTCAACACCTGGACCTGGCAAAGAATTTCATGCATCAATGCCTAAGAGCTGTTTTAGAGCCATTAACCACACCAGTGCTTACAAATGTAAATGCTACACTCTCGAAGCAGCATCCTGCTTCCCAGTCCTCATATTCCTCTTCCTTCTCCTCCTCTTCTTGCCCTTATCCCCTCAAATTATTTTAAAGTAACCCTGTGATTCAACAGGGCTGGGATCTTCAGCACTCTGTCCTGACTTTCCAGTTTCCAACTGTATGTTGACTTCTAGTAGGGGGAAAAAAAATAAAGGAAAGGAAAAGAAAAAGAAAAAGGGGTTTTACTGTACTGAGGCTGGTTTTAACATCTGCCTACTCTTGGCACTGTCTCAACGTGGATATTTAATAATGCTGTACTCTGAGTTGGCCAGTAGGTGTCAAAATAACCTGTCATTTGAACAACTGCGGTGTGTTACTGATGGGAAACTGATAATCTTTTGTCTTGTCTAGAGTTTATGAAGAGCTGAGCTCATCCAGTGTCTTGTGTCTGTACCCAAGAGCAGAGTTGATGTTGTGGCAATTTATCAAGAGTTTGGCACTGCTGTAAATACCAGTATTACAGATGCTGTCTCAAATCTGATGAAACCAGTAGATACTGAAAGTTTACCCAGGCTAGTAAAGCTGTAGAAAGCCATATGCTCCCCTGACTGCCTTTCCCCTGTCCCCCAGTAATACTTAGCAAACTGGACATACACTTTCTAATAGTCTGCATGTAGTGCTGCCGTAAATTGAGATGAACACTTTGTTTTGCTGGTCACGTTGGCTTTGTTTTCAGTCCTTTTTTCCCACCGCATCTGACCTTAACTTGACTTTTCTGAACGTTTTGTACCTGAAAGCAGACCCGACAAGATGAGTTTTACCTTCAAGGGTACAAGGTGGCTCTGGCCGACTTTAGCACTCAGTGCGACCCTATGAAGTGAAATAGTCTAGCCCTTGCATTCAGTGTCTCACTAAAAATTTAGGGAGCCCCTGTATGTACTCAGGGTGTTTGTATTATGAACAATTCTCATGTTCTTTGAACATGAACTTTGGTTTAGAAGACAGAAAAATACCCAATGTTTTTGTTTGATTTGTTTTGTTTGAAGATCAACATTCATGTAGGTGTTTATTCTTTTCAGCCTACTTGTTAATGCATATGAGAACATTCTGCGATCTCAGTTTACCAGGATTAAGGTAGGTTTGCTGCCCTAAAACTTCACGTGCTTGTACGATTCTAGTTTAGTATTGTGAATGAAAAAGTTTACCTGGGTCTATAATTGTAGATTTCGTAAACCAAATTTTGTGTTTCAGTTTATTGATGAAGCAGAGTAAAAACATAGCAATGAACAGAGATTTAACCTGTCTGCTTTGGGAATGGAGTTTTATCTGATTTTCTAGTTTCCTCAAAGTGCTGTATGTGAGTCTGTATGTGGATGACTTGATCTTTGTGAAGGGCGCTGTTACTATTAATTCCAGTTTATTTCAAGTTTGGTCACCCACATGTGGCAAAACAGGCATCCCTTTGGCTGCAATGAGGATTCCAGGCACAGGTCTGGCTGGAAGATTGCTCTCCTGAAAATCAGCCCCCTCCCCCTGTTCATGATGGTGATGCACCGAATTAGCTGCTGTAAATAAGAGAACTAATGACTTAGCAGAGGCTTCACTGAGGGGGGGGAAAAAAAAAACACCCCCATGCTTTTATTTGGGGTTTTTGCTGAAAGAGAAATTAAAAGTTGAAAACTGCAGTGATATGAACAATGGACAGATATATATTGGTCATAAAGATTCAGTCAGGCTGGAAATGAGAAGCTTCCTACCCCTCAGAGCAGTGAAATTCTGGAAGAGTCCTCTAACAAAATGAATAGGAGAAACACAACCCACGAAAACAAAGCAAGCCACAGATTATTTGAGGTAAATTATATAAAAACAACTACTGGAACTGGTGCTTGTGAGAGCCAGGGCTGGATCTGATGACCTGAAGAGTCCTTCCAAGCCTGTTTCCCTTGAAAACAATACCTGATGACACGTGTTCCCTATTTGATGCTACAAAAGAGCCTGTGTTCATATCACAGGATTGCCTGGTGCTGGGTACCATGCGGGCTTAGATCAGCAACTGGTTGTAAACTGTTGGTTCCTTTCTGTCAGTGAACGCTGGCAGAAATGTGAAACATACTGCAACATCTCACCCAACAGTGGGCAACTTGTCAAAAATAGGGCTGCTTATTGGTGGTTTGACCTATGCCAGCTCTTCACCTTACATTTATTCATGGCTCATCATGGTGCGGGTTCCTTTTTGTTGCTTTATGTTCATGGTTGGTTGTGGTGGAAAATTTGTTTTCAGTTAGTATGGGATCAAACCCAGTAGACAACACCAAAGTATGGGTGAAAAATTAACCCTAGATGAGTCCAGAAAGTGCATTGGGTAAGAGGTATACAAAAGCACAAAGGCCAAAGTGAGTCTCTTCAACAGAGCGGAGTGGTCAGGCGGGATTTGATTGGAATCAGAGAGCTCTAACCCATGAGATCTTGGACGACGCCACACATCTGTGGGATCTGTTGGTTCCTTGGCCTGGTGAGCAGAACATAATTTATTTTAGTAAGATTGTAAATTGAAATACAATGTATATTGAGTCCTGCCCTTTCAGCTTTCACCTATTTCAGATGACTTTCTGATCCTTAATACCACACTATAGTAACAACAAAAAAAGTCTTTTTAATACCTTATAGTAGTTGCCAGTAATAACACTGGTTTATAATGAAGCCAACAAATACTGAAGTTTGAACAATTTGTGAAGTCAGTAGAAAATGTGTAACCACATACTCAGGCAAATAGGCTTTTCTTATATAATAATCACCCTGCTCTTATAAAAAGCAGATGCAATTTCAAAGCAATAGAAAATATATATGCTGCATATTGGAACACGCTTGTTTAAGAAATCATCTCCTAAAAGTCCATGGCTTTGTGTTTACTGTCTCTATCTCTTCCTTTTTCTCAGTGAGATTGTTTTCTGGTCCTCCCCTTGCCCCCCATTGAAGGTGCACACCACCCACCACGATCATGGTCCATTAAGCTCTTGTGCTAAACAAAAAAGTTCTACGGAGCTTTCATTTATCAACCTTCCCCCAAAGTGCTTTATGCATTTCATCAGGGATTTGCAAAACTATTCACAGCTTCGGAAGCACAGCACTGGCGCGCTGTGATCGATGGGAGAGGAATTCAATAACCGCCCAATGCTGTTGAGCAGTCCTGGGTAGTGGTAAGGGACAGGAAGTGAACGAGCAGAAGATAATGAGCTGAGGTAGTTAGGTCTTCGTTTAAAATGGGTTCGGGTTTTTAAGTGCTCTTGGCAATTAGAGCCTCACTTTTAAGTCTCATTCAAAGAATGTTATTTTTGAGAAAAACATAACATACTGGTGGGTATTGCCTCAGGCCTGTCTCAAGTAGGTATTTGACCTTGCAAAGACAGGTAAAGTGAAAAAATATTTAATTATCACAAAATATGTCATTTATCTACACTGACTTTATAAAGATGATGTTCCACTGATGAACAATGATAAATATACATGTAAAACCTTTCAAAAGATGGATAGTACTGCTTCAAGACAGAATGGTGCCCTGGAAGCACAAAGACTTATTATCAGGATTTATCTTAGTGCTCTCCACCCAGATACAGTCCCAGTCTAACACTGCTTATCTTAGCTATCCTCTTAATTAAAATAGAAATGCCTTTGTAGGCAACATTTCCCCTTCTCGCCTTCAGAGCCGGGACTGGTGTAGTGTGGTGTGATCTTTCAGTCCTGGAATAAAAGGGTTTGTTCTTGCAAACAGTTTTGGAGGGTGTCGGTCTGAGCTTCTTTATTTTGCACTGTGGATGTCTGGAAAATTGCCGCGGCTCCTCAGCTGGGTATTCTCATTGCTTAGCACATTCCCTGCAGCCCCTGACAAGAACGTTACTGTGGGAACAGGGGAATGTCCAAAGCACACGATGTTCTGGCAAATCCCAGCTGGCAGGCAGCCCTCTGGGGTCACAGCTAGCCAGATGTGACGTGGGCTGCTCTAAATCAGACCATTGGCAAGCTCGAAGGACCAAGAAAATTCTTGCTACATCCACTTACCCCCAGCAGATACTGGGGCAGCTGAGGTTAGAGGCTAACATAGTGCTTCTTAGCAATTTTGAGGTGGAACATCGATCACTGGTTTCCATGAGGAATTAAAAGTTACATTCAGTTTATTGACATGAGAGACTATATAAAAACATGTTCTCTCGCATGAGAGAGAAAACTATGATGCTTAAAGCATTCATTTAATCCATAGTTTTTGTCACAAAAACAAGAGACCGACAGCAATGTTGTTTACAGTTTTATTTAACTCAGAGTTAAATGGGACTGTTCTTGTGGCGAGCCATAAATAATGCTGAAGTCACTGTAATTAGAAATTACATTATTTCTGAATTTCATAACCACGATCGGGGTCCTGTTGTGCTAGGTTATTTATAAATGTGGCATAGAAAATTCTTTCTGAGCATTTAATGGCAAGAAAGGACAAGAAATGGCGTGGACAAATAACCAAAGAAAAAGCAGAATAGCTAACTGAAAGTGATCATATGAATGACAGAGATGATCCTCACAGCCCTATGTTAATACTCTTTCACGATCATAGGTGAAATTGTAATGACTATGAACAATCCATAGCTGGTTTTTAAAATGACTATGTATTGTATTTAAAGAAAGTACTGTTGGAATGAAGACTGCAGAATTTTATTAAATTTCCTTCATTAGTTTGTTAATTCTCATGCAGATGCTATTTGTCTTATGTTATAAATGGTTATTTGCCATATATTATCTCATTTCATTAAAGCAGCCATATTTTTTAATGTCTTTTAACTTTCTTTGAATTGTTTAGTTTAGTTGTGTTTTAATCGCAACCCTAGTCAAGTGGTGAAGAATAAATAGTAGATAACAATGACGAATGAAGCAAGAGTTTCACAGAACATAGGTGTCTGATCCAGCTTCTGCTGAAATTCAGGAATAGATTCCTATTGACCATAGTGAAAACAAATGGAGAAATGATCTTTCGATTCAAGTTGCAAGGTTTATGAAAAATTAGTCTGCATAGTTAAACTCACATAAGCCCTCAGCCGTGAGGCACAATGGTAGTATAAGTTTTGGACCTGAAAGGGGTTATTAGTTGAAAAGCAGTTTTATTTGTCTGAGAATAGGAAGAGTTGTCCTTTTATATTATGGATTATGGGTAATTTAGGAACACCTGGGTGGTCTTATGAAGAGCAAAATAAATTAGGACAGAGTATAAGTATGTGTAGATGAGGTATAACTGTATGGCATACCATAAACAGTGCTATATGACAGTGAATTATATATTGCTATTTTTGTTTATTGCTTAAAAATACTATAATGATTCTCAGATGATAATTTTATATAAGAGAATAAGAACAGACAGAAAAAACAAAAGAATGGTTCTGTGTCCTTTTGTGCAGTCTAAGAGTGTTGCTTACTTACAGAATGTAATGCTATCTATTTTGAATGTCAATGAGATTGCCTCATGCACAGATGACAAAATCATTCTGCTCAAGAACTTTGGCTGGATTGCAAATGTAACTCTAGTTCCATTCTTCTGTTCTCTGAGAGAGACGTAATTTGGTATCAAAATTGCTTTTTTTCTGACCAGTCTCTCTGAAACACGTTTCTTTCATAGAATCATAGAATGGTTTAGGTTGGAAGGCACCTTAAAGATCATCTACTTCCACCCCCCCTGCCATGGGCAGGGACACCTCCTGCTAGACCTGGTTGCTCAAAGCCCCATCCAGCCTGGCCTTGAACACTTCCAGGGATGGGGCATCCACATCTTCCCTGGGCAGCCTGTTCCAGGGTCTCACCACCCTTGTGAAGAAAAATTTCTTCCTGAGATCTAATCCAAGTCTACCCTGCTCCAGTTTGAAGCCATTACCCCTCATCCCATCACTACGTGTCTTTTTTAAAAGTCCCTCTCCAGCTTTCTTGTAGGCCCCTTTCAGATACTGGAAGGCTGCTAAAAGGTCTCCCCGGAGCCTTCTCTTCTCCAGGCTGAACAACCCCAACTCTAATCTGATTTCCTGTGTATATCTATTTGCTATACAAGACTCTTGAAGTTCAGTTTGATAGAAAGCAGAGTTTATATATAACTGACCTGTTTTCATGCTGAAGACTGCACCAGCTTTAGGGGAGTAGTTGAGGTAAGTGTTTACCAAAGGCTCTTTGACAAGTGGCAGCAAATTAGTGGAAACAGCAAAGACATGAAGTGAGGGACACTTGAAGAAAGCTCTTGATGAATCAAAAATGAAATAAAATTTTGATGATGTAAGAAGAAAGCAAGAGGAATACTTTAGACACATACATTAGATGTATAACCTGGTCACAGTGAAAGTTACTCCTACAAACAAGTGGAGCACATGGAAACTTGATAGAGATGATAGGTTATGCTGAAGTTATGGTTCCCCACAGAGGAAGGCTATCCAATAAGTGGTTTTAGCCAACTGAAGGCAACTCTGTAATGGAGCTTTAGACTGGAGAGAAAGTTGAGATAAAAATGACAGATAAAAATAGATATGGAAGTTGAAGGAGAAAAGGCATAGGCAGAGGGTGGAGTCTTGGGATCCTTTGCTGAAAGTGGGAAAGGAAGGGAAGGGGAGGTGTTGAATAACATGTTGAATGCCTAATCAAAAGGCACAAAGCAAAGGAAGGATGGATGTAAAGAGGAGAAGCGCAACAAAGAGTCCGTAAAAGCAGATGAAAGTTGAGGGACAGTGAACGTGGAGCAAGAACACCTTGATTCAGGTAGGAGGTGTGCTTCACTGTGTCTGGAAAGAGGTAATGTCAAGGGAGAAGCCAGACTGGACTGAGTGAAGGACGAGGTCAATGGGTAAGAATTTAGTATGACTATTCATGGCAACTGTTGAAAAGGCAGGATAAAAGGATGGAAGCCAGAGTGGTTTTTGTGCATTTCTTCGTCACACAGTGCAGGAGAATAAGGCACATTTCTGTCAAAAGTGTGAGGAAGCTAATGAGAGTAAGAGATTACGGAAAGGCAGGGAGAGTAACAGGAGAGCAGGGAGGATGGACTGGGTGATGGTGTGAGTTAGAGGGATAGTGGCGAGTCCTGCAGTTACTCTGGCAGGGTGAAGGTGGAATAAATGTAATATTAATAGCCTTCGCTTCAAATGTGCTCTCGTTCCTCTAATGGCTTTGCTGACGCTGCTGATAGCCTCCTGACTCTCCCTGATGTCACAGGCAAACCTATGCACGGGCCATAGGCTCTTCTCCTGCTACGCACACAATGCAGACTGTGTTCCAGTGGTGTGTCCAACACTAATGTTAAAGGAAGGCTCTGCTTTTTATTTTCAAGGACTTGAGCTTTCAAGGCTTTGGACTGAGTGCCAAAAACAATTCATCAGGAACGCTTTACAACTCAGCAATACAAAACCTGTTAGGATACAGATCACCCACAAGACAGAGTTTGGGGAGGAAATATGTAAAGCACTGGCTGACCTCAGCATGATTAATGGTTTTTAACACATTGAACTCTGTTGCTTACGATGTGAATTTTACGCTGGCTCACCCATGGTTGTTTATTTTTATTTTTTGAAGGAGATGGAACCTCCATTTGTGAAACTTTCGTTCATATAGAAGTTAATGACAGTCCATATATAACAGCAAAATATTTATATTGAGACACAACTGTCCCAGCAGATCCTACTTCTCCTTAGCAGTTTGTTCCCTTCAAAAGCAGCCTTTAAAAATTACAGATCTTGCAGAGTTTGTGTCAATCATCTCTGTTGTGAAAGGATCTTTTATGGGATGTGAAGCTCATTTTCTGGACTACAGCAATGAATGAGATCTCTTCTACAACTACAAAGCTACCCAGTCCCTGCTCCTTAGATTAAGAATATCCTGAGTTGGAAGGGACCCTAAGGATCATCGAGCCCAAATCCTGTCTCTACACAGCGCAACCTAAATATTAAATCTTACGTCCAAATGCTTCATGAACACTGACAGGCTCGGGGCCTTGACCACTTCCCTGGGGAGCTTGTTCCAGTGCTTCCCCACACTCTCAGGGAAGAACTTTTTCCTGAAGAAGACGAAGTAATTTTGATTCTCTTGGCTAGCACAGGCCAATCAATGGCCAGTAGGCCCGTTTAGGTCAGTGGCACTCATAGAGTGTTATTATTCGTGCCTCAGATGTTGAGAAAACCCAGTTACTGAAGTGGCATTTGGTGCCCTACATCTGAATGACATCTAGTGTACCTGTATGTTGCTAGGTGCTTGTAGCGATGGGCTACATCTGTTTGCACGTCGTGCGTGAATTCACCATTCCTCCGGAGCCTGCTTACACCCAGGAGCCTGGCTCCCATGGCTTCTGTGTTCACGTGGCCTCCAAGAGGTCACCAAACAGCAGCAATTGCTCCACGATGAAGAGACGTGCCATCTTGCCTAATCCAATTGTTCCCTGTACTCGGTGTTGCTGAGTCCTAACACACGGGACATGACTTCCAGTTACAGACAGAGTCCTTCCTTCTGGTTGCAGTAGCTCCTGCATTCAGAGGTGCTTGATCACCTGCACAAAGCATGTGGGATTTACCTCTAATGTGCTGTGGCTAAAATGAACAGGGCTGAGCCCATTTCTCCTCACAGTTCATGGGATCCTGCTTTTCCTATGTCCTTCTGGGAGGAGGCACCACAGCAGCTGGCAGAATGAGACCTTCCAGCCTGCGAGTCCAGCACCCCAAGGCTGCCCTGGACCATGCACCGGCCATGTGCTCGGTGTCTTGGGGCCTGGACATGCTGTACAGTGGAAGGAGTGCCACTACTTACACCTAAGCTGATTCATCATCTTTTTGACAGGACTTAGGAACTTTCAAAAGCAGAGGACTCCTTGCCTTGTCCTAGTTTCAAGGAAGCCAAAGAGATCATAATTATTTCTGGGCTTAGCTGCTAAGGGGATATGCTGTCTTTCCTTGCAACATTGAGAAGGGAGAATAAACCAGGGGACTGTTGTCAGCCAGGAATCACGTTCACAGTCAGCTGGAGGGCTGTTTCTCCTCCAGAGGTTTCTGCATCAGGTTGAAGAATTAGGGCTTCAGCCTCCTTCACGTCGCTTCAGTGTCCCAACAGTGGAAACCAGCAGCAGACAAAACCCTACTGTGTTAGGAATGTTCTGGCACTAGGTGAAAAGGAGGAAGGTGGCACCTGTTTCATAAGTATGTACCTTTAACCTAGAGCTACAGAGCTACAGCTTTTGCCTGGTTGACCCTTTATATAAGCACAAAGTCCAGACCTGTTTCTGTAAGCTTGTACTATCCATTCATCTCCCAATAAGACAGTCTCCATATTTCACCCTTGCTCTGACTAGTGTTACTCGTTAATCCTGAGCTAAGTTTAGAAGACTGAACTTATTACACAAGGCTTTTACCAGCTAGTTCAAGTCCTTTAGCAGCTGGTAACTTTATCAATTCACTTAACGGAAGAGAAAAAAAAAAAATAAATTTTACTGTCCTTCCTACTTTTTTCTTCTTGCAAGTGTTAGACTCCATCACTTTACTTTTCTTCACATATGCATTAACATTTTTCATAATCGCTTAAGTGCAAGTTCAAAAGTTACAGGTTTAAGCTCCTTAGAAACAAAGGTGTTTTTAGAAACATTGCCTAATATTTTGGAGGATTTATTGCCTGCTCTTTTTCTTATGGAAATCAGGCAGCTGGAATCTGAAAAGTTGTTATCCACTGGAGTATCCACTTGCTGGTTTGAGGTGATAATTCAAAGTCATGCCACTACAACACAGTATTGAAAAACATTAAAATTAATGTAGAAAAAATTCAAGTAGTTAATACTGACATCATCATTGTAGCACTTTATACCTGTATTCTGCACAAACCATCCTAATTATGTGGTCTACAGTTTAAACATCAGGTATAATCTAGGAAAAATTAATATTATACAGAAATATTTATATGCTTTTAGTTGGCTGAGGCCAAAGAATAATATAGTGTCTCAACAGACCTACAGCAAATCGTTTTCCCTAGCAGCAAGGTGAAGCATGCAAGAACACCCAAACTCCGGAGTTTTACCATGTCTTCTGCTTTTCTTTCTGAAAGTTTCCCTGGACTGCATGTGCATGCACAAACGTGAGGTTAATGTCTAAAGAAAACATGGAACGTGCCCATGGACACAAGGCAAATTGGTAAGAAATGTAAATTTCAGCAACCAAAGAAGATAATGGAGGTGCTGGAATGAAAGGTCATGTTTCAGATGAGGTAATTGCCTTGTGATGTCAGCATGCAATGGGATGGTTTGGGGAGGGGAGAGAAGAGGGAGAGAGCATAGTGCAGGGGTGATGCCTTGAGGCTCATCTCAGGAATTAGCAGTAGATTAAGGCAAGTCGCTGCTCTGTTAAGCTCTGACACCAATCAAATATCTAGGTTTGTCTCTTATCTGTTCTGGAAATTACCATTACAGCTCATTAGATATATTCTGATTACACATTTACGGTTGGAAAACAAGAGAATAGAGTGGAAAGCAAATGAGCTTATCTAAAGAATAAGGTTACTTTGAGGAGTGCAATTTTAAAAAAATAAAATATTTATTTTCCTGTTTAACCATTTTCTAAATGAAAGGGGTTTATTCTTTTCCTTCCAATGCAAAGTAGGTTTGTTTTGAAACTAGTTGAGTTGTGAGGTGAAAAAATCTGTATATGTAACAGGTCAAACAGCATGAACCATTCAATTGACCTGTATGCTGTTATTTACTAATGTTTTCAATGTCATGACTTTTCATCCTATTTTGAATTAGCTAGCCATTTTGTTGTCTATATGGAGCACCTTTAGAAGATCAATGACTCTTTAGAGAGGTTCTGTACTATTTGTGCTTACAGCTCTTGACTTTGTACACATTTTCTGCTTTCCGAAAAAAAGTAAATGAAAAAGATAAACTTTTTCTTTGAGTTACCTGCTGTGAATTGGATAGAGATGCAACAGGTATTATAGGTGAATGGACGTTGTGAATTCTGGAATATCCTTTGTGTTTTGTTGCAGCCATCAGAATACATAAGACTACAGTTAGGTTTCTGGTGTCCATTTATAAATGAAAGGTGGACACAGTGGCATAATAAAGATAACACATCTTTGGCGTTCACAGAATGCCATGGTGACACATGATACAAATCCTGTCTACTTCTGGTTCAAATGTGGCACTCAAGCAAGAGTACGAGCAATGCCGTGTGTCTGTTTCCCTCTTCCCTCCATGTTTCATAGTCTGAAGTTGTCCAAATTCAGGCTCTACATACTGCTGAGCCCTTGCAAAAGGGTGAGGTTCCTGGTTGGTGCCAGACTCCTAAGTATTAAACAAAGGGTGTTTCTCCCAAGAGTCAGATCTTGCACCATGAAAACTTAAGGAAGTAGATTTCAGCCCTGGTTTACAGCCGTAATATCTCCAAAATACTGGTCTTTCTTTCCTTGTAAGTCTCCCATCTTAAGGTTGATCACTTTAACTATTCATTCAAAATGAAACTCTGGCCTGCTATTTCTGCTTCTGGAAAAGGGAAGGAAAAAGGAAAATAACTGAAACCTCAAATAGAGGATTCACTTCCATTATTGAATTTTATAAGGTGATATGTGGCATATAAAAGTCTGTATTGGTAGCTTGGGATCACATGCTTGTGTTTCTGCTCTGTCTCATCTGGAATGAGCTTGGACTATCTGTGTTATGGTTTGGACTGGAGATGGTTTTTCCCTTTCTCTTAAATTGGTGACTACAGGATGTGGCAGTTCTGATTATACTGAAAATTGCTGTAATTGTTATCAGGCAATAAACATTCAATATATTTTTGTAAGATGTAGAGCTTAGTGGAAGTTTTCCAGTATTTGAGAAAATAACTGGAAGCAAAATGCTAAGGATACAAATTGAATTTGGACTTTGAATACTGAGAAAGTTGGCCTGCTTTATTCTGTTAAGAAATGGAGGATTACTGTAACACTCACAGCAATGCAAGACATGTTCTCAGCTAAGAATTAATATGAATGTCTTTTTCATATAAAAACACATTGTAAGTAGTGCAGGAATGCATACCTGTCATAAGCATAACTGCTGTACAGAAAACAGAACAGGAATGTGAATTAAATGTTCTTACAAAGGACATAATTTTCCTCTTTGGTTCTCTCATAGGCCATATATGGGCAACTTCTATCAAATGAGCCTGCAATAAAAACTCTGTATTGTGCATTCACCTTTAAAGCAACCAAAAGATAATGCTTGTATAATTTAGGTGAGAGCTCTTATTTATTACTCTGAAATTATAGTACTTTTTAAAGTACTCCATATGTGTAGATGGGAGTGAAGATTCTTAAGTTGTTAACATTTGATCTCCTGTTATAATTAATCAGATCCAGAATGTAGCTTAAATAATGTGTTTATATAGGGTTGTCTAAGAGTTTTACTTACAATCTTGCTTTGAAACTGTCTGTATTGAATGGGACTAAATATAGGTGCACTCTTTTTCCTTTTGATAAAACACATTTCCACCGGATATTCCTCTTACTTTATTTTAAGAATTGATGATTTTAGAAAAAGTAAAGCTAATTCAGAAATCCTGTAAGTATTTTATCGGCCTAGTAACGTCCATAACTCACTCACTTGAAACATTGCAGGATGGGAATTAGGTTCTTGGATTAAAAAGCTCCCTTTTAAAATAAACAGGAGGAAACATAGGGGAGAGACAGAAGAGCGTAACTTGTTCAACATTTAACAAGCCTCTTGATCCATTTTCTGGACCGGTTGTCATGCTTTTGAAGAGAAAAGCAATTACGTTAGATAGGGGGGTGGTTTTCATGCACTGGGGGTTGAGAAAATTTTGGTTCTTTACAGAAGCAAGAATGTGAATGCTTGGCTCTGCCTCTAAGGTGATTTTTTTGACCATTTTTCTGCATACATCTGGGAGAAATCCAGACCTCACTGAAATCAGTGAGACTTTGCTTGTTGCCTTTAACAGGGCCAGGATTTTGTCTGTGAATGTTCAAGCTTTCAGTCACTGGCCAGCTCCAGCAGAAAGTTAAGCTTTTCTTTTTTACTACTGCAAGTTGCCTCATCCTGGCCCGAGACTGCAAAATGACTCCCAAGAAATTTTCTTTCTGGAAAGTACATCGTTGATGATCTTAGCATGGACTCTTGTTAGCTGAAGCACACCAATATTTTGATGAAAGACTGGGGGCCCAGTAATAATGTCTGAACATGTGCTAGGGGGTGGATTATATTAGGCTGAGTTGGGTCAAAGCGCTGTCTTGTAAATCTTGGCCAACCAGTGGGAAGCTTCTGCGTGGGATCCTAATGTTAAACAGAGGGCCTCAGTCCATATTGGGATCTCTGACAATGCTGTAAAAAACTAGCAGTGATAATGGATCTTGCAGGAGAGGACATTTGAAATCTCTGGGTCTCTAACTGAATGAGGGTTGGCTTTATATTACCACTGCAGAGAGGCAGACACGCACACAGCTGATGCAAATTCATTCAGCTTGGTCCTCTGACGCGTGCTTGTCTCCAAAATTTTTTGAAAGAAACAATTTACAGAAGTCAAATCAGAGATGTGGGAACTTAAGACATGTTCTTCAAAGTTTCCATGGTGTTTAGACCCAACCTTATTGCAGACCAGTGGATCTTGAGGTCCTTGATGCCTAATTTGTGTCTGAAAAATGGAGCTGGACACCAAAGTCATCTGGACTGACAAGCGAAGGTAAAGAGGTGACTCAGCATTCATGTGCATTGTCTATGCCTGACTTCTGGGCTCCACTTTTTGGAAGAGAAAATTTAAAATTCAAGGTAAGTGTCAAAAGCCACACCAAACACTGAATAAAGGTGCCAAAGAATGGGTTTGCAGAAGGTGACTGAGAGATGAGTTTTTCCATTTGCCTACCAGGCTGCCGTTCGGTACCTGTCTGAAACTGGGATGTGGGGTTCCTAGTTTGGAGGTCTCTAATGAGGTTATGCGTAGGAGGCTGGTGCTTGAGATACTTGGGAGGCCAAGGTGACCTGAGAGCAAGTGGGTCAGGCAACGTCCTGCCCACACAGACTGCTCACAGCACTCATGCCAGTATGTTGTCCCTGTTCAGGTTGCCTCTACTTACCATTGGGCTGCCATCTTTTCAGGTCTGACCTGGAGTTTGTGGATTACTTTCTCTGAAATCTCTGAATTTCAAGTTACCCTCCTAATACAGTTATAAATCTGTTGCACAGTCATCTGGTGATTGCATATTAATGTTTCCCAGAAGTTTCCACTAGTCATAGTATGTTCCATAATTTCGGGGAGTTATGTGAAATTCTGTGATTGGTTGTGAATCTCATTTTGTTATCTTACTGGAGAGGGTAAAGAAATAGGTGGTGGTATGCAGTCTTTCTCATAATATGGGAGAGTTGAAAAGATAATTTTAAGTTGTACTGACTGCAGAAGGAGGTAAAATACATTGGAAGTTTTTTTGTTTTTCTTTCGGAGAGAGAAGAGCTCTAGGGCGCTATCTTACCCCTGCTCTTCAGTCACTTTAAGATAAGAAAAGATTTAGATTTAGAGTTCTGAATATTGTGTGTGTATGGAATTCTGTGTTTAAAATGTAAGCCTTCAAGAAGACGCATAATTTGCCCCTACTGGCTTCCTGTCAAAATTGGTAATGTGTTTGGATGCAGCAAATAGAAATGTTGTTTTTATTTTCCTTAGTCTCTGAGCAGCGTGCCAGTCTGCTGTATGTTAGCCACACAAATAACTCTGTGGCAGGTCAAAAGGAAAGTTGGCAACTTTACAGCTAGGACACCTCTCTGCAAACACTATAGGCTATTCCCATCTCTTTCCTGGATGGCACTGGAGTTTCCAGGTCCTTGCAACTCCTGTGGCTTTTCTCCTGCTCTGCTGAGTCTCTGCCTGTGCCTTGGGCTTCTTGGTTCCTCTCTTCCTTTACCAACAAGAAGCAGCTAGGGGCAGATCTGGCAGGGACGGCAAAGCGCTGCTTGCGAGTGGACAGTGTGTTTTAGATAAAGGAGCGAAGGGTGTGAGGTGGCTCAATATATTACTCCAGGAGGGGTTTACCAGAGCCAGGAAAATCCAGCTCGTCCAGACTGACTCTGCTTTCCTTTCACCCCCTCCTGTGAGTAATGCAAGTTGTTTATTTCTTCATCCCTGCCCTTGCAGAGAACAACTCATCGTTCATTTTAATTCTGACCTCCTCTCCTAGGCCCCTCTTTGTTCCTTGAAGAAGCGGGAAGGGACAAGGGAAGGGAAAAACTGCAAGGAAAACCACTTTCCTTGTCCTTGCTGGATCACAAGCCAGAGAGGGCAGAACCAGATGAACTGCCTGAGCACGAGGAAGATCAGGACACTGTGATGTGTAGAGTAAACGTCTCCCTGGCTGGGGCATGCAGCCCACCCCAGGACCTCTCCTTCTCCCAGGCCCTGAGCAGTGACAGCCCCTTTGCTGTTTGGGTTAAATTCCTTTGCTGCTTCCCGTGTGTTTCCACACAATACCCTACTGGAGATTTCAGCTAGGACCAATTTTAAAATGAATTAGAACCTTTACTTCCTTTTCCCTTAGTAGTTCTCTCTAGTGATTTTATCCTTCTGTTTTTAAATTTCTAGGTAATTACTGAAATAGATGTTTATTTGATAATTTACAGTTTAAAAAGGAGTTTGAAAAGAAATTAATCTCATTAAATGGGAAGACACTATGTAATCTTCCCAGACATTCCACGTTTCCTCTTAATATTTTACAGTCTTTTTACTATTTACTTTGTATCTCTTTTCTTGAAAGTGTTTATTTTGGGAAGGTCAAAACAAAATTCTCCCTATGGCTCTCATCAGCTGTAAGATGAATGCATACAGTTGGAACAAGTTCCATTGAAGCTCTCATGCAGAAAAAACAAAGTCCTGACTGAAGACTTGACTCATGATAGATCTTTAATGACTATTGTCATGAAAAAGTAGTTAAAGTATTCCCCACCAAAAAAAGGGTGTAGCTTTGCTGCGGAGTCAGCAACACATCAAAATAGGGGCAACCGAGGGAGAGATTCAAAGCGCGAGGCTGATATGGGGCCGACGGGCATTGGAAAGAACATTAGCAGCGGCATGTTCATTAAAGAGGGCGACACAAGTGTGCTGGGGAGCTCAAGTATGTCACGGGGAATTTCTGATGTTACGGGGTCAGGCCCTTCAGATGGCATCAGCCTACAGGAATGGGTATTACAGTAGGGTGTTGTAAGTGTGTAGTCACCACTTAAGCTTTTGTAGGCTGCGGTAAAGCAGTTTTGCCTCAAATGTTCCCCTACTCTGTGGGGAAACTTGGGGATTATTTTGGGAAGAGAGGTTTGGTATTTCTATAGGTGGAGCTAGAGAGCAGGGAGATGCCTACGGAATTACTGCACATCCTTAAACAAAGCAGATCTGTTTCCACTGCCTTTCCTACTTGTCTGACAGTTGGCGTAACGCTTGGCAGTCAACAAACGCCGCATGCTGCTCTTGTCATCGTGCGGTGGGGCAGGAAAACTGCTGACATGGAAAAGCGCAGACAAAATAGAGCAAAATGATTCATGGCTTGGAAGGTTCTGTGTCCTGGGGAAAGATTAATCAAAACTGGCCTAGAGAGCTCAGGGATAGTAATATGCATGCATATTATAGTTACTGGGTGATAGAAAAACATCTTTGGAAGAGTTGGGCCAGATTCACAGATGCTATTTTAGGAGGTACGTTTATTATTTTTTGCTGTTAAGAAAGGTCTCTCATGTAAAAGTCTAATCTCTCTGCAAGTGAGGGGCTAGGAAACCCACGTTGTATAGCTTACAGACTTATGGCATTCACAAACAATCCTGAGGAGGACTGAGCGGAAAGTCCAAGAAAATTACACTTCTGGGCTATTGCTCAGTGAATGAAAGATGCTATGAGAGCTGTGGGACAAGCTTATCAAAAGGAAATAAAACACTTTCATTCTTGAAGAGTTCAAGTATCTGAGGGTCGTTCAGATTGTGATCTCGTTCTCTGTGGCTGTGAAAAATTGTGCTATATGATAATCGATACATGTTGGAAGCTGTGCATTTATCTTTCTGTAGCCCTAATTATCTTTGAGGTGACAAAGACAGTGATTGGAATGGTCTCAAAGATTTGGTACTAGTTAGAAAAGTAAGACAGAAAACATTTGAGAGGAGGGAATGTTTTAGACTAAATTTTTAAGGGAATATATCTAATAAAATCATTAACTGAGTGTGATTAAAGAATTTTTTTTCAAAGAAAGTTCTAAACTCGGCCAATTTTAACTGAATTTAAGTGCCACTGTTTTCTCAAAGTTATGAAGTTCCTGTTTATTGTGAGAAAACTAGAGCTAGGAAAGACGTTAGTACAGCTATGGAAGGAAAATTTTCACTGCACGTATCCTGGCCAAGCAACCAGCACTCACCGTGTTTGGAAACAAGCATGGTGTGTGCTGCCTCTTGCTTGACCTGAAGCTGATGGATATGGGGAGAATGGGGGGCAGTGTGGATTACAGGGAGGGGAATTTATCAAAGGAGTATGGAAAAGGGGCTTGGGCTATTGCAGTATGGAGGGGAGAATGATGCAAGCCACAAATCTGTAGGAAACGAGGCTTTATTAGTTCCACTGCTTTTGGAACAACTTGTTTAAACTTCCCTTGTAGGTAATTAACTTTCTAATGGCACTGTGAGATAGGCCACCTGCAGAACCCTTGGGCAGGGGGATTCACAAGCATGTATGGTTCAAAATAGGGCCTCATGGAAAACTAGGCAAAAGTGTGTTAGAATAATATTTACATTCAGTAGCATTAAGTACATCTGTTTGTTATTAGTGGGAGGCTGAACTGGCTAAAAATGTTCCACAAGAGAGTGACCCAGCAGCAGAAGGCCAGGTACCTCTGACAGCTTTTCTACAGCTACCAATAGAGCTGTTTTCAGAAGCATGGCAAGATTTCCCTCTCAATGTCAATTTGAATACAAAGGACATCAAATTTTGATTACGGAAATATATAGATGTTTCAATTCTGTCCCTCTAGCCCTCTGGTTTTGCACTTATTTTCTCTGTTGCTCCCATGTCTACATGGGTGTAAAGTTTTCATGCAAACTGAGGGAGTGCAGCTCTGGTTGAAATCAATGCAAGCCAAAGGTGGTTAGCCTGTTTGAAAAATGAAGAGTGATACATGACAGTCTTAAACCCAGTAATTTTAAATTCCCTAGAATATTATTCAATCAGAAAATATCACTGCATCTTAATTTAGTCAAACAAAAACACAGAACATGATTTTTTTTTTGTGTGTAATTCAGTTTAATCCTCTTGAACATAACTTCGATGTCTGAAGATTGTACACATAATTGCTAACAAGGATTACTGATTTCAATGTAGTTGTGATGATTTAAGCTACCTGGAAATAATGTTTGTTTTCAAGAGGAAAATCTTTGGCATAAGTAAGAACAGGGCCTAGATTTCAGTCGTATGTTTTAGATATGTATGTGTGCATATGCATACAACAGTATTAGAGAGATGGGCTGTTCTCGCTCAGGGTTTAGGAATTCCGCTGACCTGGAATTCAGGCTACCAGATTCAATTTCCTATTTCACAATTTTTCAACATAAAATAATAATAATAAAATTTAAAAAAATTAAAAACATCCCCCTAACTTGTAACTGTTATCTATTTGTTATCTATCTCTCTTTCTCTTTTCTGTATAGATTTGTAAGAACCTGAAGGACAAGGAAGAAAGGCATTCTTTGTATGTGTGTGTTTAAACATAACACACAGCACATAAAACCATGCAAACCCCCCATCTTTGCTAATCAACTCTTTCAGATCTTAAATATCCACAAATTGTGGAGAGGTTTCTAACTCTGAAAGCTATTATTGCAAACTCTTCTTTAATCACAGATTATTGCTGTCTTTCCTCTAAATTATTAAAAATCTCTCCATCCAACTGCTCTGCAGGTTTCCTTTAGCTTTACCTTTAGGTTCACACTCACTGTCAAGAGCTGCCTTGCTCTCTGGTCTAGTGTCTGCTGTCTCATCACCAAATGTTTGTGTCAGTTGGTAATTCTTGGCCAATGTAGATCTTAAATGGTCTTGAAGGTATAAATATGCCTAGACTCTATGTTACACCTTTGTCTTGCACTTACTTATTCTTGTGCTGTATACTCTTTGGGCTGAAGGATCCCCGGGCTGTTTTGTTTGCACAGCATATCGAAAGCCTGATATAAATGACAGAGCTCAGCTCTGCTGCCCAGGAACCCATGTTATTAGAATTTCCTGGAGTGTGTGAGACAGCTCTGTGGGACTGGCAGGCATCATACAGGAGCTTTGAAGGACTCGTATGCCCCTGGAAAGGCATATCCCTCCTATTGGAGATGAGCTAGGATAACCCAAAAGTTCTCTGGTGGCACTCAGCACTGCTACTCGCTTACCTCAAATTATACAAGCAGGCATTTATTAATTATGTAGCTTGCTACAGTTAAAACCCGTCTCACAGAAATCATTCCTGAAGAGAGGAAAAAGCAAAAAGTCCTTTTGATTTCACCAAATCTGGAAGAAACGTTTCTCAGTTATGCTCAAAGAGAAATGAGCATTGGGAAGTAAAATGTCTCCAAAGAGAATTAACACAATAGCAACGGGTATGAAGAGCTGTGTGTCTGGAGCTTAGCAGCAGAAGTAACCACCTTATCATGAGACTCAGAGTGTTGTTTTGTGGTTTGGAAAAGCAAGTAGGTATGACCAAAATGACTGTCCTTTGGGAAGATGGAGTCAAAGGGCACATGCTTGAGAGCCACAAATATGAGCTATTCAAAAAACAAACAAAGACCTCTAAACGAAAATGTGCAGGTGACTGGAAAGGTCACCCTGTGAAAAGCACAAAGAATGAAGCAAAGGAAGGTGATGAGGTGTGTTTGAAACAGTGGCCTCATCTCCTGTGTAAGTGCACTAGATGAGGAGCAATGTGGGTCAGTAGATCCCACACTGAAGCTGGGGCCTTCCAAGCTCCTCCAGTCTGCATGAGGCCTTGGGACACAGCTGCTCATTTAATGACGAGTAATGTGGGTGGGTGATGTGTTCAAAATGTGTTGATTTCTAGAGCTGGGCTATTTAAACAGTGAAGAATGGCAAGAGTTTGAAACAAATCTTTACATTCTACAAGCTGTGTAGCTGTCTGACAAAGGAAGCAAATATTCATTCAAAAATAGATCACCTACTTAAGATGTAACCCTGCAAGTAAGACAAGAATTTCTTCAGTAAACTCAATTGCACGCAGTGAGTCACCCCTTTTTCTTCTATAAATTTCTGTGGAAAGTCATTTGGTTTCAGAAAGGTATGGACTGGATTCTCCGCTTTCTTGTACTAATGCCTATTAGTAGAAAGTTCGTGGATTACTCGTTCATAGACTTAGTCATTCAAGGATTTACTCTCCTCTGCCGTCCTGCTAGCTGAAAGCTTCTACGCTGACATTGTGGTGACACCAGCTCCAGGCAGTGCTGCCACTTGTTTCCCATACACCCTTTTCATGCGCCTGTGAAAGCTGAAGGCTCTGCTGAAATTAGACATTGTTTTTCAAACCAAGCTTTATACAAGTCAGATAAAGTGGGTTCCACTCACCAGGCCTGCTCTAGCTTGCTTTTCAGTGTGCAAATTTCTTTTCTTTACTCCAACTTTTTTCACTCTTCCCGGCCCACACCCCGTCCGTCCCCCCCCGCCGCTGTTTTGCCAGCTACAACTATTTTGATGAGTCTCATTTTGTTATGTGTGGTCACTTATCTGTTGCAACGGGCTTACTGGCTTCCGCATGTTGCTAAAATGTGTTTGGAAGAGGGGATTAAGTTACTGTTTCTAGCTGTGAGTTTGTTTGGTCACTTGGACACGTTCACTGGGATGTGAGATCCTAGAGTCCATGCAGAGCCTTCCAACTGGAGATTTTCTATTTTCTTTCCTCACTGTGGGGGACCTCACACAGGCTTCCCCTGTGAGCCCTGCTGCAAGGAAATGCATGTAGCATCACAGCTTTACTAGAGCAAAGCTTCAATCCAGCTTCTGGTATTCACTGCCTCTGGGATATTACTTGACGTACCTCACCCCAGAGATAAAATAGAGAAACAGAGATCATGAAAGGTCTCTCTAAACTCTAATGACCATTGCAGGAAACCTTTCTTGAATAATTCCTGACAAAATTTGTTCAGTGAGTGAATCCTATCCTTGCTTTTGTTTGAGTTAAAATTTGGCAATCAGGAATTAAAATAGGATGTTTAACTATGAGTGACTGAAAAACTCCATAGTTTCCTCTTTTTCTGCTTTTGTTTTTAATGGATGTTCCCCATTAGAATTATTTCCTACTAATTAGAATTCTGCTTTGAGAATGTAAGTATTATAAGCATTGACTAGGTCATGTTTGAGTCAAATCTATTTCCTTGTGAATGTTGTGACTGCTTTAGATGCTACTCTTCATCAGCTTTTTGCCGATGCCTTCATATGACCAGTTTTTGTACTTGAGCGTTTTTTGGGGGAAGATGACTTTTCTTGTGATTCTTAGCAGTTCTTAAAAATAAACAACATGCAGTGAGTTTGTTTTTGTACAAACAGGGATATTTACATTATAAGGTTCTGTATAATTGGCTTTGAGCATAGCTTTGGGAGTGAAGAGTTAAGGCAGAGGCTGAGATGAAGAATCTGTTTAATCTGCTTGATTATTTCAAGCCAAGTAAATATACCTAAGGAGCACAGAAAGGGAAGACCACTTTTTGGTTCCCCCTCCCGGTGGTGTTTTCCATGGGTTATTCACTGTGCCTCAAGTATCAGCAGTGGGAACCACCTGCATGGACAAGTGTAGCATTACGCACAACATGAAGTCATGGAGGTTTGCTCTTTTTAGCCTGTTTCAAATAGAATGCTCTTCTGGGTTTGTGTTCTTCCAAGGCCCTTGGAAGATACGTTAATTTATTTTGCATGACGTTGCATGAAATTGAACTCAGCAGTTTTCCAAGACCTCTGGTAATGGAATTATGACATTAAAAAACCCAAGAGAAGCTACTGTTTTCTTTACAAGTGTTGTATATGATACAGCAATAAATGGATGCTAATGAAATGGAAACCAGTGAATTCAATCTCTGCTCTTGAGTGGTAAAGTGTCTGCATATTTGTAGTCGTATTTTACCCAAAGAGCTGGGTATGATTTGATGGAATATACAGTGGCTTCCTGAAACCACTGGGCATCCAAATAACTGAACAAGCATGTCATGAATTTGAATGTAACTTTCACATCTAGGACTGTGTATGTACAGGCAATTACTTGTGTGAATGCGCAGAGGAAAACAGAATGTAATGTCTGCTAGGCAGCCAATAAACTTGAATTATATCTTTCTGTTTCCCTCAGCCAGGAAGTCACCCAGCTATTTTTAAATCTGTATCCATGAACTTAGTCAGACATAAGGCTCTTTCTTGAGGAAAAAAAGGACAGGAAAAGATGTAAAATATCTTGACGTTTCCTACTCCTGTTTATCTCTTGCTGCCTCTCTCTCTCTGTCAGAGGTTTTACAGGTTTTTCCAGGCTAAAGGCAAGAGTCCAGGAGTTCTTTCCAGAAGTTCTGCATTTTAAAGGGGTCCCTATATAGTAAGTAGGCAATCAGTGAAGCTTTCACTCGACTGATTTTACTGCTGACGTGTGGTCCATCTCTTGGCAAGTTCCTTGGAAGTTTGCTAATATTTAGATAGTAGAGGATGGTGATGACAGTCAGATGACAGCAGTTTGTCACTAGAGTTGTCACTACTCTCTGGGGCACTAGACCGTGAGGAAACATGGGTGTATATGTACTGTTCTCTGTCAGCTGAACTTTGCAAATGGAAAAATGAGGATTTAAAGATTTGATCTCTTGAAAGTTTCACATGGAATCCACTTCTAGGTTTTCCTAGAATCTAGAATGGGAAAACACTCCATTAACAACTTGCTTGAAGTTATGAAGCCACTCTCTACCCAGTTCCCATATTCCAGTGGTTGGCTGCAAATCTGTAAGTCTGAATTATGCCATACAGTATTACACTATCAGGCATGACAGGGGAACCATTTGGCTCCTTTTAGCACAGCAATCATCCCAGAAGCACAAGAAAAAAAGAATAAAATCATTAATTCTTTTTTTTTTTTTTTCTCATTAGAAATGGTTAGATAGCCTGAAATATGCTGAAGTGAAAATAACAAAGACTTAGGAGTTTTCTGGTGCAACACACTACATCAGAAAATTCCAGCTTCTTGAAACAGGAAAAATACAGTTTAGCTAAGTCTCCTAATGTGAATTTTTTAAAGAAGAGTTTTAGGATTGTTGAAATATCTTTCTGACCTTTCTGGAAGGAAATGGATCCCCTTTTCAGAAAACCTTTTATTATGAAATTTTAATGGGTACTGTTTCTTAAAAATGCTCTTGATCTGAATATTTGTTCTAATTTGGAATGGAAAAGAATTCAAATATTGAAAATTTTTCTATGGAGTAACAAACCAGATTTAACGTAGTTGTTTTGAAGGTCCAAGATTTCTTTATGTGTAATTGATAATTCTATTAAATATTTTAAATGAAAAATAATGATTTCTAATAAATGTGTTTATTTTAATGTTAATTTCCTAACAGAGGCATAGAGAAGTTGCTTGCCACCAAGCAAGTTATTAATAGCTGTGGAAGGATGAGTCATGTGTTCATTATACAGTTTTCTTAAGGATTATTGTCTAGGCATGCAATTGCTTAAAAATCTGTACTAAATGAAGGATCATAGTTTAATAGCAATGCATGTGTGTGCTAGAGGTAAGACTCCCTAAAATCCAGCAAGGAACTTGGGCTAGCTGTGGGATACGTGTGCTGTCACATGCCTCTGCACGTTGTAGAGTTTCTGTTTGTTTGGATTTGGAATCTACCATTTACGAGTACCTCAGTAACTCAATAAATCCAGGAGATCTGAGATGCTCTCAGTGTCATGTATCCCTGGCCAGACGTAACTGAAAATATGTATATGTTTAGGAAATTAAGTATTAGTTATTTTTATGAAATACACATTGATCATCTAGTTACTTAATATGTGTATTACCAATATTGATAAACAGGAAATTTCATATGTTTCGGTTCTTAGTGTAGTGTATATTTAAAAAAAATAGTCTTTTGCCTTTCCATGTGATGAGGGCTGTCAGGGACAGTCCCGCATTGGAAAATTGGTTGATATTTCTGTTTAAAAGAAAAGTACATAAAACAAAATCCCTGGAGTGGCTACATCTGCCATGTTCTCTTGGAAGGTTTCTAATTGGACAGAGGTGCCCTCTGTCCATGCACAGACCCTGGCGATCAAACACATGGGGGGAATTAACTTTATAGCCACCTCTGCACAATAACAATAAGTAATGAAATAAATGTAGAGCGCTTTTGCTGGTTGGCTCTCAAAGCAGTCTACAGACCACTTAAACAGTAGTGCATTGATTTTTCTCACCCTTGGAATACAGCAATCCTGTGTCAAAACATGGCTACCACTTAAAAGCACATAGCAAAATTACACGGAGTTTAGGACAGGAATTAAAACTCGTGGTAAAAACTACAGGGCATTTTTAAGGATACAAAATATAAAAGTTATATGGACTATGCCTGTCTTTTTTGTTGTATGTCTGTTGTGTGACTTCAGAGCCAGAAATCTGCAGAAAATGGCTATATTATCAATCCTTAGTCAAAGAACTTCTTTTACTTTTCCATGATTGCCTTCTTTTTTTTATTTCTAGCACTGAACTTCTTACTCTGTGCATATCTGTGGTCTTATCAGTACCAATAGTTGAACTTGACCAAAGCTGGAGAAGCGATTGTAGTATTGTTGGCCAAATCTGGTAATTTTATCAATCTAGTTGGATACCAGTAGCAGAGAAACAGAGGATGGTAATTCCGAATAGTCTAGGAAAAAGCTCAGTCCCCAGCTGTGCTTGGACAACCTGCGCTGAAGTCCACGCTTTCAGAGCTTTGGTGCTCTTGATACCTAAGCTAGGCTCGTGGAAGTTGGTCTGGCCATGTCTCTCTCTGCCGTGGCCACGCTTGAGAGCACGCTCTGCAACCTGTCCCCCCTAAGGTAGTTTTGAGTATGTGTCCCAAATAGCTTTGAACTCCTTTACAGCTGTTGCCTCAAGCTGTCAGCCCTTTTCCGGGAGCTTGGAGCTACCACTTAAAAGGCCTTATTCAGTATGTCTTCTTTGATGCAAATGCATTCCTCTTATTAAATGCGGGTGATCTTTTACTTGAAAATCCTGCTATCTTGGTTTTTCCACATCTATCTTAATATTTCTTTTCAGCGAGGCCAGAGATGCAGTGATAAACTTTCTTAGTTTTTATTTCTCTTTTTCATGTGTGTATGTGTGCGTATCTATCCTAATTTATATTATATCAGTTTATAGGAAGACATCCTAGTTGGTTTTTCAAAACTCTCTTGCTAATAGTAGCTAGTAACTTTTCCCAAGGTCTCTAAAATCCTGCAGTAGAAATTTGAATTTGAGTACTTTATAGTTGCTCGTACAGAGCTGCTTCACACCACCATGTTCTCCGTTGGTTCCTCCCTTATTTGGAAGAAACTGATGGAAAAAAATTAACAAACATTACTATGTTTTTATTTTTTAAGAATTAAGGAGAAGAGAGTGTCAAAGACTGAGCAGTCTTTCTTTTTTTTCTTCCCCTGCTCATATTTTCAGAGTCCTGAAAGAGTATCCTCAATAACGAAAGCCTTATCATTGAATGTTCAGAAGTAATAAGCTTTAGATTTTTACCTCGGATGGAAGTGCAAGGTATTACTGATTTCCATTACCAGCAGTTTAAAGATGCAGGGTTTGGGTGGTTTTCTTTTTTTTTTTTTTCATGGTAAGCTCTAATGACACACTGTTAGAGGAACTACTGTGTGTTCAGTAGTGAGGAATGAAGCTCTAAAGGTCTGGAAGTTTGGAAAAGTTCAGATGCCTCAAAATGCTTGGATTCCTCTCAAAATTTTTTCTTCGCTGTATAAATCTACCACCCAGCTGTCATCCTCTGAGGAATTAGCAAAAAAGCGTATTTGTAAGACAAATCGTTTGGCTGATGGAGAGAAATATGTTAGCAATATTTTTTTGATTCACATTTGAAAGTAGAATATTTCTTCCATTGCAGTCAGAAGTCAGGGCTGCGTGTAGGTTCTTTCCAGCAAACTTACAAAAGCCTTTTTCTTTTTGCAGGCATTTAGCCACACCACCGTGGGCTGTGATCTTGTCAGTTCTCATAAGCTGGTAACACCAATGGTAACAAAATACTTTCCCTAGTTATAGGATGTACGTTTCCATGAATTGGTTTGGTTCATCTCATGTATGAAGTGTCAAATTTTTTTATTTTTTATTTTTTAAAAAAAGCATGGAGAACACTGGAAGAATTCTGAG
The DNA here is from genome assembly GCA_013398295.1 of Chionis minor. Lineage (NCBI taxonomy): Eukaryota > Metazoa > Chordata > Aves > Charadriiformes > Chionidae > Chionis > Chionis minor. The sequence continues at coordinate 135,915 of VZSF01002935.1, forward strand.
CAGTTTTCTCACTGTTAAAAGCTGGTGAGGCGAGGAGAAGACATTTCTTATAACTGATTCAGTAGTGGCAAAAACCTGTTGGGCACAGACACAGCCTGACGGGGCTGGTGGCACCTTTCTCTGTGGCTGTTCTGGTGGGGCAAGCTGACTAAATCACCCAGAATCAGGCCCAAAGCGTGTAAATGAGCTGGCAAGTCACGGTACAAGATTTTTGCAACTTCTGCAACGCAACCCAGCATCTGGGGTAGTAACACCAGGAAAGACAAACTAAATGGGACCTCCCTCTCCTTCGCTATATAAGCAATTATCATTCAGGTGGATTTAAAAGGGCTTTACAGCCGAGCTCGTTTATACAATGTGTTAATGTGTATTAACTTCTCCTGCCACTGAAAGCCAGCCGCTTACGAACTGAAACATGGCATCGGTTCAACAGCAGGCAGCAGCGAACTGCGGCGCGGCAGCCACAGAGCACAGGAATCCTCTCTCCCTGAAGCAGCCCAGAGCGCAGCGGGAGGGAGAAGTTAAATCGCACGGTGTGTGTTCAGGTAGGACCTGCAACTTGAGGTGACCTGTGGACAAAACTACCCGGGGCTGTCCGTGATCAGCGATGGGGACCAGCTCGAGCCTCGCTTAGAAGACGGCACAGCTGATGTGGCAGTCCCTGGCACCCTGGCGTGGTGGCGTATCATTGTTGACTCAAAGGGGAAAGAAAGTTTTGAATACGTCGCCAGCACTACTAGCAAGAGTGGCTGAGTTTTCTCCTCTTAAATAGACCCTGCAGGCCTAAGTAGAGCTCAAAATCTGAGTTCCTTCGACAACTCTATTTTCATTTTGTAGTATTTCAATTGGTAATGCTTCGTTGAATACGTAGTTATTAGAGAGAGAGATGCATTTGCTGCTCTGCAGCAATAGGTCTCTCTTCCTGTGAAAGCAAAGCATTATGAATGCAAAAGACTTTTCTTGCTAACACCGTTGAGAGGATGGAAGTTCTGGTGGGAAAACTTCCAAGTGAAACTTTGGCTTCACTCAGCTGGAGTGGCACAGTCTCCATACTAACAGCACCTTTTTTTTTTTCACCCTCTCCCCTCAAACCCCCCCCCCTTTTTTTTTTTTTTTTTTTTAAACCACAAACTTCCCCGTGTCACAGCTCTGTGCAAATATTTCCCATATGTCAGCTGGCTGATCCAGTAATCACTTAGGGCTGGAGTGTAAATTACACAAGCGGCAGCATGCACGCAAATATCTGACTTGTACGGTTCTGTAATTCGGTGAGATTTAACTATGGTGAATTAACTGATTTTAAATTAAAAACTTTATTTTAATAGCTGTATAGATTCAGTGCTGGAAGGGCTATTATTCTGTCTCCCGCTTTACTTCTAGCCAATGTAGAATGTCTCGCTTGTGTTTTAATGGTGCCTCTCTCGCTGTTTGCTTTCTCCGTTTACTTTCATTTCTATCCAGTGGGCTGTCATTATGCCATGAACTAGATTCTTTGGGTAGGAACTATCTTTTTTGAACATCTAGAATGTCCATGACATTTCGTAAATAAATTAATTAATAGCGTATGCTATTGTTTAGTTTATATCTGTAATACTGCTCTGGAGCAGTTGAGTGTAATGTTTCAGACAGGGTAATAGCCAGAGAGTATTTTGATTTTAGGGAATTCTGGGAGGCTTTAAATTAATCTTTTCCTTCAAGGTGGTGGGACTGTGCTCTTCAGCGCAACGCTGCCTGAGTACACACTGGCATTCACGGGGGGCAGAAGAAATATAATGGTGTGGGGGACTTGGATTTCGGAGCCTTTTTAAAAAGAAAAGCTTTTCAGAAAAGAATGCTTTGAACAGCCTTGGGTGCAGGTTTCACCCTCTGCTCATGTGCACGTGTCAGCGCGCACAGGGCTCCTCTGGCCCCCTGCGTGGGGATGGTGGGTGGGCAGTGAGCTGGGGCAGCCGGGGGCTGGCTCCTGGCGGTGCTGGTGGCAGCGAGTGCTCTTGCTGGTGGAGTTACCTTCTCCTATCTCATCACCACTTTTAGTGTCACTCTCTCTGCACCCGCAACGATTTCGAAGTATCATTGCAGTCGCCTTTAGCGACCAGTCCTTACACTAGCTGTAACAGTTCCCATGCAAGCCCCTTTCCCCTCTTGCTTTCCTTTCCTCTGTTTCCTATTTTTCTTGAGTTTTTGCACTTCCAATTTCTTTTATTCTGTCTTACTTTGCCTTCTTTTTTTCAGTTTCTTTTTCTCCCCTCTCCCTCTTTTATTCTCCAACATTTTTTCTTTGTAGTACAGTTGCAGACGTGGACATTATAAAAATAGAATAAAAAATGGTTTCTACACTGGAGATTTATTAGACTTATTTGTCCTTTCTCCTCAGCTCATATTCATTCTCTCTTTCACAGTTCTATTGATAGTAAAAACATATATTTTGCTCTGAAAAATACTGTGAATAAACGTAGGCTACAATATGTCATGAGCAGATTCAGTCACAAGGACTGAAGCGCTTGTTGGGTTATAGCCAACAATAAAGAGGTTGTGAATGTGACACTTGGGTTGTATTGCTTAGCTGCAATTTTTATGAGTCTTTTCTTCTCTCTTTCTTCTGATGTTTCTTTGTTTCTGGAAGTAAAAAAGATTCAAGCTCTCTTCAATGGTTTTGAACAATATTTTTACCTGATCACGTAAAAGAATCAGTCATTAAAGGTAGGCTCTAGCCTCATCCTCAAGATTTAGGAGGAAAAAAACCAAAGCCCAAGAAGCGACTTGGTAGGATTTCTAAATTATCAGTCTAATTTGATATGAATTGGCTGAGCACGCCCCACTGATGTGGACCTCTATGTGATGTGAATTTTTGAGTAAGCATGCAGCCTTTCCTCCTCCAGGTGGCTGCCACAGTCCAAAGAGTTAGTGGAATTGGCTTAGATAAGGATCACCTAAACCAAGCTGGCTCATACCAGCACAGAATCACCTATATTGGAAAAGACCTTTAGGATCACCAGGTTCAAAAAGCAGATGTGGCTTGTTCTGTGCATCCCCCAGGAAGATTTCTGAGTGGTCCTGGAGCTTTTTTGGCGATGAGTCTGAGTTCCTGGGAGCTTTAAAGTGTGGGGAGAAGTGGAAGTGCTGTGTGATTTTCCTTGGGCAGAGAGAGGAGCCCTCACAGAGAACAGTAGTCCTTGATCATGCGTGAAGGTGCAAACTGCATCTCCCTGCACCTGCTGGAATAAAACTGGCCTTAGATGTTCTTTTTTAAAAATTCCTTTTAATGTCTCTGTAGCAACTCTGTACAAATCACGTAGGAAAATGAAACTCCTCTTGCCTTCAGTTGTAAGGGGAAGAAGTCAAGCAATTCTTTATCATACTTTCTATAACTCAGAATTATTTACTATAGCAATTATTTCTGGGAGTTCAGAGTAATTTTAGGATTTTTTTTTTTTTCCCCCCTGGCAAAAACCTGCAGAGATAAAAATGGTTCTTGCCACACTGGTACAGTGGCAACCACTGCAAAGCAAAGTGCTCCCCTGAGATGTGAAACTCAGCAGTTTCCCACTGAGTGCTGGACCAGCTGTGGAGGGAGGAGGAATAAAAGGTGATATGAGTTAGATTTATGCTGATGTATGAGGTGAGTGTAGATTTTTTGCTTAGAAGCTGCTAGAAGGTCATGGTATTTTACCAACTGAGATTTATACATTTGAAAATGAACCTCCAAATGGGAATGTTTCCAAAGTCTAATAAAGCAGAGCTATGCTCATACACTGACCTTGGCAAGCCTGCAGGTAAGTTCCACAACTTCTACCACCTTATAAACACTAAGATGGGTTATATAGAAAAAACTATAGAGGCTCTATTTAGAGACTTATGGTAGCAAGTAGGCAGAAAAACTTCAAACCCACCAACTTAATTTATTGAAGGTCTCAACAGGAATATATAGGAAAAAATTCTGTCTTCCACTGCAAATATTCCCCCAGCAACCCAATCTACCTGCCAAGAGTACCCAGAATTTAAGGCAGGGGGTAGGGGAACCATGTTAAACCTATTCAGTAATACCACTAAACAAAACCTGAAGGATGAACATGAACCTGAATCTGTATTTTACTTGATTAGCTCAGCAAGGAAGCATATGGCTGAGAGGTTTTTCAAGCTGTACTTTACCTTTTATGTAATTGTATGTCATGATTGTAGACAACACAAGAGAACACCCACTGGGACTTAGCCACATTTTTTAAAGTTTTCCAACCTGTCTCTGGATTTCATAAAGGTTCTTAAAAATTCCTTTTGTGGATCCAAGTTGGGAAAACACAGGTGAGATCAAGAAGGGCTTCCTAGTTCCAGCTAAAATGCAGGTAATGCCATTTTAGGGTTCAGGATCTCTGCTTCCAGGGAGGCAGAGCATGCCAGAAAAAAAAACACAGGCCAGAAGTGGAGCCTGGACCACTCCAGCGCACAAATTAGAGCAGTTTCAGGAAATGACCACTCCCACCAGCATCCTCCCAGCTTGCCGGTGCAGCAGGGCACCGTGGCTCTGCCTGCACTGGCTTGCTGCCACTCCTGAACTCTAGGAATTTCTAGAGGCCAATTTATGCTGCCTTTGCTATATTGCAGCAGCATAAAGAGGCCACAGTGAGTGATGGAATTATTTACTTGTATAATTCCAGAAACTGACAGGAATCATAGTCCTCACACCCATTTGTAATAATTTTGTATTAAACCATCATTAGGTTCTTCATTAAATCATTTTTAGAAGTGTATTTTGTTTTTTTTTTTTTACATTGCCTTTCCAGGATCACAAGAAAGCCAAATAATATTTTACAGTAGTCAGACAAAACTGGTGTTTTAAATTTTAGTATATCTTGTGATATGTTGTGTTTTCAGACTTTGTAAACCCAAGATGTGGCTATGCCTCTGATACATTTCAATGTGAAAAGTACTAAAAGGGGCTCTTCTAAATAGCTAGGTACAGTAATTGGTCTGTTGTGTTTTCCTGCAGCCTTCTGCTTTAATAAACCTGAAGAGCTACCCCCTTCATGGCCTTTCACATTCTATTTGCCCCAGAGGCATATAATATTTTAGCATGAATAAGAGATAGATTGCACAATATGATATGAATAAGCATGTGTGTGTGCTCTTTGGAGCTGTCAACGTGTTCTGCCTTAGCAGAGTTGCTGAAGGGATGGGATTATGAGCATGATCCCAACTGCAGGAATTTTTGTTACATTGCATAACTACCATAATTTTTAACTAAATTTCCTTCTTGTTTTTCTAAAAGTTATTTTTTGTTATATTTTTAACTTAGTAAAATGTATAAGAGACTGCTCCTCCGCTTAGAAGTCTATCTTGCGTAGCTTTGACAAACTGGTTCATACTTTAGGGCTGGGTTTAGTTTCTTGGAGAATGTTTCACTATGCAAAACTGATTTGAATTGTGGAGACTTGCCAGTACTACTCATAAAGTGGACTCTCACCTAATGTAAACTTTTTAGGGCTTATCCTACATCTGCACTTCACGATTTGTGGAACACACAGCCCATGTGCTGGGGGATGTATGGAACTCCCAGCTGGTTTCATTAATGGAAGTTTCCAGTTGTGTGTTGGAGATCTACTTTTGTCCATGTTGAGCAATGTTTTTGCAATGATTTTGGCTCTTCCAGCAGCAAGTCTTTGAAATGGAAGACTTTATACTTGATTATATTAATATAAAAAAAAAGTGCCCAATTTTTTTTTCCAAGAATCATATTATTGCTCTTGTAAAGGAAGCATCATTTACCAGATATTGATCCCTCTCCTCTGGTTAGAAGGACTGGTCTTCCAGTTCCATGAAACAGGAAGTTCTGGCACAGCAAATGGGAACCTTTTGCATTTAAATGTAATTGCCCTCCCACAAAAACAGGAAAGACTGAACCTTGCCTCTGTTTCGGTGTGTGGATTTTTTTGGTTTTGTTTTGTTGGTTTTTGTTGTTGTTTGTTTGAATATTTAATTATGTAGTATTTAAGTAAAAAAAGCCAATTTTAAGTAGGAGATCTTACCTCATTCCAATTCTCACTTGAGTCTTGTTCATTATATTGACTTTGTATTTTGTGACTCAGACCTGCACTCAGACCCAAACCTGTCTTTTGTCCAAACGGCGTGAATGTAAGCCCATAAATTGGTGTGGCCTTAAGTAAGCCTCAGTGCGTGCCAGATGAGGCATCCTGGGACTCTGATATGTATAAGTAAGATCTGAGTTTGTCCCTCTCTGGAGAGAGGACTTGCCAGGTGCACTGCAATCACAGCTCTCCTGTGGTACTCTCATATGGTTCATGTCAGGCAGATAAGGGGAATGCAGGGTCCTTCTAGAAGAATACCAGGGAGGTAAATGGGATATTTAGGCAATGTGTGGCAAGACTGACATCATGGTATCGAGGATGCAGTGCCCTGAACAACATCTTGGCAATTTGGGTACTTAAAGACAGATCAGGTTGTCTTTCAGGCTTTAGTGCATTTTTATATACATGCTTTCCTAAACTGCAACACAAGCGAAACCTTTGTAACCAGCAGGACTGTTTTGTGAAACAGAGTAGAGTGAACTGAAGACTATAATACTATGTCTGTCTCACTTTTTGTGATTTATTTAATTTCTATTTCCTGTATGCTATACTTTTTTCCTCTGGACTTGGATGTAGAAAAGTCCAGTTTTTCTCTTTCCTTATATTTTGACATTATTTTGACTCACTATTGCCTCATTATTGATGTGCAAGTGTATTTGCACATTATTTCCTCTCACTTCCACAAAATCCATGATTCTTGACCTGTATAGAATTTTATACATCTGCTCTTATATTCTCTTTTAAAGTCTTTAAAACTGTGAGGCCTAGTGTATTGTCAACAGTTGATTTTGTAGGTCAGTGTGAATTTACGCTTAGAATACACAAACAAAGAGGCAGCCGCTTCGAACTGCTTGTCTAGCTGTATCAGGTACAACACAGAACCACATACACTAACCTTTCTGGAGATACTTCTTCTGTAGACATCCCCTGTGATTACAGCTCATTGAATACACAAACCCCACATCATTAGGCTGAACATTTGGGGCCTTGAAGGTAAACTCCCCCCTAGATGTCATACTTCCCATCATTTTTCTCACTTGTCCTCCTGATGCAGTCCAAAATCTTTAGACGTGTTTGAATATACTGTGCATGTAAATACAGTCTTACCTTGGGAGACTAAAAGTGAGAAGGCAAATTGCTCCTGTTTTTGGAGATCTGGGAAACAGTTCTACATTCTCCAAAAGGGTGTGTCTACATTAGTAATTTAGTGTCCTGGAAGAATGGTTTTGGTGCAGAAAGCCACTTTCCTGCATGTAATGTCCGTAATGAAAGTTGTGCTATGAAATGAAACTCAGCTGTCTGTGATGGGACAGCATACCATGTCTTACATTGCTTGTATTATACCTGCAGAAGTCATACAAGGGTGAAACTTTTTAGACACGAAATTTATAAAATTTAGTGAGAGCTAATTAATTCACTGTTAATGAATAATTAAAACCACTGAGAGAGCGGACTGAAAAGCTGTTGTTAGCACTTCTCAATGAACTGTAGGACACCTTGGTGAAGTCATTTGACAACCTGTAACACTACTTTTTTGGCAGTAAAAAAATTATTTTCACCATTTTCATATATCTGTAAAGTCACATCTAACTGTTCTTAATCTTTCTGGCCAAACTGTTTTGTGAGAGACTAGAAAGAAGACATTTGAGGTGAGTATGGGGTGCTTTATGAAAAAAAAAAAAATCATGGGAGAGGCTGAAGCTGTGGATGTGTCAGAAAGTTCAGACCCGACTGGGAAGCTGCTACTCAAACTTTAGAGTGAGGATCTTTTTCCCTGTCCTGACCCCTCTCCCCAAGTCTGGCATTTGGCTTTATAGCACGTTGGCCAGTTCTTCAGCCAGCATTTCCTCAAACGTTTATAGCTCCACTTTAAAGGTGGAATTCTCATCCTGAAGATGATAATCCTTCATCATGTAAAATGACCATGCTGTAATAAGATCTTCTTGCAGGGTGCAAATGTGTTATTAGGTGTCAGTCTGCAGGCTCGGGTCATCCACCAGCTGTTAGTCTGCACAGGTTGTATTTTTTTGCAACATTTGGTGGAACATTTCAGGACTGCAGGATTATCTGAACCAGATGTGAAAAGCCATCTCCCTGACACAAGTGTGCAATTAGTCATAAGTGATTACCCATGACCCCTTGTGTGCAAGGGGAGGGAAACTTAGGGTTAACTGCTGTCTGCACCTTAACTGAAGAGGGCTATAAAAGTTCCTCTTTTTTACTTCTCAGACTTCAGCCAGTTTTCTGCTTGTTCTTGCTTTTGAGATTTTTCAGGGATGTGTAAACCAGGAGAAACCTAGAAATCTGAGTCCTGCTTGGAAAACTGGTTCCAGAAAGTCATAGAGAGAGAGACCCGAGTCCTAGTTTTTCTGCACCTTTCTCTGTCATTTGCAGTTACAAAGCCAGTGTAATATCACAGCCACTCACCAGTGAAGGAACTGGATCTATTGGCCTGGGGACAAGAAACAAATTAAGGACCTCCCTCTGGCTAGATAACCCTTTTCTTGTTTATGGAGTAGGACTTCATTTTGAGTTACCTCTGCTGCCAGCAGCTCCAGTAGCATGGCAAACAGAGAGATATGAGACTCTCATGGGGCTTTACCTGTCGACATTGACACCTTAAGTCTTTCTGGAAACCAATAAGCAGTCAGCACAATTCCTAGACCACTGCTCAAATACCATTTCTAGGAGCTAACACAGCCCAACTCAGCTTCTGGATAGATCCAAGTGGCAGCTCTATCCCTAGGTATCTGTAGGGCTCCTAATACAGGGGGCTTTCTATATCTGCTGAGACGTATGTTTGCTCATATAGTTGAACAGGTGAATTTGTAACAATGTGGAAGTCTTTGTAGAAATCCAGTTACATAGATGTGATGGCATTGGGAATTGTGTGAAGCCTTTTATTATTTAGAACAAAATGGAAATCTCAAATGCTTTTGGCAGGCTACATGCTAACTTCTATTCTTTATTTGATTAATGATTTCCCTTTGTAGGACTGGGGTTCATCTTTACCCCTCCAGTGTGATTTTCACACCTGCGTTCCCTCAGTTATGGCTGTAGGCTATAAATTGGTCAGGGGTTCTACATTTATTTATGAAAGAAAGGGCCAGAGCTCAGACACGGTAAAAGTAAAAGGTAGCTGGTGCTAAGTAGATTTTGAGCACCAGGTGGAGATATAAGCCCCCACAGGTTGCAAGCTGTTGTCACAGAAGGTAGCAGTAGTCAGTCAACAATGACTAAATCGAATTGTCTTCTAGCTGCTTTCTTCTCTTCAGCCAAAATTGCCTCAGCTTTATCAACACTGTTACTTGTTAGTTCCTGTCCATGTCTCTAACACAGCTAATCAAGAGCTAATGCAGACTTGGAGGATATGGGGGAATCGAGGGGTATCATCTGCTTTCTGAAGACATTCTATGAAAGCAGAGCTGCTCCCTGACCCTTTCAGAAGACCAAGGAGCCCCAGGCAAAAACCTCACATGAAATCCTCAACAGTCAGTGCAGCAATTGCCCATGACTGGCTTTGGAAAAGGAACAGACCTTCACAATTTTGCTGTGGTTGGTAACCTACCTAACAGCTGGAGCACTAGACTTTCACCCACAACCATGAGGATAAGTGCCAACAGACCAGATTATATCTCCTACCCTATTCAGGTCAATAGCACATGGAGAATCAGGGCCTGTGGGAGTTGTCTCATCACAGCTACTTTTGTGGACAGTGGAAATTTGGATTGTCTGAATGAAGTGATGGTTTCTTAAGCATTGGTGCCTTTATGGGAAAGCAAGAGCCTGCCTTCCCTCAATGAGGCATTTAAAAGTTTTACCAGCCTACTTCTCCTCCTTCCCCTGTTAGAGTAGTGTATAAGCCACAGCTTGGCCAATGAAGTCTGCCAGACAGTTTTGGGTTCCCAGTGATGACCAGGCTCAGACAAAGAAGCTTTGGCATTTGTCCCCTGGAGAAATTTTCCTTCCCTTCAACAGCGGTCAGTTCTTTCTGAATCTGCATGATTTTAAGTAAGAAGAAATATTTCAGTTTAGATTTAAGCCTTTCATCATCTTTCTTGGAGGTTTTTTCCCCCCATCAAGCGCTTACCATCAAGGCTGGGCTGCATGAAACACATTTACTTCTGAGTGTTCAAGCACTGCCTGCACTGTAAAATTTAATGGACATCAAGGGAAGAATATTTGTTGGTCAAACAACAATTTTTCAAGATTTATAGTTTCTATCACTCCTGGTTATGACCTTACCCTCCATCCCAGCCACCCCTCTCAGCATGCAGCTGAATTTTTCCAGTTTCATGGTACACTTGAAGTTCTTCAGAATTCAGTATTCATACCGAGTCCTGACAAAGCGTTGAGTGTTCGCCCGAACGTTCAGATAAATATTAGACCCTAGCATTGCCCTCCAGATGGAGAAAAAAAAATCAAAACAACCTTTGGAGGTAAGGTCAACTCCATCCAATGCTTCCTTGTCAGCTGTGACAGCTCCGTCCCAACTGTGCATATATAGGCCCTGATCCGTCTCCGCAGCTGAACGGCTCCAGGTACAGCCTGAGCAGAGGGCGGGCGAGGGTTGGTGACATCTGTATGTGAATCCAGTCCCTGGGCAGAAAGTGAGGTGCTGTTCCAGCAAGAAGGGATTAGCACGAGTGAAAGGGAGCTCTGACTGTAATTTCCCTTTGGCAGCCTAGACATGCGCTTAGCTTTGAGTGTGGGAGCAGGTCCGTGGAAGCAAAACGGCCCGTTTGCCTCCTCGCAGCGCTATACGTGCTGAAGCCTTGCAGGATCAGCGCTCTTGTTTGGATTTCTGAATTCCTGCCAGATCAGGGCATTTAGTTTGGACCATAAGAGAAATAGAAGCTGTTCGTGAGGCTTGGGTCCAAATTTCCACACCATCTGCTGTGTTTGGAGATCAGTGTGGAGGTTTGAGCCTGCCATAAAAGTAGAGGGAAAGGAAAGTAATGTTTAATAAAGAAATTAAATGAACAGGAAAAATAGGGAATGAACCCAGAGGGTGTCCCTCCATGTTCTTGGTCATCATAAATTGGGAAGGGAGTAGCACTAAACAGAGAAGGAGGACAGACCGGGGACAAAGGAATAGTAAAACCAAAGGTGAAGTAAAGCCAGTGCTCAGTGGTATAGTGAGGGTGAAGGTGACCAAGCCTTGAATGATTACTCACCTGGCGTTAAAAGTTAAAACTAATGTCATCTTTGGCAAATTCTGGCTGCAGGTGCTGGAGACTGAGATAGAAAATGGGAGTGTGGCAGCTCTGAGACCCTAGTCTTGCACCAAGACAACGTGAGCAGCCCAAGTCTCTTCGGTGGGACTGCTCCTGAAGTTCCTGGTTTGAGCTCTTTGTGTGTTTGGTTGGAGGAAATCAGAATATGCCTGATGTGAAGAAAGCTGTATTTGGGTGATGGAGCTGATTTATATAAACATGAGACATTTGTAACGAATATTGTCATGATTAATTAAGACTGGAAACTGGAGAAGTAGCAAGAAATGCAATATAGCAATGTTTAATTGGAGAAAGTATTATCTTTGTTACCCTTTTGAGTCTCATTGCAGAAAATTGCCGTGAGATGAAATTACCATACCTATTAATTTAGGAAGAAAGGTCTGGTGCTTCATAATAAGGGTGGTGTAAATTTTACAGTAGTTCTTAACAGCCAAAAAAAGAAAAAGATTAATGGAAACATCTATATTTCATTGTATAAAAGCCAAATCAGGAGCAGAGTCATGGGTTTCCTTCTGAACACCACTTCCTTATTTGGAGTGATTTTCACTGTCTTTCCAAAAAAGCTAGGAATGTGCTTCAAAATTTTAAGTTGCCAGTGTGGCAGCAAGGGGTTTAAACACCTTTAAAGCCCTCTTAATTCAAAAGAAAAAGTAATATTATGTGCTGTCAAACCACAGAACGTAAATGATGACTGAATCACCTGGCACTGTCCCTTTAACTCAAGACCTGCCACGTCTGAATGCGTGGGGTGGTTTTATTTTCCTATCTCGGGGCTGCTGCTTCTCCATTCCCCTCTCCTCTGTGTGAGTTTATTTTCCATTCTGTTTTTTGTTGTTTAGGTAGGTGCAGTAATGGCATTCCCAGGGCAGGGTTGGGAAGCACTGGCTTCCTTTCTGGAATAGGAAAGCAAAAGCTATTTCAAAGCTGAAATCTGATTATGCAGAGCACCCTGCATTTGGGGCAAATTTTCATGAGGCTAAACATAAAACGCTACCATGTACATTTCTTCCAATGGCCAAGGAGGGATATATATTAAACAGTCTGATCTTTAATCCTTGGTATTAGGTTATTTATTTGTTTTAGGCAATGAGGGATGTTATTTGATCTTTTCCTCACTGCCATTTGTCTTGCCGTCTACTCTGCAGATGCACTGGGAAAAGATTATGTTCCTTCATCTCCCAAATAAGCTTTTTGTTTGTTTGTCATGGCTTTTGTACAGCTTTCAAGCCTGAATTTCTGTGTGGGCTTAGGTAAATTTCTGTTCTTGAAGCTAAAAAATACAATAACCTGCTTAAAGGAATCAAGCTATGAAAACACCACCTTTTTCTTGTGCACCGATTAATCCACAAGATATTTAGGAGCATGGTATCTGAGTGGAGACACCTTTGAAATATAATAAAAATAATTTGATAAAAGGTTAAATGAATGTAAAATGCTGAAATAAGACCTTTGAAATATTCTTTGCAACTCCTCAATATGCAATTTAGAAATTTTGTTAAATAAATACACTAATGCATGGCACAGATATGTGTGGCTTTCTGAAAGCTACAGCACTTGAAAAATAATGTTAGCTTTCTCTGCTGAAAGCATTTAATACTCTCCCTTACATCTTCATCATCCTTAACTCATTAATTCTCGCTACAGTTTGACAAGGAAAGGGAATATTACTACCATTTTATATGTAGAGAGCTGAGGCAGGGAGATATTTAGGCACATAAGGGAATTTCATGGCATAAGTCCTCCAATTATGCTGATATCAGGGGGACTTGGATGCCCGTACACTCGGGAACCTCTGTGATCTGCGCTGAAATTTTTTTGGCCAAGAAAGCACCAGGAGCCTGGGTCAGGCAGGAAACTGAAGCCGGGATTGCACAGAGATGTTAGGTTAGTGCTGTAGCCATCGGGGAGTGTTTCTTTCTGGTGCTTTCTCCTCTTCAGCTGCCCACCTCCCCGTCCTCACAGGTGTTTGCTCACCTAATGCCTCATCCAACGGGATGAGGTCTTTCAGCTTGCTGTACATTCGAGGTAGCTCTGGCTCAGGGTCTTGACCTTGCAAACAAGGATCCCCAGCAGGTACCTGACATCCAGTTTATGCCAAAAGTTAAGGTAGGAGACTAAGAGTACTACAGCATAAACTGTGTTACAAGTTTCAAAAAGTTGACTATTGCTGAGCTACCGATCCTTTCCCAAAGAGCTTTGTGAGTAGCCAGTCCTCGTGGCGTCCACAATATTTAAGGTAAGTCATGTAGTTAAATTCTGTTTGAAAACAAAATTCTTTTTGTTCCCTTTTCAGATTTTCCTTTATTGCTACATTCTGTAGGTAAAAGATGTCAATTGCATTAGGAGCTTTTATTACTTTCCTCCTTCAAGGTCTTTAAGGTGACAGAGTGTCACCTTAAATATTCCATAAGTTCTGCAACTCCTTGATTCTTTGCTAAGGAAGCACAGGAAAGATGATATTTTGGATTAGAAATCCCAACTGAAGTATCACCATTCCTTTGTTTGCTTAGATTAAGCTAAAAACATTTGTCATTAGGAACGCAAGAGGTAATTTCCTGCCAGAACACCCAAACCTTTGACATTTTTACTTCAAAAATCCTTAAATGTGTGGTAGAGTATCAAAGCCCTTTCCCTACCATCATCAGCAAAGGTCAATGGTTTCTGACAGATGCATATTAGGCCTGACTTAATTATGACTGAGTGCCATAGTGTTTTATAACATCTGTTATCCAGTGACTAAGAAGTGTCTATGATTCTATTTTTTTAAAGGACTAGCAGATGAAAATGACAATTTCAGTTGGGAAATCTGAACTGGCAGAAGAAGAAAAAAAAAAAAAAGAAAAAAGTCCTTTTTTCCTGGAATATTTCGAGTAATTGCTATAATTTTGCAGCAACTCAAACTTTAAAAATTCCCACACGTGGCCTTGACAAGGTCAGCAAGGCCTCAGTAACTTTTATGTTTCCTGCATGATCCCTGCAGGTTAAAGAGAGGGCCTCACTGAAAGGAGGCCAGCCTGCGGAATAAAGGCTTTCCTATAGCCCTGAGGAGCAGCTGTTCCTGGGCTGCTATAACCACTCTCCAAAAAGCCCATTTTCACAACTTGAGCAAAAATCTACCTGCTAGATCATTAAAATGTCAGATTGCTCAGGTCACATAAACTGTTTCACAAATAAAGATCCTTGCTCGGGCTCCGGAATGCAAGAGTAGGGGCTGAGTACGGCTGCTTCGATCGGGCACAGCTTGCAGCCGCTGCTCTTTATGCCGTGTCAGTTTTAGGTTGCTGTTCACCATAATGGCACTTGAGCTGCTTTTGTGTAAAATAAACGGTGATCAGCAAAGCAGTACTGAACTTCACGGAGTCCTTGCTGCCTTTTTTGAAGAAAAATTATTTGTGCTAAAGTCATGGGGTTTGTTTTCATTTATTTATTTTTTTATTGTAGATTTTATTCATTGCTCTCTTAGGAGAGCTGTGGTTTCAGACAAAGATACTGACATGCGAGTGTCTTGTAGTAGGGGCACATCAGAAGCAAAGCCCGGCCATTCAGCAGGTTTTTCATGGTCTGCGACACTCGAACAGTTAATATTTCAAGTACAGCGTTACACAGAGCACTCTCAAGCCTGAGAACTTCTGCTCAGTGTTTGGTGCTGAGGCTTCAGGACTGTGTCTGCGATGCCCAATGTCCAGCGTAATGAAACTGGTCATGTTTCTAAGGTACAGAACTGGGGCAAAATCCTGACTCTAAACCATTTACTGCAAGACAGACAGGATTTCCCAGCTTGTTTCAATTTCTGGTCTTGTCTAGCCAGTCTGTACCACCCTGGGCAACTCATTTGACCTCTCATGCTCATGTTTGTCTCCTCCAGCTCTCTACACCTAATGAGGTGCCCACGCTAGGAGCCTGGGCACTCACAAATATTTCAGCCCTCAGTGCAGAGACAGCATAGACAGAAGAGTGAAGGCTGCGGGAAGGTCTGAACCATGCTCCAAAAGTGACTGCCTGCTGAATGAAGGTAACCTAGGACACTAACCTCAGACCTAATGTTAAATGGATGAATACACAACTCAAAGCCTTACTTCCTTGGCTGAAAAACTAGGGAAATGCTTCAATGGTGTATGTTTCTGCTGTTGAAGTCCTCACAGTCAGTACCAGGAAGACTGGTGCTGTTGTGGATGTCAGAGACGATCACACCTTGAGGGAACCCTCTCTCCCCCGTAACAGTCTTCAGATGAGGTGAAATATATCCTGAATTCTCTTTTCTGGCTTCTGAATCAGGCAAAGGATCTGCTTTCCAAGCAAGGATGTTTTCTGAAAAGCACAGGGCTTCTGAAACAGCTGAACTGGGTCATTCAGATTCGGAAATATATACATCTCAAAATGCCAAAGGTTCATTTGGGCTGGATCTGAACGAAACATTTGAAAACTTGAATCCCAGAAGAGTGGCCCATATTTGGCTTTCTCTGAGATTGAAGCTAGGAATCCTTATGAGATCAAATTTTATTTCTTTGGTCTTCCAGGGAAATTTGAGCTTTCTCTCTGCATTTCTGAATTACTGCTAAAATTTGTGATTGTTGAATTACACACAGAGAATCCCAATCTAGAAGCAATAATAGGATCTGAGGCTCTGCACATGTTTCAGGATTTGGGAGATGGAAACTTTTCTGTTGAATAGAAACGCATATTTATTACTCAGCAAATCACAAGTAATTTTTCTAAGTGGCAAGTTCAGGAGCTAACAACTAATGGAGTGACATGTGAGGGAAATTACAGACCATTTTAAAACTGCTGGACAATTCATCAGATCTTGCTTCATTTGTCATGTATGTACAAAAGCTGCTACACATTATTATGCCCGTGCTGCACTGCACTAGAATACCCTGGGTGGGGATGGTTTTGATTATTTCCTTTTCCTGATGGACAAATATTGAGCTGCTACTTAGTTTGAACAGCTTTCTTATTCATACAGATCTCTCAGTGGCTCTAGTTTAAATGAAAATGAAATATTAGATAGTTTACTACAAAGTACAAGGGAATGTGGCTTAGTGAAGCAGCTTAAGGGGATGACGAGATTAAGATTCACTATTGACTGCAGAGTTTTTTGATTTTCTGGATGATCTTAAAGCATCCCAGAATTAGTATCTCATTTGTTTATTAATCCATTGTGCAATAATAACTACATTGTAAGCATTAACTTTAAGTTGCTATTTACAATTAAAAGAAAAAAACAACTGTATTGAAACATGGTTGTACCTGTTTGATAGCATCACAAAGAACAACCGCAATGCTGGGTACTAAGGGGCTTTGCCAAAATGTCTGATGAAAAGAAACTGTTAAAGGAGGGCAGACTCTAGGTACTGTTTCTGTATCGGTTAGTGTCATTGCTTACTGCAGCAACACCAGCTGAGATTGGATCTCACTGGAAAGATACGACCATTAATCTCTGCTCTTTGGACTGGGATACACTGTTTGGAAAAAATATAACTGCAAATGTTATGGATGATGACAGCAGTGGAGGGAAAAAAAAAAACCCTTCATTATTTTTATTCATTATGCAGTCATTTCCATAATTCTTCGTTTTGTTTTTTTACATTTATGCATTGTCTGTATTTAAATAAGGATCTGCTATGTTATTGAGGGGATGGACTGGATTTTGGTTTGTTTGTTTGTTTCTCTTGTTTGAAACAAGGAAAGGGCTAAAGGTTGTGCACGTGGCAGGAGTCCATAACCCCTGACTGCAGGAGCTACTGGTAAGATCGTTCCGGCAGGGTGAGATGCGGATCCCAATTTGCCTTTGGTTGTTGATGAATTCTGGCCCTCTTGAAGCCTAAGACAACATCCCTACCCACTTAAATGGAGTCGGAGACTTTAGATGTGGGTGGCTGTTAATGATTTCTTTCATCCATTCTTTTCTCTTGCTTACACTTCTGTACGTTTTTGTTTCTACTGGCAGTGTTGAATAGCCGATTTTCAGCCTGACCATTTTTGCTTCAGGAAACTGGTATCTGTGAGTGGGTAAGAGTGAAAGAATACATTATGCTACAGGTGGCATGGGCTGTGTATGTCAGGCCTCTATTCTTAGGACCAGGGTCAAAACTGAGGTTGTAGATTAATTGTGTAACAAGGTGTCAGAAAATATTCCACAAATAAACAGAACATGGTTAACTCAACACTTTGAATTTATAGAAAGTCTAAATTAGATCCTTAAAATAACATGATTATTGCTAAGATCTAGCCTGAAGCTAAACTGGGGTTCTACTTTGAATGAAGGAGCTCCCAACTGGCAGGAACTTAAAAGGTAACTTAATATGCTGCACTACCAGAAATATAACAGACTGCTTATTGGGACATGTTTAAAAAAGAGAATGTATAATAGTTTTCTGATCTTACTGATATGTATTTCTACAAATAACACCAGAGACAAGTGAAATCTGTTTTATGGTTTGCAAGAAATCAACTGGACAAAACCCGAGTTTCAGTTAGAGCAGTTCTACATATACAGAGGGACTCCCAACAGAATCTTTAAAAATAAGCATATGTTTCCCCAATGACATCATATTTTTGTTATCTGCATTGTACCATAGTAATTTTTTTCAGGTAAGAGACAGAGGGCTACAGAGAAGTTAGAGACCATAACATTTCAGTTTAGTTCTCTTTATTCCTACTACTATGTTTAAAATATTTTGATTGAGTAATGATGTAGTTAAAAAGCAGGGATGTTGAGTACTTCCAGGGCTGAAAAACATGTAAAATAGTGCAGAAATTGGACTTCATGCTTTATTTTCCCTACAGATGCTGAAGAAGAGATTCATATATTTGCTCACTGAAGTATTTAAGGGGAAGTAGCAAACAGAGGTTAATCTTTTAGTTCTCAGTTAAATCTTCAGTTTTATTTTTATTTCTGTTGTTGGGCTATTAAGGTTGTTTCTGTTAATCCAGTACGCTTGGTGGAATGAGAAAATAGTATACAGGAATGAGGAAATTGTATGCGGTAACTTTAGTATATTTCATGTGAACTAGAAAATAAGTAATTCTAGGTTTTAATGGTCACATCTGATAATTAGAGTTCTCTAGTATGAGTTGAACCTAACTGTTCTATGACCAATAGGCAGGAGCAGCTCCTTTCATTTAAGATGTTTGCTGTTTCTAATACAAATCTGCATGAAAATCTGCGAATGAAACTTGGTATCGGTGTCTAAACCACAGGTTCTCATCTGGTGTAGCTTTTCTTTCTCAATTGCCAAATTAAATTAGAGTGTTCTGGATTATTCAACTGAAAAATTTAATTAAAAAAAAAAGTAAAATAACCATTAGAGACATGAACATAAAAATGCCTGTACCTATTTCTTCTGGCTTAGACCATTGAGTTCCTTTTAAAATTACTTTTAAAAGGGCACAGGATGGACATAATGGGACTAAATATACCTAAGAAGAGATGCACCTATGGTGTGGAGCACAGTAAAAGTTTGCTTTGAGGTTATACAAGAGGATGTTGGTGTAGAAAGGTATGCAGAAATGCTGTCTAGAGCCCTACAGCCCTGTATGGCCCGCCATTGTTTATGACATGTTCACAAGGCTAAATTTCATAGCTGATGCAGAGACACTGTGTAAAACATCCATGTCCAGCTGTGTATCGCCCAAGAACCCAGCTTTTGTTTGCAAAGCTATTATCATTTCAACTGCTTCAGCTCAGATAACATCAGCTCATGTAAGTCACCAAATGTCCCTGTTTTCAATGCAGTTTTACTGACCTATGTCACCTAAGAGCCTAGACTACAAATTGCATGGAACTCCAGAAATTTTATTCTCTGTGCATGTTAACTCTTGTTACCACGCTCTCCCGTGGATCCAGTTAGTTTAAATGGAATTTTTATTCTTGAACATCTAAATCATAATTTTCTACCTTCTCCCAGGCAGAACGTATCCAAGTGTAAATATCCTTCCTTGTAAAACAGATTGAAGGCAGCAGTTAGGAGGTGCATTAACCATTTCCAGAGACAGATTTGCATTTGGATTCAAAGGTTTTAGAAGGTACTTGCAGGTGCTGCATAGGGGAGCGATACATAAGGTTTGAGAATATTTCCCTTGACTTAACAGACTGCATCTTCACTTTTCTATCGGCTTGCACAAAAGGAAAACCCCAGTATGTTGAACAGGAGCTTCAAGCACAAAGTTAATGTCAGAATTTTCCTGGTGTGAGCCGAGCTTCTAGTGTTGTAGAGATAACGAGGAAAAACAGAGCGACAGAGAGGCGGGGCGAACCTTAAACCAGCGATCGCCGCTGTCTTCATGATTCAGTCCAGGCCATCCACCAGCATAACGTTGTATTTCCATCCTCTGCTTTCATTGGAAGTTGTGCTTGGCATGACTGCACTCTTAAGAGCATTTGGACAAATAAATAACATCCCTCTTCGTTATTTATTTGCCTTCAAATTTTAATCAGTATTTGTGTAATCAGTAGTAATTTACTACATTCCTATTCAAAGAAATTGGCACAGTGTTTATATATAATCACCCAACGTAGCTGTTTTATTTAAGTACCGGGTTCTAAATACACATAAATTCAGCAATTATCACTGGAACAAATTTTAGACTTTGAAGTGAATTATACCAGGAGGAGTTTTCTGTAGTTGAAATTGGAAAAACAAACAAAAAAAGGCTTCACTTGCCCAGCTGAGGAATCTGACTGTGACTTTTATGCACATGCGCTAGGTGTTTGATTTTTGGGTGAAAAATGTATAAAATGTTAGGAAAGCTTTAAAGTGACAAAATGCAGGACTTCCCTCAGCCACACGCAAGTGTGCTGTTTGGGTTGTGAGGTTACAAAACCTGCCTTTCCCTTTGATTGGTTTTGCTTCCACATAAAACAGCTAAACCAAATACCGAATAAAGTGCTGATAGTATTTTAGACTTTTTTTCTACCCTGGGCTTAGCAGGTGTGGGCATCTGTGCCCGTGGGGTCTGAGACTGTTTGTAGATTTACAAGGACAAGCCTATTCACCTGAGCTGGAACCGATGTGAATGAGTTCTCTGCCGCTCTGCACCGGAGCAGCTATGGGATATGTCTTTATGCTGTGGTTGGTTAGAGCTGGGAATAAAGTGCCAAAGTCAGCAGCTGAAATAAGTAGAGTAAATCAAGTTGAGAGGGAACAGGACAACATTCTGGAAAAGGAGGGAATACAGGGTAAAACCATTACCTAGAAGCTCAGGGTTAAGATGATGAGATATAAATTGATTGGTATTTCCTGGGTTTATAAGGGCAGACCCTGGTGGATGACATCATCATCTGCTGGCTTTTTATGTTGCTATGTGCCTGCTTGGGCTGCCAGGATGCTGCAGGTCCTGCTTTCCCTTTGAAATCCACAGGGATTTTATTTGAACAATCCATGCAGGATCAGGTCCTTTACAACATTTTTAAAAAGCTTGTGATGGTCCTAGGTCATCCATGTTGATGATCATAAGTTGCATTCATGTGGACATCTACTGTACAAACGTGCTTCAGGCTTTGCAGATGAATGAGCCTGCAACAATTTAACTACCTGGGTTTAATGCAAATTCCTAAGAGAGCATACACATTTCTGATGGAGTGACTAGTTAGCTTACTTTGCTCCCAACCAACTCAAAGTTGCCTAGAAATAAGCTAGATTTTAATCAAGACAAGACATTTATTCTAAGTTAAACTGCTTAAAGTCTCAAGTTTGGTTTAACTGGTGCAGTCAGTAAAGCATTTAAGTGATGAATATTTGATGAGGGTCTAGGAAAAGAAGTATTATTCTTCACAGTAAAAACCTCAAGCCTACATGATATGAAGATGGGACATTCAAAAAGAGGTCGATGTGGCCCCAGCTTAACTGTGAGGGCTGTAGAGGTGTACCATTGCAACCCCATAGCGTGATACAAGATCCTAAAGTTCAAATATGAGGATAATTCCTTCTTTTACCAAACTAGCCTTATTTGTGAGGTGTCTGTTTCTCAAGGTTTTATTCAGCAGTGCTTTGGTAGTCTGGAAGATTTCTCCCTCCTACTGTGGAAACAGGGGTGGTTGGAAGCAAGGGGGTCTCCACCACAGGGATACCTGCAAATGTGCTTCTCTCCTGGTCCTCGAGGAAACGTGATAAAAGAGCACATAAAAAAAGACCTAGATGTTCTCCTACCCAGAACCCAATGAGAGGTCACAGAAGGCTGCTAGGAGCAAAGACAAAGTATTCCACAACTTCCACGAGTGAGCAAGTCTGGTGGGTTGAAAATTCAAGACCAGAAGACGGGAGTTGTGGCAAGTGAAAAATCTTTCTGCACCCTGGTCCTTAGGTTCATCAAGAACACTGGAAACCCAGGCACAGATGAATTAGTGAGTGAACAAAGTGATCCAGTGGTTTTACAGGGCTCTGCTGTTCAGCCTTTTTTTAGGGAATTTCAAAACTTTTACCTGTTTGGATTAATTCTCTTTAAGAAAGGTTGTTTCTTGAACAAAGGAACTGCATTCAGTTATGGGGTTATATTTTCTGCATGCCATCAAGGACAATAACAGTAATATTCCAAAGTTTGGTGCAATTGACTGTGGAGAAATAAGCACTTGTATCCTATCAGCTGCCAGCTGTGGTGTACGCAAGGAGACTGGAAAATCTAAACATGCATCTGAAATGCTACAAAATCAATAATACTTACTGAGGTTATCAAAGCCTCTTCATACGATGTGTTTCATATCATCCATCACTGGCATTATGGTAATGTAGGATTTACAATATGGTGTATGATTAAAACAGGGGATTGTGCTAAGGAATTGGTGTGTATTTTCAAAATTATTAGACACAGTTGGAAATGTAACTGAAAGCAAGACTGCCTGCATATAACATATTGCCAGAACTAACTGCTTTGATTTCTTAAGACTAGATGATGATTGTTTGATCATTTTATTAAAAAAAAAAAAAAAAGTCTAGGTGTCAAAGAGTTTCCTTATGTCTAAACAAGTGTTATTAACTTCAATTATGGCTGCCAGGTGGAGAACTGTGCAGTTCTTTTACCATGTTTCAAAATATTTCATTTAGACATTTTGGAAAAACATACATCCCTATTCATAACCCCTGTTACTGTTCTGATTTATAGGTTCTGCTCCACTGTAAATCATTCAAAATGAAAAAATTAAATTTTATGGCATCAAACTTATGTGGCATCGTGCCTGAGCAAAGGGCAGAAGGAATGCGATTCTTATACTGCCAATTACTATTGAACTTGATTTTTTTTTTTAACAGATGGCTGAGATACACTTATAGAAAAAGGTGAAGTATACTTATTCTTTATTTGGACTTTGAATTAAAAATAAAACACTCTCTTCAATCATTTTTTCCAGTTGTTTATAAAACTTTGACTCCTAAGAATTTTTTTGTTTTTTAAAATTATACAAATATTTGCATCTGAAATACAGAAAATTTTGGTTTCAGGCCATGCACTTTAATTGCAGTGGATGCTTAAATGTATCATTCACTTAGTCTGACAGGCTCTTGGAGAAAAAAGTTTTGCTGTGTCAGAAGTGGCATAGGGAGAAGTGTGAAATCTTATCATTTTTAAGGGGAAAGAGAATCTTGAAATATATTAAAAATTGAGCTTGTGTCCTCTAGTGAGGAAGAGATTTTGGATGCAAAGGTATGACATTACATTTTTAAAAATTATATATTCTTTGCTTTACTTATTCCATAGTACACTTTATCAATGCCAGCGAACATCAGTGACCTGGCATGATTCCTGACTATGAAGTGGTTCTTTTTTGGCAGAAGAAATTTCTGCTCCAGTTTCTGAGGGTTTCCTGGAAAGCATGATGGCATTATAGGCTTAGATGTAACTTTAACTCATGCAACAATGCAAGAGCTGGTTTTAAGCTCTAGTTGAGCAAACTACTAAAGTCATTCTAGGAGCATACAGCTCAGCAGTTGCCAATGGTAGACTTTTCAGATATTCACACATTTAAAATAACAGAGGACATGATTTAAAGTCTTGAGATGATGGAAAATCACCTTAGAAATGTGGAAATGGGTACCTAGTCATATCTTGGATGTCTCTTCTTCCACAAAGTCTCTTATTTTAACGAGGTTCCCCTTGCTTTACCTGGGAAATCTGTTCATCACCTCATCCTGCACTTCTTGGCCCAGGCAAATTCTCTAAATGTATGGGTGCATCCTTAAGACCTTGCAGGCACATGAAAATGTGTCAGGACATTTGAGAGGGGCTGTATACATTTTCATCACCTCTTGCGCATGGTCTTGGGCATGCAAGAGATGACCAGGACCCTTGGACACTTCCTTACCATAGCAAAGTAGTTAATAATTAGTATTTTAAGGAAACTTTGATATGTACCTAATAGCAGAAGTTCTTCTTGACTAGTACAAGGTGTGAAAGGCAGCCCCTAGTGACAGGACTGATCCTCCAAGCACCAGTCATCAAACTCTACCCTTTCCATATGGACTGTGGACAATCTTTCAGCTCCGGTAAATATTTTGGTTTTAACAAAAAACCAAAATATTGAATACTGTACTAAAAAAAGTAGTAAAATACATTGGCAGAAAGAGAGAATAGCTGAGTCTTGTCTTTATTGCCTCTATTAAATTAATCCAATCAAATAAATTGTATCTTATTTTTTTGATATGTTCAGATTATAAGACTTATTTTCTCCTCGTGTGTAATTCCATGTATTGCTTATGTCATGTTAATAGAGAAGTCTGTAGACTTTCCTTTTATAGCATGTATGATTTTATCTCATTTTGATTACATGAAGATTTCTTTGAAATATCTGTTAAGACCTTATCTATAAAATGAAATGAATATTGAAATATCTGATCTCCATGTTGTAGGTAACAAAAACAATATAAATGTTAACAACATTCCCTTTAAATACAGAATCAAATATATTAAGTACCTCAGGGTTAAGATTTTAACTTCCTTAGATTTATGGTAAGAATTAAAACATCCTCTCTTGTTACATTTATAAACATAGAGCTCATTAGATGAAGGAAATTTCCTTTATCATTAATAGGTCACATTAATGTGATAAAAATGTCTACACTCTCAATAAATTTTATTCTTATTTTAAGCAGTTACCACATATAGTGTTTATCCTTCAAAACTCTCAATAGCACTTTTATATCCTCCAATTGAAATAATAAAGAACAAAGAATAAAAAGAAACAAATTAATCCTCCCCTGGGAAACAGGAAGACTAGCACTGCCAGATTTTAAGATGTAGCATTGATTTGCTAAGCTTAAACATTTTCTTCTCTTTCCATCGTTTAAATGGGGAAATGAATGTCTGTGCTGAAAGATCTTGAAATTAAATGCAAAAATTGACTTCTAAGAAACACCTTTTCTGTAAAGGACCCGAGAATTCCTTCTGCTCTGCATCGCTTTGTTAGCCAGAATGGGCACTTCTGGAAGCTGAAAAAAGTGAGAGTCTTATTTATTTTCAGACATGCTGATTATCATAACAACATAAAATGTAGGAAAGGCGAAACTGGATGAGACTCTGTGCCCAGGTAGCCCTGACTGCAATAGCAACCACTTACAAACTTTTTCCTCAAAAGCTCTATCTTCTGAAAACTTGGCCATATTACATTATTTTTATTGATTCCAGGTCTAGTTTCATTTGGAACGCATGCCAAGCTTCCTACTGGACGTAAACAGAAGAGTCGTCAAACTCTGTGTTGTCTCGGCAGCAATTCACGGAGTTTAAATACAGAACACTCACCAATTCAGAGCGAATTTGTTGGTGGTCTGCAGAGAGCAGACTGGTCAATCTGTGTGGGATTTATTTCTGGTTTCTAGCTGCTGTTGCATGTGTTCAGTTTATTCACTGTGAAATGAAAATGTTCTGTGGAGTTACAAAGTTATCTGGAAAAAAGGGGCTAATGGTATGTAAGATAAGGACTAAGAAGACAATAGCCAGACCTATGTTAAGAACTAAAACTGCTATGGAAAACCAACATTGTTCAGAGTAGAGAAAGAAGCAAAGGGATAAAATTGGCATGGCAGAGGACTCAGCTTGTGAGAGCAACATGGAAGCAGGATGGGTGAGGAAAAGGGGTGATGATGTTTGTGTTCTATGAAAATGATTGAATTCATGTGTCCATCTGTATGGGGGTGTGAGCGTGTGTGAGATACAGAGAAAATAACAGGTGAGGGAACAAATATATGGCTCTTTTTTTTTTTTTCCCCAAAAGTGAAAAAACCCCCAACCTTATTGCAGTTGAAAACTGTGGGCAATCTTTACAATTGGAACTGGCTTTCTATCAAGAAAATATTATTGTGGCTGAATTGGTATATTTTGTTGAAGAAATGAAACTTTCAGTGAAATTTTGTTTTGAAAAAATGCAGATCAAGTGTTAGATCAGGGAGGTACAACTTCATTTTTTTATTTAAAATGGCTCTTCTGGCTTGGAAAGTCATTTTACAATACAAAATTCTGTTTGAAATCTACTGGCAAACATAACTGCAGTTAAATTTGAAATAAAAGTTTTGGCCAGTCAAATTGTCAGGAATTTCATTCATTGATAGGAATTTTTGAAGTTTGGCTTTTTATCATGCTTGAAGTTTTTTGGGAAATGTCAGAATTTCTCATGTTATGGAAATTCAGATTTTTTTTTCATCTAAATTCTTGATACTATTTTGCTACTTCAGTAATGGCTGTATCAGCCACAGAATTATTGTTGATACACAAAGAAGCGATGGAATTCTGATCTACCCTGCCAGTGTCCCGGGACTAGAAAATGCTGTCTCCTGAGCAATTGGAGTAAGTGTATGGACAAATGGAGACTAGGTGTAAGACTGATGTTAAGGCATGATTATGTTAGTTCATACATAGCTAGAAGAAGCTGCATTTAAATTTACGGTCTCTCTCAACATTTTTGTTAAAGTGTGAAAATTTGTTAGAATTTAGAATTTGGGAAGGTACAGTGCTATCAAACTCGAGAGAGTTCAGCACTGAGCCCCAGCCTATCCTGGGATAGAACACGGCATTGAAATCATTGTCATTTGACTTGTAATGTGCATATTGCAGTATGTCAAAGCATAGTTTCAACGTTCATTATATAGTTTGTTTGCTTCATAAATGCCTTAATTACTATTACACTTTTGCAGGATGAAGCCTGGAGAAAATCTCTCTCTTGGACATGACTGTGATAGCAGATCTTCTGATTGGTAGAAGATAAACTCTCCTTTCCTAGAAAAGGTAAAGCAAGTGGAGGTTTATTACAAGCATTTTTAACTTGGTTTTTTTTTTCTAAAGCATTTCTTTTCAAAAAAGGATGAATGAGCCTTGACTTCTCTGTACTATGATGGCAATATGCTTTTAATGTGCTAAGGAAAGCATAAGGCAGTAACATAATTTTCTTTTTCCTCAGTTTGGAGGGTTAAACCATGACATGGGAAGCAGTACTGTCTCATTAATCACTGCTGCCTTAAACGTCTAGACTTACAGAAGTCAAAACCAAGTCAAACTCAGGAATTAGTCTTTCTGAGAGTCTTTTGTCAAAGCTGGGACACTTGACTGCTAGCCCAGAAAATGCTCCTTGGGCTGGTAGAACCAGCAATTTAAGGATGGTACAGTAATTAAAACAAAAATAAATACTTTCTCAAGGGGTGGATGTCTGCTTAGTGGTCTGAATTTAACAGGTAAACCATTAACACTGTAGACTATCATTCCCATTAGCTTTTAGCAAGCCTGAGTAGATTATTGATTGTAGCCAGCCTGAGTAGATTATGGATTATTGATCCAGCTTAGTTTCTGTAGTATTCACATGGGTTTTTTATGACTGCCCTAGTAGCAGGAAAGTCTCTGGGCAGCCGACTGCCTGCACACCAAAGCTGGGTCGCTGTGCGTGCGGGCTGGTGTCCCCGCACAGGGGTCCAAACTGGGCACACGGTGGGTGAACAACGCACAGGACTCCTGGCAGTGAGGTGCGATCTTGCTGCGCCCTGGGGTGGCCACGGGGGGCTTCCCCCTTTGCGTGAGGGTAGCCGTGGAGACAAGTGTCCTCAGACTAGCTTTTGAGAAAGAATGATCTATTTTCTTTGTTGAAAAGATTTGCTAAGCCACTGCATGGATCTCGAACCAGAGTCAACTCACCCTCATTTGGATTCTCTGTCAGTCAGTAGATGTGAGGAGGAAATGAGTGGGGATGAGAAGTACTGGTCAGCTTGGAGCAATTCCCAACAGCATCATTTGCTCTACTGCTGGATTTTGGACACTGTTATCTCTGTCTAAACCCTCTCCACAGCTGCTGTTGAGCAGCCACAAGCAAACCCAGGCAATAGCAGTGTGACTGCAATGGTTGCAAGTGGATGGGGAAAGGTGTTGATAAGTTGGATTTCGCTTTGATGTGCCGATTTATTTTTTTAATTTTCTTTGACAAGAAAGTACGTAATATTGATCATAATAAGCTTTTCATCCCGATAGAGGGAAACCAGGTTTGGAATTATGAACAAGAATAAGGTTTAATAGAAAAACCTTTCTCACAGGGGAGAATAAGCATTTGGGAAAGAACTTGGAATACAGAGGGATCAAAATTTTAGAGTGGTCCTTTAATAAAGATGGAAGAATTACCTGCACAAAATAGTAACCATACTCCCAGTCTGCAGCCAGGAAAATGATTAGTTATTATTGAGTTTGGAAGAATAAGAACCTTTGGCACTATAGCAGTGAAAAAATACATTTTAAAATACAAAAGAATACATGGTGAACATTTTTTGTTATCTAGGGAACTAGAAATAATACACCTGCAAGTATAATGAATGGCATAATATTGGCACTGCATGGGGCACTGAGCAATTTGTACCACAGTTATAGGTTCTTTCTTGCTATTAATTTGAAATAAAATAAAATAAACATCTTTTCCAAATCTTTGTTGTATTTCTGGCTCTCGTTTATTGTTCACCAACTCTTTTCCTTTGTGTTTTGTCTTTGCCAGCTCTTTCTGTTTCTCTTATGTTTCTTGTCTTGTATTCTCTTAACTGTTTCCCTGGCTGTGCTCCACCTCCTTAGGTTACCTCCAAAAAAAGAAAAAAAAGAAAGAAAGAAAAAAAAAAAGTGTGCCTCATGTCCTGAACTACAAAAGCAGCCAAACATGTACCAGAATGCGGTTTGCTTCACTGATGGGTTTTCTGTAAAAATACACAAAGTAGTAAATACTGGCTTGGAAGAGCCTGTTGGGTGATCTGAGCAGCACAGGGGAATTCAGTAATGTATTTCATGTATTAGATGAGTATGTTTTTAAAACTCTGAATTAAGAAAAACAATCAAATGGAGCAGAAAAAAAAGTCTTGCTTCTCCTTTTTGAAATTTGTACTCATTCTCTTGCTCTGAGCCCTTACCTACTGTTGGTATTTTAGCCGCAATGGTTTGCCTCTTCAGTTTTGACATAGGCTTTGCTTTCTATTTCTAATTCCCTCCAACAGCAAGGAAACTCGTTGCCAAAGTCCCTGAGTCCCTGTTATCGATTGAACTCCATCTGGATGGTTCCCTGCGCCCACCGTGTTTGCAAGTCCCCATGCCCCTCTGGCAAGCTTGCTGCAGCATTGCTACCAGATGTATGGTGTGAATGTGTCTCCTCCCACGGTGCTGCTGTGAAGCAAATTGTGTGAAAAGAAATTGCTAGTGGCCATCCAAACCGTGTCTGCTCTTGCCAACGCTGGGATCAAGCTGGCAAAATGAGAGCTGCCTCAGGTATGACATAGTATGGGTTTGCTAACCTGTTGCTGACCCAAGGCTAATAAGTGCTAGTGAAAATCGAAAAGCAATGCCTGCACTAGGCAAATGTAAATGTGGGATAGCACATAGTTCAGCTGGCTAGACCTTTTCTGAGCCTTTAAAGAAAGGAGGTTTGAATCTGAAGTTCTTCTTTTCCAGGTGACCGTGTCAGCTGTTGGATAGAGGAAGGGAGATCAAGCACATAGGTTTTATTTTAAAATATTTAAAAAACGAAACAAAAGCAAACAGTTTTGCTTTGCTGAGCACTGCAAAAAAAGTCTTGCGGGTTGGCTTTTTAATAGTTCATTGTTACTAATATTCTGCAGTTTGGTTACCAGGCCAAGAAAAAGCACTCTGTAGGTATTAAACCCTCAAGTATGAGATCTGTGTATTAGAGTCCCTGTGTAGCTGACCGCTACATTTCAGGGCTCTGCACACTGGAAGTGCCCTGAGCCGTTGTGCAGTCTGGAGCTGGTAAGACCGCAGGATTCTTCCATTTTCTGAAACCTGAGGCCGTGCCACTAGCAAGTTTGCTGTCAATAGAGAAGTGACTCCTAGGCAATTGCTTCGTAGGTACGCACCCCATGAGGACAACCTTAAGTACTTTCTATCTAGAGCATATGGTATTAGAGTCAAAACATACTTGAGTTTCTAGGTCTGTGGTCGCACAGCATAGTTATTTCAGTCAACAGATAGGAAAATACGATTTTCGGAATGAGAGTCCTACTGTATTAGTCTGGTAAATGCCAGTGTTATGATACAAAAGAAAAACAATGTTCTTGTTATTTCTGGAGGTTTAAGGAGATTACTATGCCCTGGGACACAATGGTACTTTTCACCTATTAATGCTTCTAAAACTCATTGAAAGTAGTATTCAAAGCCAAGAAAGATTGCATTGTATTCTGCATGTATTAAATGATGTTCTGGGGGTAAATTCAAGGATACAAGCTCTTTCATACTTAATTTAAAAAAAAAAAAGTAAAAATGATTGAGTTAGGAGCTGTATAATATTTAATTGAGTAAATAAGTGAACAAAAATGAAATGCTGAACAAAAAATAAAAACATTAATCTCTGGCTTTTGACGTAAAATACAAAGTCCAGGCAGCTGCAGATTAGCAGGAGGAGCAGTAGATAGAGAAATTAAATATCTAAAGAATTATAATTATGCCACCATCAGAGATTAAATTAAAAATTGGAAGCAGATTCCTTAAGGGGAAAACAGAGAAACAAGAGCTGGCATAAAAACAAAACCATAGGGCTATCGACATGGGCTGCATTCTCAGTTGCACTGACCGGCACAAGCATATGAGGTTCCAGTGTGTCATGTGGAGGATATGGAGAGGAAAATTAGCAAGTCATTACGGAAATGACTGGTGAGCAGTTCATGATATATTGCCAACATCAGCTTATTTGCATTGCTGAAGGTTGAAACAGGATGCTACCTGCAGCCTACATGGAGGGAAAGGAATCTATGCTAATGATTAATCCACTTATACCTGTAGGCTGCAGTGTTGCTCTGACTATTATTGTTAGTGGAAAATGGAGATAAATAAAGGAGATAAAACATATATATGACAGCAAATGACAATCAAAGGTAAATTAGATTTATGTTCCTTTAAAATATAAGAAAGATTAAAAATAGCTGCAGTTATTGCTCACGAGATAACCTTAGCAGTAGACTGAGAAGGCTGACTTTAACTCCCTTGTTTGTGTATAGTTGTTTTGTGATGGTTTCTTTGCTTTCTTTGCAAAACTGTTACAAGATTGTCTGAATCAGAAAAGTGTCTATGGAGCACTATGCAGCACAATACAGGAAGGGTTTGGTAGGCAACTCGTGAAGGCAGGTGCTGAAATTGGAAATAGAGAAAATACCTTTGATTATTTTTTAAAATCTGAATGCTTATCTTCTGCAATAACAAAGTGAAGAACTCGACGTCCCTATTGTAAGTGCTACGAGGGATCTATAGCGACTGGAAGATTTGAATAAGCGATGTTTTTTTTCAGTGCCTGGTGTATTGTTTAAAACTTTTCTCCTGTACTTCTTATCCCAGCGTATTCTCACAAATTGTTTATTTTTATGTGGTCTAACTCCCTGACTGACTTGTAAAACAAAAATGCGACCACTGTGAAGTCTGACGCTGGCAGAGAAGGTGCGTGAGGGGAGCGTAACATTTACCAATTGCCCCTCTTCTGCAGACAGCTTATGTGTTCCTCCTCCACCTGGGAATTAATTATAGCTGTTCTTCACAGAAGGATATCTGCGACCTTTTGCTCAGTGAATACACTCATGAGGGCATTGTGCTGATCAATAGTTAGTTAAGCACTTTGAAATGTTTTGGTCTGAAAGACACTGTATAAATAAATGTAGCATATCCTTCTTCATATATCTCACAATATTTGTTCTAGGATTTGATTTGTGGAAGGTGCAGTGCATTCTCTTGCAGGGTTGGATTCTTCAGCCTGAAGCACCAATATCTGGACACGGATAAGGATTTACTGGAAATATTGTGTTACTTAGGAGAAAAATCTATTTAATAGAACCTTTGCTCCTGCCAGGAGGGGATGAATTTGTCCCACTTGCTTTTATGCGTAGCACTTGTAATGATGACATCTTTGTTTAATATTTGTTTCGTGAGTCCTCCACTATTTAAACAGAGACAGTGTGTGGGCTATCTCCAGGAACTAGGACACCACAAGTTCTGCAGCAACTCCACAAATGTTCCTTCACTTAAAAGATAACTGATACCTGAGTGGCCTTTTGATCTGGTATTTCAGCTTGCTAAAGGTTGTTCTCTGCAGAATCATTTTGTGATCTCTGTCACCGGTCCCTGCAGGGCTGTAAGTTTCCTATGATTGTTTCACCGTGTCAGCTGCTTTTTCTGCAGCAGTCAAACTGGCTATAGCATTTCTTTTCCTGGAGTTAGCGTACTTCCGCACCCATATAGCTGTTTCCCTTGTGTCCTATTGAGTCTTTTCTATTAACTGTGTCTTAGAATTTTAATGTTCAAGCCTGTTTCCTGATTTAGGTAAGTCTCAGTTAACCAATTATATCATATTTCTCCTTACACACATGCGGTGCAATTTCACGTCTCTGTTTTGTATTGCCTGCAGGTCTGCCCAGACTTCTCTTATGTGAGATACGGTCGGTCCCCTCCTGTTTCTGCAAATTTTTCCTGACCAGTTTTGTTAGCAGTGTCTTCATTATTTGAGCTCTTCTGGCCTGTGGAAAGAGCAGAGGGATCCTCTCAATGAATATCCCTGTAAGACGCTGTGGTCACTGGCCAGATGGAACCATAAAAAGCACTTGAGTGTTTGAATCCAGCCAGATGTCTCTGTGAGTTAGCAGCGCGCACAGTCAGAAGGGTTACTGGCTAGCATGTAGCTGTATTTAACAGGAGAGAAAAAAAAAATGTTTTAAAAGGGCCTACGGGAAACCAGTCCAAATTACTTACATGAGGTTCTACTTTTAGGCCACCAAGGAAATGGGAGTGTGTCTAGTTCAGCTCTGGGGTTCATGGGCACAAATGTTATTCCCATAGGGCCGGTAGAACAAAAAATGCACACAGTTGGTCACACCTGCTGCCACATTGCTCTGTAATCCCTGGGGTGGGGTGGAGTGGAGAATGACTGCGTGGCACCAGGCTATTTGGATTTTATACCTGTCTTTACCCCACTGTTTCTGCGTGATTGGTGGCCTCTTGAGAATGTGTCTCTGTGGCTAAAGGAAAAAAGTGTACTGCCAAAGAAAACATAAATATAATTATGCCCTGAGCTGGTGTGAGTAGCCTGAGAAAGACACACAGAACCTTCTGCCCTTGCAAAGTTATCTCATATATTTGGAGGATTTTCCTTATTGTTATGTTCACAAGTCAACACAGCTGTAAGTTCCAGATTTCTTTTCTCATTAATTCCACTAAAAAACATTCACTGGAGAGGAACATTAAGTGTTTTCTCCTTTCCCTGAGAAAACAGTGCCAGGATGCTAAACAGAGCTGTGGCAGCTGTGCTTGTTCCCCTTGTCATCCCTGCTGTGCTGCTCTGGCCCAGGAGGCGGGCAAAACTCCAGGCGGTTTCCCTCCAGGAAGGGCTGACATTCATGACAGTGGGATCTTCTCTCATCTGTTATGAAAAATATTAAGGGAATAACCAATACTGCACCAAGAGCATCTTCAAATTCCTCTGCTGCCTCTTCTGAGTTTCTGAAATCACACAGGAACAGTTCAGCTGCTTTGGCCAAAATTTTTCAGCTTGATGAGCATCCTTGGTTGACCAGTTTGTGACACTTTGAAGCATCCTGGTCTTATTTTCAAAAACTGCATAGGGTTCATCAGAGTCCTTTAGAATATCTACTATTATTTATTTTAATTTTCTGGGATCATTGGGTATGGATAAACTTCCAATTTTTTATGGTTATCAGTTATAATTGGATGTTGGCAGGCATGTGCTTTACCAACATGGTTAAACTCATAAGACTATTTTTTCAAATGTACAGTGGAATTGTGGAAACTGCAAATGCAGCTCATTGTGCTCCATTAGAGAGAACAGAATTTCACAGCTAAGCCTTTTTGCACTTGCTTATTGAAGAAAGCTGTAGGTGTTGAAATTCTTTAGAGAAAATCCAGGTACACAATCATTACTAAAGTGCCTAGCAGTATCAATCTCTCCTTTAATTGCTGTTATTCAAGGTAGTTTTCAAACTGCCTCTCAATGTCAAACCATTTTCCAGAGATATTGACAAATGGAAGTAATATTATTTAAGGTCACAACTTCTGTCAAAATGAATTCCATATGTCATTAGCTCAGGATTCATTTATGTCAGAGGAAGGGTCTGATTCTGCAAGTCTTGTATACCAAGTATAGACTTAATTCAGACGGGAATTTTTGGTGGCTGAGTTACATGAAGACCAAAACTTAAAGAGTTAATAATACACAATCTGAAAATGAACTCTGTGATCAGTAAGGGTTAAGGCATCTTTTCCAGGTTTCTGACCTAATGTTTTACTTCAGCCTATAGTAGCTGTAGATGACACTCAAATCACATTAACAGGTTCCCCAAAAGCGGTCAAGTTACACGATTACTTAAGAAAACCCCCAGGTACATGTGTGCGCATTATGCGCTCTATCAATGCAAAAAGACAGCAAGCAAGACTGAAAAAGCTATACTTTTTATTTTGCCAATGAATCTGTTGCACTTTGCAATGTTTAAGTGGGCTTATACAACATAAACATTTGGGACATTTAACATATCAAGCTCAAATAAAAATGACACGCAGATCGTTCACTTCTGAAGCTGCCTTGTGTTCAGTTATTGGAACACTCCATCCCTGTGGTTTCCGAAATATTATAAGTATATATTCCAGATTAAACTTTCTATTTTCCTCAAGGTAGGGTTGCTTTTCAGCCCTCAATGGCTTGGTTTTTGCCTAAAGAATCAGGTCCTATCAGCAAAATCAAAGGCGATTACACAGCTCAGTAGTCATTTAGGATTTCTGTGGCTCAATTAAGCATGTATAGCATGCCACAGCCACTGAGACTCTGTTTATTCAGCGAAAGTGCTCTGTAATTTATTTAAAATAATCCATCTTTAACAAATAAAGAGGCCATTGACTGGCCATCGCTGCAGGCATCCATTTAAATGCTGCCTTCTTGATGGTCTGTTTTGCTGGTTTAAGTTAAATACCTGACAAAAGTGATTCAGTTTTTTGGAAATAAGATTTGTATGCACAATGTTTATTTTCTTTTACACCAGTAATCAGTTAGAACTTCTTTTTAACAGATTGACCATTAAAAATGATTAATGCTATTCACTCTGATAATAACAGATTGTGACTGCCAGCTCTCTGTGTGTCTGTGTGTGTTTGTGTGCGTGTGTTTAAAACTGCTCAGGAATTGTGTCTTTATGACACTTTGCTAATCATGTTAGACCTATTACTGTATATATGTATTGAAAACTAGATCAGATGACTACAGCCAGTGACAAAAACTCTTTTCTTTACCAATGTGCAGCTTGCTTTTTTTTTCTTTTCCCACTTGACTATTTCAGAAATGAGTCATTCATCTAAGCAACACCAGCAAGCTGCCATAAAGGCTTGCCAGTACTAGTGGATCTTCTCTGAGCATCAAAAGATTGCAGTGTAAGTTCCTGGTAAGTGCTGTTACTTGTTGCACTGGAACATGACCAACTCAGAAGAAGCTTTTTCTCTGTAATGAGAAACAGCCATTAAAAACTGTCTTGGGAATAGGGCAAAGTATAGTGCTAAATTTCCAGTGGAAAGGCAATAGAGAAGGCTATTGGTTAAAGGACTGCTTCTTAGGGTTAAGGATAAATAAAACTCTGGTAGCCACAATGGCACCTCCTGTCCAGCAGCCACACAGTATAGCTGTGTCTTGTCCTCTTTTCAGACTTAAAAAAGAAAAACAACCCACCAAGAACAACGTCAACCTTAGAGGAGGTGAAACTAAGCTGTTTGTGTTATTGAATAATGGCTTTTTAATGGTAGTTAAACAGAATCATGGACAGCACTCAATATTTCTTTATGTAAGCATCTAAAGAGGATATCACATGTTCACAGAAGAATTTCAAAGTCAGAGCAGCGCATGTGCTTTGTTGCAGTGAACTTATTCTCACGCTATTTATTCTTCTTACTTTTCTTGCAGAAGCCTTACTAATAGCTCATTTGTACCTGCTTAGTTGAGAATAATTTTTCAATGCATGTTGTTTGAAGAATGGCTAATTCTATTTTAAACATGAAGATTTATTCCAGAGCCCTGGAGACTGTAACACATTTATAGTCACTTAGGTTCTCATTTTCACATGGAGCTCTGTGGTACCTATAGATGAAGAGTGCAGCTAGCTTCATGCCCCATTTCAGTTTTACAGGACAATCTAGTCCTGCACATCTGGAAATAAGACAAAGAAATAGAGATTCTGTCTAGCACGAGACATTAATACGCATACTAATTTACCCTTAATTTTAATAGTTAATTACTGGTATAGGACTGGAGTCATAGAAGAGTAGTGAAAACTACCTTATACCTTTGGAGATAGCCTAAGTCAAACTTGAAAATGCTTTTATAAGGAGTTCTAATTTATCTTCAGTTCAGTGTTTTCTCATGTCTTCTAAAACGGTTTCCTGGATTTTGCCAGTCCTCATATTCAGGCAGTATCTTATGGTCAAGTTGAGGAAATGAACATATTTTAAGACATTAGATCAACCAGCATGGTAACACCACAAGCCAAAGTGCTAGCCCCGCAGTTTGGACTTGAGATTCTACTGGTGATTGTGACTAAGTTGTAGCT
Organism: Chionis minor; assembly: GCA_013398295.1. NCBI lineage: Eukaryota > Metazoa > Chordata > Aves > Charadriiformes > Chionidae > Chionis > Chionis minor. Next base: position 172,257 of record VZSF01002935.1, read on the forward strand.
GTACAGATAAAACTGAAACAGCAGGATCTTATTGTCACTACAGTTAGATGGTAGAGGAAACAATCACATAGTCCCAGTCGAAGTGTTTTGTGATAATATTTTTCTTTCCATGTTTGGAGAATTTCACTTCTCTATTGTAATTGCTGGATGATGATACTGAGTTACGTTCTAACTCATCACTAAGGGGGATTTGGTAATTTTAAGGCAACCACAACGTGTTGCAGCTCCCAAGGTTTTACAGTAGAGTCCAGGATCCTGCTCTGAACATCTAACTCCCTGTTCAACTCTTGGGCAGCACTCTCTACAACTACTTGAAAGGAGATTGTAGTGTGGGTATGAATCGCTTCTCCCAAGTAACAATTGATAACATGAGAGGAAGTGGCCTCAAGTTGTGCCAGGGGACTTTTAGATTGGATATTAGGAAAAATTTGTTCACTGAAAAGATTATTAAGCACTGGAACAGGCTGTCCAGGAAAGTGGTTGAGTTACCAATCCTGGAGGTATTTAAAAGATCTGTAGAGGTAGTGCTTAGGGACATGGTTTAGTGGTGGACTTGGTAGTGTTGGGTTTATGGCTGGACTCAAGGGTCTTTTCCAAGCTAAATAATTCTATAAGTCTATGAAATAGCTGAGAATGAAATCTCCATCTCCTCAGTGGGCACAGAGGATGTGCAACAAGAAACATGGAGGGGAAGAGTAGCCTGAAATGCTGTCTTGCTGTAGCACTAAGGTGTCTTAGGTATCTGGTTCTCTTACTGTCTCCAAAAAAAAAAAAAAAAAAAAAGGCAGAAGCAGCCTTCTTTCTTTTGAAGTACAAATGTGGATGGTGGTGGCTGCTCGGGCATTTGCCTAGAAAAATGTTAGTTTGTGCTCAGACCTCTCCCCTGCCTCAGAGGGCACCAATCCGAATTTCCTATCCCACCCAGGAGAGTGTCCTGGTCAAGAAGTGTACGGGGGTGGGATCTGAATCCTTCTCAAGCCGAGGCAGGAAATAGCCATGCAACTCTTCGGTTTGGAGAATGTGTAAGACAGACCTCCACCCGCTTTGGGAACTTCCAGGTCACGCAGAAGTGCAACTGGAATATTTAGGTGCAATTTAGAATTTAGGTACTGGATTCTTGCTTTGTGTAAACTACTCTTTGATCTCAAAGGCCAGTGGCATGGAAATGTTTCTTCCAGGGGTTAGCACAAGGAGGAACCAAGGTACCACATATTCAATTAATTGCCTAAGGTCACACAAGGCAACGGGGGAAACACTGTGAAAAAAAAGTGACCTAACTCCGAGCCTCATGTCCAAAGTGCGGGATGACGTTGCTATCCTGAATGGGGTCTTTGTTTGACTGATGAAATGTAGCACCCCAAGAAAAGGTAAGAAGACGTTAAGAACACAGATTTCCTTTGCACTTCTAATTCAGAATGTTGCTTTTCATTCACAGTGGTGCAAATATATTATTTTGGTGAGAAACCAGGGAGAACAGGGACCATAGAGCAGGAGCAAGCCTGTGGGTATACACGGGGAAGAGAAACAGAAATTATGCTGTATGAGGCATTGGAGGACTTCCAAGTATTTTTATTCATTATTACTATTTTTATGTGAAAGGGAACAGCCTTCCAGGCCTGGCTGGTTTGCCTCAGGCAGGGATTTTGGCAAGTTCTAGTCCAAATCCATGTTTGAGTGTATGTGTGTGTGCATGCATGCAGGGTACTTGCATGAGGCCCAGAAGGGGCAGCTTTTTGTCTGCTACTGCTCACACTTACCTATTCCACCCTTTCCTGTCAGTGCAGTGAGCCTTTTATTTAGTCATGTGACCTTCAACTTCCAAACTTACTAGTGTTTTTAGAAGGGAATTCATTGGATAGACCCTTTTTTATTGAAACACGTGTAAAAATATCAAACTAAGTGATTAAAGGACATTTTAAAGCTGAAAGAGTTTTTTATATGAAAATATGAAAACTTGTTTTAGTACATCAGCTAGGGCAGAAGTGCTGATTTTTAAAAAATTTGTTAACATTTCATTTGGGTTTATGATACTTAGAAAAAAGCAAGGATAGAAGTTTCGTGGCACATCAAATGAATTTATTTTAACAGAAAATATTATTGAGAGAACTTTTCAGAAATCTGTCCGAAGTGCCATTTGCTAGCGATTGTGTGTAGGCAGATTAACTACTGAAATCGTTCAGGACAGAAATATTTGATCCTGTACAGAAATTGATTGAATATTTTGATTTGCTGGGCCCTACTTGCTTATTGGTTTGTGACAACTTATTACTCCCATGATAAAACTTCAGAGGGGCTTAAGGTTTACTGGTACATTCCTTGTCTGTTAGCAAACTATTGTAATACGTTATCTATATGGTTTTGCAGAAGGGCATGAAATGCTTTGATGAGAGGAACAGGTAGATTTTGTTTTCAATGGCTTCCCATGAAGTGAGGGAGGGAAGAGAATCTTGCATTAGTTGTATTTTAGAAGCAAGAAACAACTGGAGAAGGTTTTACCCACCCGTACAGGCTTGACCTTGACTTTAAGCTTTAGTTTATTGTTGTTTTGATGTAAATGTCAAGTGGATATTAATCCACTCATACTTCAGCCACTATATTTAAAATAGTACCCTAAAGTGATACCCACCCGTAAGGAGATTGCCAGCCCAAGAGCTACATAGCCCTTATGTCCCCAGTCTGACTCTGAAAGAAAATAACTGCAACTTTTGGTGAAATAAACTCACAATAACTCAAGTACAAATTTCACAGTTGTATTATTTTGTAGTAAGAAGGGAATAAACAGTGTCTAATTCCAGAAAGTGTGATCCGAATGCAACAGAGAATGAAAACCAGAGGCTGCTTTGCTGAGGAGCTGGCGGGCTTTGGATGAAGGCTCTTCGGATCTACCCCAGGTGGGAGGGGTGGCTGGAGGATGCAGCTGACCTTGGTGAACTGGGAGCTCTGCTTCGGCCATGGTTTGTGGCGTGAAAGCCCCATGCGTTCAGGACCCTGCTCTTACTAAGGACCAGTTGCTCCAGTCAGGCTTTGCATGTGGCAAGCAATGGCACTGGTGTCTCTGTCGGCATGGGGACTTGCTGGTGTGAGTAAAGCACAGTGCTGAGCACCTGTGGCTGGCGAGGACAAATTCCTCCAGGTTCCAGCTGCCTTCCAGGCAGCTTTGTGTGACACTGTGTGGCAAAACAGTTGAGAACCAGTAGGAATGCACTTCAGGAGCTTATTTCAATAATTAAAAAAACCCCTACAACTGAATTGCTGCAATGATTTGGGAGTTCTTGTGTGGGCTCTCCATACAAAACATAGCAATATAAAGAGTGTAGAAGTCATCTTCCTATAACGGTCTCTAAAGCACTTTTCTCTGTAGCAGCCCACAAATAAAGACCGTATTTAAAAAGAGAAAACACTTTTTATTTTTGCTGTTTTGATTTTTTTGTTTTGTTTTGTTGCAGAAACCCATTGGAGTTCCCTGAGATTTAGCCTTGTGAATTAGTTTGCTGGGGCTTCTACGGAGTTTCTAACTGAGGTGCTGGGAGTGCAATACCCAGACAGAGCCCTGCACATACACAAGGTGAAGGAAAATGGAGTGTGATGGGTAGTAAAGCAATTTCTACTGTCTTTCCTTTTACCCAGTATTTGCAAACCAGACATGCTTTAATAATATTTAAGGAATGGCTGATTTGTGAAGCAAATAACTCAAGGTCTAGTGGTTTGATTAGCCACATGTTTCTTCTGAAAACAAAGCATATCACATGTAAAGGGAGCCTGGAATAAATTATCTTAACTCCATCAGTAACTTCAGTGGAGGATCTGTCCCACTGTGTATTTGCACGTCTTCTGGAGAGCCATTTAAAATGCATGGGTATGGAAGCTTAAGACAGTGTTGCAAAACTGTGCATGCCTAATTACCCAACAGTGGTATTACTTTTAATAGGAGAGTAAATTACAAGAAATTCTTGGGTTTTTCAAATACAAATATCATCATTATGAAAAAGGCAGGACATGCAGCATTTGTGTTTGCTCGTCACAGCTAAATAAGCAAGAGTTAAAGTAACACAAAAAGCACAGTGAGGCAACAGGTAGTTAACCTAAATCTGATTTTAACCAAAACTGTCACCAATAAGTTGCTTAGAGCTTCGTGTAGAGGGGTGTTTTGGAAGGAAGGGTAATTTCTTTCTCTCTCAAAACTCTCTTGCCAACCATCTGTTGATAATTATTGTCCAGTCTCTGCTGAGGACTTGTGATATTTAATATTTCCTCACCACTTGAACAAATAAGCGATAATAACTGCGAGGTACTTGACCACAGGAGTAGAAAGACATATAGCATGAAAGAGTCAGTGTACATCTTGGTTTTTGAAAACAACTCAGTCTTATATTTGTGATAAAGATACATCTGAGTTTTTGAGGACTGGAGGTGAGTTGCACAGTGTCTCTGGAAAAAAAATGTTCTTTTAAAATGACAGTTCTTAGCTTAAAAACATCATCTATTCCTGTTTATGTTCCTTATTATTTTTAATTTATGTTATCCTTTCTCATAGAAAACATTGGGCAATCTACTTATTTGCATATTGAATATTTAGGGCAGGCAAGCTGAAGACATCTCAATTTCTTGCAATGTTTAGTGTTTTAAATTGTCAATGTTTTTATACTTATATTGAGCCCTAAATAGTAGGACTGATGGAGAGCAGAGATCATTACCTCTAGTTTAGCAATGGTCTCTCAAGTAACACAAGAAGCTGTCTGTAATTGCTGTTCTAACTTTCTTCAATTATATTAATAATAAATATTAATAAACCACACTTTTAATCCACGTACTTGGAGCTTTACAATTAATGACCATCTAAACTTCATGACATCGCTGATGTGATGGCTTCTAAGCTTATTTTAAAGATGGTCTGACAACAATATGTTTGTGTTTAAGCTTTCCCAGTCTGATGTTTCACTGTCTCTGGAATGAAATCTGCTGTTAATGATATTGCTCAGCATTTTCCAAGACCCAAATCTGAGATTTTCCAAGTTTCTGGACCCACAACTTCAGAATCTTCTGATCCCACCGCTTTGAAAAGCAGGTTCTTATCAAAGTGCCACAGATGGAGCATACTGAGCTGATAGCAAGAAAAATTGCTCATTGCTTTTGAATATGTGGCTTTGGATGATTTGACTAAAATCTTGGCAGACCCTATCCATTAGAATATATGTTTTATGATCATTTTTTGCTCACCAGTTTTGCTTTTCTTCAGAGGATTCAGCAGATAGGAACCGAGTGCCCTCACCTCAAAGCTACCGAAGTTTGTTGGATGTCTTGGCTGTAGCTACCTCCATCTCTAAGACAGTTTCCTGAGCAGCTGCTCTGGAGCCTTTCCCTGCTCACCCTCACCTTTACCACCTGCACCTGAGCTGATGTCCCTAATCCCATGTACAAATGGCAGAGCGAAAAAAAGTTGCAGGAATGCTGATTTTTAATCCTTAGTCGAGTATGCATTTCATATGTTGCCAGGTGCTAGTACTAAACCCCCTCTCCCCAATAAACCTTTAAATTTTATGGGTGTTTCATTATCAAATTGAAAATAAAACCACTGAACAGGAAATAGTAATTCTTAAAGGTTCATGCAAAATCAATTATATTATCCCTTGATAATGAAAAAGGAACCACAGGTCCCTGATACGGGGTGAATTTCTTAACAGATACAAAAATACAGCACTTCTTTTAAATAAATTTATTAGCTAATATGATTCTTGAAAGTTGCTTTCATCACTGAACATTCACTTTCCATTTACAATTCTTTTTTTCTTATGGCTTTAAAAAGATGAACAAACAGCAAAGAGCTGACAAAACCCCAAAGCTACCTGTTGGTCATAGATTGCCTAATTTTTTGTATATCTGTTTTCCTTATTGTTCTGGAAGAGTAAAAGTGAAAAGTTCCTGGGTCATTATGGAAAAAAATAGCAATAAAATAAATAGGAATATGATAGGGGGATGGTTGGAACACGAGAGGCTGGTTTCAGTCCACGCTACCTTTTCTTTTTGCTGTTGGAATGTAACAAATATTAACTGCTACTGCTCTGCTGTACTTCATTACATAAATATTTGTGTAAATTCACACTGTGAATATATGAAGTGCTTTGATGGGCAAAGAGGAGAGTTTCCCCATGTGCTGGTTTCTTCTTTGTATGAAGTGACAGCCCTGTACGCACTGACCGAACTTTCACACTCATGCTGTTCAGCATCAGCTTGAGTTCTCAGTTCTGTGTTTTCCTCCTTCGTAACTGGTTTACTTACCAAAAACAGCTCTGTTGCAGTACAGCAATTCCCAAGTAAGTCCTCCAGGCCAGCACGACAGAATTTCAACTATTTTTTTAAAAATGAGCTGCTGATCTGGAAGCTTTTCTATGCCCCCCCTCCTGTATAAGATTAATTAATATACCATGCAAAGTTCCAAGAAACTGGACACGTTCCCACCTGTGGCATCTCTAAGGCCTCAAAGAAGAGAGCATTTAGATCTGGGGGATTTTTAGTACTCCACTATGCTCTACTTTTAACAGTGAGTGTTTTTTACTTTTTTTTTTTTCCCTGCTGTCAGTTTTGCAAATGTGCTAGTGGCAATACGCATGCAGAAATCAACAGGGAATTTTTTATTAAGTAAATTTTTTGGTTATAGTTGTACATCTACTGAATCTGTCCCTGTGCCTGAACACTGACGTTAGTACATCTTAGGTATCAGTGCAATAATTAAGGCCTTTGCTCTGCTGTATAAATGTTGTAGCCATGGCAGTTAAGGATGTTAGAGAAACATGACACATAGAAAGAGGAAATATTGGCATAATAAAAGATGTCACCTCCCCCTGCAAGGCTTGCTTCTTCATTATATATGTCGACAGAGACAAGAACTTTCTTTAGATCACTTTTATGTGTTGTTGATTCCAGGTCCACTTGTAACATGAAAAAAAAAGTGAGTCTGGAATATAGGTTTCCCTCACTAGGAAAAAAAAACCAAAACACAAAAAAAAAGGGAATGATTTTTTTTTCCCTATGAAAAATGTAGACTTATATTGTCTTTACAGCGTTATCTTTTACTCAGCATTAACCCAGGTGAGCTAGTCAGTATGAAGAAGTACTTAAAAGATTTGGCCTTGCTTTCTGCTAATATATTTCCTTTCAGCAGTTCATAGTTTTTATAGCTTTGTTCACTTACTGGAGTAATTTCGGAGGCACATCAGTCATGTTGTATTAGGCATCTCTCAGCTTCATAGAGGGAAAGTCATATTGAAGAAATTGCTATATTAATTTATTAATTGGTATATTAATTTATTTTTTAAAACTAAGAGTATAGGTATAAGGGATCTTTTTTTCATAATTGTTTTGTGCTAGGTTTGTAAAAGCCCATATGTTGCAAAGCACCATGATGTAGACTGGAGCTATTAATGTCTAGATTTTATAGTTTAACAATTAAAACAGTTGGAATCTTTCATGACTATTAAGATATGAATCAGATGTAATGGGTAAATATCAGACTATTGGAATTGTGAGTGTATTTTGAAAATCTGTTGTGACTTTAAAAAAAAGTTGAAAATACAAAGTAGTGACTGATAAACATCCCAGTCGGATCTAGAAAGTATCAACAAATTCCAGTTTTTCTCAACAAGTATTTCATCCTTTTGGTTAAAATAAAACAAATTAGAAGTTTTAATGCAAATTAGCCGTATAGAATACCTTGCTGTACATCTTTAATGGTCCGTGTCTTTGCGCTGCAGAGTAGCCAGAATTGCCAGGTTTGGTGGTTGTTATGGACCAAGAATCCCATATTTAATGGAATGACGTAGCTGTATCTGGAATTAAGTATCTCATGAGTCTTAAGGGCTTCAGCTCATAGAATTCACTCCTTGTTGTGGTTTAGGCTGGCTGGCCCCTAAATGAAGGACAGATGCTCTCTTTAAGCTCTCTTCCTTCCCAGAAAATTTACAGGTTGAAAAGAGAATTAAAACTACTTCAATAAAATATTAATAATAAAAAGAAAAGATACAACTATTGATAAAAAAATAATGAAAAATGTACAATATATATACAAACCCAGTACAGAACTCCCAGGATGACAATCACGTCACTGGCAGACACTGGGAAAGTCCCAGACTGGATTCAGTGATGGACAGGAACTGGATTCAGGAACTGGATTCAGGAATGCATGGATAAGGATCAAAAGCAGACAAACAGACAGAGTCCTCCTCGGACGCTGGCCATTGCAGAAAGATCCCTCAGCTTTTATACTGAGCATGATGCAGATGGGATGGAATACCCTGTGGGTCAGTTTTGTGTCACCTGTCCTGTCCGCTCCTCCCCGCAGGTGCGACCCCTCTGCACTTTTCCGCTTCCGACCCTCCAACGGGGCAAGTAACAAAGTTGGCTGGACTTAGTTGTTATAGCAATAAGGATAAGCATGAGCCTCTCTGCATCCCATGCCTTGGCATAAATTATAAACAGTCAAGTCTTATCACTCTGGAAGTGGACTACTGTCTTAAAAATATGCTGTCAGTTTCAGAGAGTTCAGTTAGTTAGAAGAGTCCTAGCCATAAAGTAAAATTACTGAACAGAAAATTGGTTCTGTTTTACCTCAAACCAGGACATCAACCCACTGCATAAACACGCTGGATGACATGAAACCTATCACAGGACTACAATCGGGGTAACTTGGTATAAATTACATTTCCAAAGCATTCTGATAGGCTTGGGTGAAATTAGTGGCTGTAGAGTGGAAATTGTTTGCATAGCAGGAGATAGACATGCAGACATACATTTACATGTCAAGAGAAATCCAATTAAATAGTGCAACTTTGGTGTTTTAAGAGAAATATTAATGCTTCTCAATATCCTGCTAGAAAGAAAACTAGTATTATTTTCAGCAGGAAAATTATTAGGGAATAATTCCAACATTTTACACCATTTGGGATTTTTTTAATTCCTCTGTCTAAATTATTTGCACAACAGAATGTGCCAACTTCTAATACAACTGATAATCTTTTTGAGTCTAACTGAGGGTCATTGTCTGCCTAAATCAAATTATGAGCAAATGCCTCAAAGATAGCATACTAGACTCTCAAATTCCCAGGTGAGAAGGACTATTTTAACATGCATTCTAAGTAGTTTCACATTTTAGTCAGAAGGAAAGTTTAAAAAAACCCGAATGACTCAAGGAGCAATCTGGCGTGGAGTGTAGTCAAACAGCAGGGCAGCCTCAGAAGCATCCATCAACAGAAACAACCAACTATCACCACTGCATTCATGTTAGGAGCCAACCCACAAGTCTAGGTGTTACTGCTGGAAAATATATAATGCAGCTTCACATCAGGATCCTGGAGCTGCCAAGCATATCTCCAGAGTAACTTTAACAGTGATTACACTTGATGAAGGAGGTAGAGGAAGTATATTCATGTGCCAGCAGCACCAGGAGGATAAGGCCAATATTGAAGTTAAAGTATGTTTATGTGAATTCTTATTCCGCCATTAAACAGCAGTTTTTCATAGGATGAGCTTTGCCTACAAAAGTCTCAGGTGTTTCCGCTTAGTGCTGGTCTCTTTTTGTAAATATACAGACTTTTAATTACAACAAGTAGGCTAGCTAACAAGGAAATTTTTGAAAACACTGAAGATAGTAAATCCCGTAATCATGAATTGCCTCTATGATACCATGCTAGCCTCTGAAATTCCCAAATGAGAAGGGCTATTTTAACATACATAAGTAGTTTCACATTTTTGTTGGAAGGAGAAGTCAAACTTATGACAAAGTAAGAACTTAGCTGAAGCCGGAGGGGGAGTGTTGTAGGCTGCAGTCCTAAAGATTGTGGTATTGTAACAGTCAATATTGACTGAAGAAATGTACTTTATTCCTGTGTTTTATTTAAGTTATCTAGTGCTTAAAGTGAACACCCAGTCCACTGCAATCACAGCCAGCAAACAGATGTCTAGCCCAGAAGAGTCTACAAAGCAGTTCCATATGTTCCCACTCTTCAAAATTCACATTAAAAGAACAAGCTGGATCTTGTTAAGGAATTTCAGTCCAATTTCATCTTTCTATCACAATATATGAAATCCATACCTGTGCAGGCAGCCAAACCAAAACCTATTCTCTTATTCAGGCCTACTTTGATGCTTAAGTAGCCTTCCTGCTGGTGTTCTGTGGAGAAATGCCTATCTATAGACTGCATGCTAAGCATGGGAGTTTTTGCCAAAGTGCCTCTTTTTAACCTGTTCTGAGTTGATTTTGAGAGCCTCCTTAGTAGGAATGTAGCCCTGAACTGGGAGAAAAACACTGTCCTGGAAAGAAAGTGAGGGGGAAGCCTTCTGAGAAATGAAGCTGTGCTACTTTTAATGCTGGCTACATAAACAAACCCATCTAAATCTGAATAAGCGACCCTGCCTTGCAAACAGGGTTTCTCAGGGGAAAACCATTTGTTCTCCATTAAAAACAATGGCTCAACGCCATTGAGCTGTCAATGGCATCACAGCCAAATATCACGGCCAAAGAATTAAGCTTTCCTCATGTCTTAATTTAAGTGTGGATGGAGCTGTAATTTACCTTTTTTCTTTTTTTAAAGAAAAAATTAAATTTAAAATTTATTTTAAAGAAAATAAGTTTATTTTGTGGTAGGGTTCGTCATTCTGTTCTGTGCTGGAATAAACCCTAGCACAATGCTGTTGAACCATGACAGAGCCTACTGTAATACCAATAGCCTGCAATAATTTTTCTGGAGGAAGATTGTAAAAATAAATCTGTAAAATCCATTTGTGAAAAAAATTTTGTTTGTGAATGAGAAAGGCAAAAATGGAATAATTCGAAGTAAAGAATGCTGCATAGAATTAGCAGAGAAAAATGAGATTCTTCTGTTTACTGGAGAGGAAAAAACACTGTTTCAAACAGAAAGAGAGAAACCGTCTACTGCAACTAGCATTATTGGGCATGCATATCCTCCATTTTAGGGATTCAGATAGAGGAACAGTTTGAATAAACCTGGAATGTCTTAATAAATTTTAGTGAATTTACTCAGTTAAAGAATAAGACAGAAAAGAGTTGTTTGACCCTACATCACCTTGCTGTCATCCTTGGTCTGAGTCATTCTGTGGTCAAAAAAAGAAAATTTCAGCAACCATTTTAAAAGGAAAGCATAAAGAGTTTTTCAGGCTTTGAGAAGCTTGGAAACCTCTGTGTTAAACAACGGGATCAGGCCACAACTATATTGATTAATCAGTCTTCTAGCATTTTCCCAAAACACAAGATGACTGTTAACCTCCGGTGAAGTGCTGTGATGGAGGTAATGTTTATTTCTTCCCAGATATGAGTTTTCCTTTGTCTTTTGACTTTGCCCTTCTATTTCCGTGTCTTAGTTCATCGGTGAAACTGCAGCATATGTATAGGAGGATCTGAGTGTAAGGGCATTAAACTCACAGGGCAGGTTGCAGTCTCATCCATTGGAGAACTTGTTTGGTGTCTTAAAGAGACACACGTGCAGTCAAGTTTTAATGAGGGCAATAAATGGATACCCTCTGATCTCAGCTAGAGTAAATATTTTTCACACTACTGAAACATCTGCTGATTGCAGAAGAATATGATGTCATAGTCACTCTCTTCCCAAAATAGTTTTTAGAGATTGCACAATGCTACCATCTGCTTCTTTTTCCCAATATATTGTGTTTTCATCCCACTGATGGAAATGTAGATGTTAACAAGTTAATTGGAAACATAAGAAATCCAGAATTCAGCAGTCTGCCTTGCATACCTGCCTAGTCCCTAATGAAGCTGGGATGATAGAAGACGTGTATGTGACAAAAAGGAATAACAGTCATTGCTTCTTTGATCATTATTCTAACGAACTATTGTAAATTGTATCTGAAATGAGCTAAATACTGGACTTGAATTTGCTTCTGTAGAGGTAACTTCAGTGTGTGGCTAGTGCACTGTAGACATAGTTTACCCCTACAACTAGTGTAATTTATTCATGGGAAGACTGGTTGTGCGTGTTTAATTAGCCTGTTTCAATACAAAATCAATCCTTATCCTGTGCTTTTGTTAAAGCTGGGGAGACTGTTGTTTTGATGTGCTAGATCCATCAGCAAAGGAAAGAGTTTCTCTGAAACTCAGTTTTCTGGTTCAGTGCTTTGACAGTAAATATGGAAGTAAGAAGCAAATTTTCCCTAGCTCAAACGCACATGGCATGTTATTGATACAGAACAGAAATGTACTTCCAAGTAGACAAGACAGAAACTAAGGCTGTAGCCAGCATTCACAGGAACTGAGACATGATGTAATCTCAGACAAGGTAATCACTGTGAAAATGCTCTCTATATTTATTTTTAAGATCTTGCTATAGCTGCTGATCATAGAAGGAAGCTGCTTCTCAGGATGCTACCCGTCTGAACGAGGTTTCTGGTATGCTGTTTGAGACTTGCTGTTTTTCTGTAGTCCTGTTTAAGCCTTGGTTTAGGAAAATATTTCATACCTGAAGGAACCAAAAGTGATTGGACTCAGTTTTTATCTTTAACTGTTGGATCTACAGAACACAGAGAATCTGTCTTCTAATACGCCTTATGCAATCCCAGTGTGTTTAGTCATTCAAACTAGTGTACCTCCATGAAATTAGCTAATAATTGGTGTTAAAGATTCATTTTCATTAATAGACTCTCTAAAGTACCTCTGCACACAACATTCCCAGTGTTTGTTCCAGTATTTCCAAAGAACTTCATTTGCACTTCACTGTCAATAAAAGTGCCTATGAGATGTGATTGACAACACTGGCTGATATGAGCGACTGAGATGCTTCAGGTGATGCCAGCCTTTCCCTTACTTCATTTCTCTGTTTTTGAGAGAGCTACAGAGCTTCCTACTTAGATTTTTGGCATAGATATCTTTTTTTTTAATCATCAAGAATTAGTTTGAAGAGCTGTTTTCAAGGAAAAAGCAGTAAAGGTTTTTCTCAGGACTTGCCTCTTGCAGCTTTGATATGTTTAGTCTCGTATGCCCTCAAGCAGTGATAGAAGAGGAAGACAACTAAGAAAATATCTCCTTTCTTCCGATCTGTCTTCTCGAGAAACAAATGGGTCTATCAGAGACTGCCAGTGGGGATAGGCAGTCGGGAGAAAGAAGTGAGAGTGGGTGGAGGAATTCCTTGAGTGAACTAATCAGAAATTATAAGAAAGTAAGATATGGTGGTGTGCTCAGGGAGAGTTTGGAGGAAAAAATGCAGCCTTGGTGGTCACTCACCATTTCCTTAGCCTGAGGTGCAGCCACTCTGAGGTAACTCCGTAAATGGGATCATACTTGAGTGTTGGACCTTAAAGTGGAGGATGTCAGTGGACTTGGTCTCTGGTGGAAAGGGGCATAAGAAGAAGTTTTCCTTTGAGATCTCATTTAACAGCAGGTAGATACCACAGCTGGAGGAAGATCCTATTTGGGAACCTTGGATGTGAGAAAGAAATGTGTATGAATAGACTCTCTTCTGTGGCAGTTCAGGTTAGGAGGGAGAAAACTCAAAGTGACTGGCAGCCAGAGAGAAGAAAGGGGTTGAGAGGTGAGAGGAAAGCTGAGTCTTTGGGGAGTAATTGATTTCCTTGCATTCATTTTGTTTGTGTTTTTCCATCAGTGGGGAATGGCCATAAGTCCACCTGCAGTTTTGGTTGACTCTGCATGATTTTTCAGTCTGCATGCCACAGAGGTGAGTGTTTCTTACTTTCAGCAACAGAACAGAGGGAAATTCCATGTAGCCCACATAGTATCTGAAAGTGTGCATGGTGGGAAATGGACAAAGCCCTTTGGATCCAGTTCGCTTATAAATAACTTATATATGCATTGGCAGAGAGTGCTTACCTTCCCCACTGGGGGGATAGCTGAGAGGCTGAGGGCCATAAAGGTGAACACCAAAGGCTTTCTTAAAAATTCAGTTTTTACCCCTTTACAGCTTGCTTTACAACACATGCAAAGCTCTCATACATTTGGAGAGATTCTACCTTAATCCCTAAATGTAAAACATAAATTAAACTATCCGAGAAATAGTGATGTTTAAACACTAAGGTATTCTGTTAGGTTATCTGTCCCTACATTGAAAACCCAGTCCTCTATATTTTTTATTCTATATTTTTCATCAATTTTTAGGCCTCCATTCCTTTACTTATAGACACTTAAACTTCTGAAATACAACTGTGGAAGTCAGATCTTGCTGTAATATATGGGCCAAGTTACTTCATCTACTATTTTCCATATCACTTTAGTTCTTCCTATCATGTAGGCAAGACTGTTAAAAGATATAGAAAATGTATATTAATTTTAAGAGTATAAAATTGCAGTTGATGTACATTTTGAATGGAAGGATAAATCTTTTGAGATTTTTCATCTCTGACAGTTGCAGTATGGAATGAAACCTGAAGTGGAGAGATAGTGAAAGTAATCCACTCTCTGCTATTTTTGGAGTAATTTTTGCTTATTATTTTCTTGTTGTACTGCTAGTGGTTGAAACCAGGGCACCAGACCATGTAGTCCTTGCGTCTGGCCCGAGCTGAACTCTCCCATATTTGCATCCTGACCCTCCAGAGACTTAGCTTGTTACTAATCCCAATGGATTAGAGCCTTCCTTTTTTTTTTTTTTTTTTTTTTTTTTTTTTTTTTTTTTTTTTTTTTTTTTTTTTTTTTAAGGAACTCCCTCAGAGCCACGGTACAAAGCTGGTCTTTCCAGGAACAACTTGCAAATGTTTCTGGAGTATTGTAAAAGAAAGTAGAACAACAAAATCTCTCTGAAGTGAGTGTCTCAGATGCATTTGGTTTGAAGTGCCTTTGAGGTATCTTATCAGACAAGACCATTTATTCAAACTTGTACATTACCCAAAGGAGTCTACCAGACTCCACAAATGATTTTAGAGGAAGTAGGGTAGGGATATCAATATGCCCCCATTATCATTCTCTTTCTCTGTGTACTTCTTCGTTCTCTTTCGCCCAGACAGTTTTCTGCCTGTGAATTAACATTAGTAAGGTGTAGTTACAGAATTAGTGTCACTCCCATTGTTCATTCTTTGTCTTATCGATGCCTTAATTTTGGAAACTTTTATGTATGTCATCAAAACAAAGTGTAAAGTAATTCTTCACATGGAAAACAAAGGTGGGTAAGGAAAGGTAAAGTCTTAAACTAACCACAGGCATTTAGGTTACTTTCGTGAAAGAAAAAAAATTGGCTAGATTCTAGACCATTTATATTCCTGAGGCAAGTGATTTGCTTATTGTCAATGGAAGAGAATAACTGATGTTGTTAATTTGCCCTCCAAACAAAGCAGTTAGCTATGATTGAGTGCTAAACCAATATTATTTTGATATAATTCTAACACATGCCCGGTACCTTAAAAATTATATATATGTATAAAATTACCATTAGTCCAAGAATATATTCCTGACTAAAGCCTGACCCCAAGCGCAATGAACATCAAGTGGTGCTATGGTCTTCACATAGAGGTGAGGTGAAAAGCTTCTGAGAGCACCCGTCCAGATCTGAGGGCATTCTTGGAGGCAGAGAAAGTACATGAAAGAGGGGACTGTTCTCAGCATGAGAGCTGGCCCACCAGAACATGCCGCTTCAGAAGGCTGTTGGGGAGTCATGAAAGGAAACAGTCGGGAGAAATGTTCCAGCAAATCACAAAGGGAGTTAGTAGGCAAATGTAGGTGAGAGCAGAGTTGAGGACGCTAAAGTTGAATACAAAATATTTGTAAAAATGTCCTGAATTACTGAAACTTGTCTGTTTACTTTCAGACCTTAAAAATAAGTTTGTCTGAATGACAAATGCCATCTAGTGAGACTAATTTATGTAAAACTAATGGTTATTTTTGAAAGTATACCGGAATGTTTTCATCAGATATAAATGCATCATTTCTACACAATTCCCTCCTCACAATTATGATATTGTGGTTGAATTACTATAACTCTTAGCACAGACAAATATTTATATTGTCAAGATTTCTAAGACTTTTCTCTTCATCAGTATGTAGCAGTTGCTGGTTAAGTCTACAGTAGGTTTTATTGTGCTGTTTAACTGCCCATTCCATGGTGGTCTATGCTTTTCAATGACAAATGACTGCACGTAATTTGGGTGCTATATCATTAAGACAAGGAGGGGCATTTATGTTTTCCTCTATGTAGTGTAACTGTGAGTGTACATTCACTTTGGGGGAATTATGTGCTTATTATGACAAACAGTGCATTTTCAAGTATTTAAAGATCTTTTTTTGGAAAGAGTCCCTCCTGTATGTATATATTGAGGGTATTGCTGTGACACAGCATGAAAACTTATGGTATAGTTATCTAAAAAAACTTATCCACTCCCTATAACATGTTTAGATTGCTTTTTTAGACTCTATAAAATTTTAGCTAGCACTAAACATAGAACTTCATTCATCATCACGCAAGCAAAGGCTGCCAAAGGAAGCCTACTCTTCCTGAGCTAAAAGTGGCAACACTCCAGTATTGGCAGAAATCAAATGAATCATTTCCTGCTTTTAGTTTTAGATAAATAATCAAAAAAGATTGTCTAGATTCTGATCCAAAAGTAATTTTTCATAGCAAGGAATAAGAATACAGCTACAAAGACTTTAAGTGGGGAATGTTCTCCTGCTAATTACTTAACTGGAAGGGCCCTGTGGAAGTCAGATCAAAATATCAAAATCCAATTTAAAAGAAAATGTTAAATAATCATATTGGCTTTTAAGTAGAGTAACTTGAAGTGGACTGAAACAGAGAAGTTTGAGGATTTAATTTGTTCTTGATGCATTGAATGAATGTGGTCCAACAGGCTCCTGGTGGATCTGACTTCTTTCTGGGGGCAAGAGAAGGCAGAGCAGGCAGAGCAGGGGCAGTAGCTGCCACTGCTGAGAATGGATGGTGGTGATTATGGCGAAATACCTGTTGAGGAATTGTTATCTGTGAACTCTCTCTCGTTCTTTCAGTTCTTCCCTCTCTAGTACCCATCATGAAGACAGGGTCAGGACTCCTGACAGGGTGATGCCAGGCTACATTTCGGCATGTGTGGTAAGGGGAGACTTAATTAATGGAGTTGGAGGAGAGAATAATGGGATGAAGAATCCCTGTAACCACAAATGGAGACTGGGCCATGAACAGAGGGAAATGGGCAGGCCAGGGCATGAGATCAGAGGTCAAAGGAAGAGACAAATATGGCAATGGCTAGAGGAGAAGAGTTGAGAAGGCTTGAGTTGAAGGAACTGCTAGAACTGTGCTGTGAACAAAAGCAAGCGGGAAAGTGAGAAGGGCACAGTCAGTGAGATAAACGATGAGACTTGAGGTAGAGAGAGGACAGGACCCACTGCCCTTCAGAACCCCTGTGAGCCTCAGGCCTCACAGGCTCAAAACTCACAGATAAAGCATGCATCTTACCTATTTTTCATACCTGCCTGACCTAAAGGATGATGACCTCTTAATAAGAGTTCTTTAATTAACTGAAAAGTCAGAAATCTGTGCAGGGGGAAGAAGGAGAGTACTGGACTGTAATGGAAGGGCTCATGACTAGGTCTGTAAATCTAGAATTGAGGCTGGAAGAAGGAAGAAAAGTGATGCCTGAACCAGTGAACAGTGATACAAAAAAAAAAAAAAAAAAAANGATGGTGACATTCTGAAGGGAAGAGAGTAGAAATTGTCAAAAATTGTGCAAACTACAGCCTATTTCTTTGCAAACTTCAGAACCTGTGATGGACCTCTGAAGCCTCATTATCATCCATGAAAATCTACTGGCAGCATATTTTCCTCTTAAGCTGACAGGTACAGGAAAACCTCCTACTGCTGCTAATTCCACTGTGTACTCAAGTGGCAGAGTTTTGAAGGGTGAAGCTCAGCTGTAATCATGCACAAAGTGGGAACTGATTCAGCTGCATAGGATGACATTTCCTGCTTTTAGTTTCCTTTAAAAAAATGTGAATCCACACATTTTGAGCACATAGGACTTTAAGGTTATGAACCTGGGAAAGAATTTCTGTACTGGGACTCTGGGGAAAAGTGAATGTAAATATATAGAAGGAGCGCAGACAAATGAGAGATCTTATCATATAATCACAAAATCATAGAATGGTTAGATTTGGAAAGGATCCTAAAGAACACTTAGTTCCAACCCACCTTCCACTAGACCATGTTGCTTAAAGCCCCATCCAACCTGGCCTTGAACACCTCCAGGGATGGGGCATCTACAACTTCCCTGGGCAACCTGTTCCAGTCCCTCACCACCCTCAGAGTAAAGAATTTCCTCCTAACGCCTAATCTAAATCTACCCTCTTTCAGTTTAAAAATGTAACCCCTCTTCCTACAGCTACACTTCCTGTTAAAGAGCCCCTCTCCACCTTTCCTGTAGACCCCCTTTAAAAAGGACTGAAAGCCTGCTATGAGGTCTGCCCAGAGCCTTCTCCTCTCTCAGCCTGTCTTCATAGGAGAGGTGCTCCAACCCTCTGATCATCTTTGTGGCCCTCCTCTGGACCCACTCCAACAGGTCCATGTCCTTCTTATGTTGGGGGCTCCAGAGCTGGCTGCAGTACTCCAGGTGGGGTCTCACAAGAGCAGAATGCAGGGACGCAGAATCATCTCCCTCGCCCTGCTGGCCACGCTTCTTTTGATGCAGCCCAGGATGCAGTTGTCCTTCTGGGCAGCAAGTGAGCATTGCCTGGTCATGTTGAGCTTCTCATCCACCAACACCCTCAAGTCCTTCTCCCCAGGGCTGCTCTCAAGCCGTTGTCTGCCCAGTCTGTATTTTTGCTTGGTATTGTCCTGACCCACAAGCAGGACCTTGGAGATCTTGACTAATTTGAGGCCAAAGAGCACTTCAGTAAAGAGCAGCTTCTGGAAAAAAAAAGACAGAATAGAAACAAAAAACCAAAGAACAGTTACAGGGTACTAGCCACAGCATCTCTTGCTTAATGCCCAATTACCTATCAACTTCAGTGTTTATAAGCTGATAAAAAGATGGTTAAAGTAAATTTGCTTTATCTATGTCCTGGTTTGAAGTAAAACAGGACCAATTTTGTTCAGTAACTCCACTTTCTAACTGGGCCTCTTCTAACTGCTGAAATTAACAGCATGTTATACAGAAAACTGGTTTCTTCCAGAGAGATAAGACCCATGTTTATAGTTGATGCCAAGGCATGGGATGCAGAGAGGCTCTTGCTTATACTTATTGCTATAACAACCAAGGCCAACTAACTTTGTTATTTGCCCCGATGGAGGGTCAGAAGCAGAGGGGTCACACCTGTGGGGAGGAGCAGGCAGGACAGGTGACCCAAAACTGACCCACAGGGCATTCCATCCCATCTGCCTCATGCTCAGTAAAAAAGCTGAGGGATCAAAGGGTCAGTCTCTCTTTCTTCAATGGCTGGTGTCCGAGGATGACTCTGTTCGTCTGCCTTTGATCCCAATCCTGAATTCAGATCCAGAATCCAGTTCCTGTCTATAACTTAGTCCAGCCTGGGACTTCCCCTGTGCCTGCTGGTGACGTGATTATCATCCTGGGAGCTTGATACAGTTTTGTATATATTTCATTATTTTTATTATTGTTTTTTTCATTCTATTTCATTAAAGTAGTTTAGTTTGTACTAAACTAGTCTCTCCTCTTTTTTCTGCTCTTCAGGAGAGAGGGAACATCTGTCACTCAGCTTGCTTGGGCCAATCCAGCCCAAACCACCACAATCTATATTATTAAACAATGGAAATGACACTTTTTTTTCCCCCAGGCCCTAGTAACATGACATCGGAACCTGCACTGAGTGCATGTGAGATCCAGCCATCACCAGATCTGCTTTTTCATCTCTCTAGGTATTTCTTGTGGATATGTGAGTTAGGCCGTAGATGTCCTGGGGGAAGTGTTACAGATGTCAGGTGGATATTTCCCACTTTTGCCACAAAACTCTTCAGTATTTTTTTAATGGCAGTGTATAATGGAGTCCAGTTGTGCAACCAACCCAATGTGAGCTCTAGTGGAGCTCACACAGGACAGTAAAGGTAGCTTGAATCATGTCGTTTATGATGATGAAGTCCTACAGTCCATGTTGCTCCTATCAACAGAAAAATCACTATGCAGCTGGGATTCTCAAACACTTACCCAGCTTTGAAAATAAGTTTGGTCACATCTGGGCAGTCTCCCACTCCCTTACAGGAATGTCCCGGGACTGGAAATGTGAGCCTTCTCAGACACAGGAAAGGAGCAAATCCAGTTATCCTGACTCTCAAGATGGATCTGAACCATGAAACATTTCTCTGTAGTGATTGCTTCAGTGGAAGAGTGGTAATTTATGTATGTAATATAAAAATTATATATTGCAGATTTGTGGTTAAATCTAGTCAAGAATTTCAGTTTAAGATTTTGATCGTAGGACAGAAATCTATAAAGCTGTTTTTTCTGGGTTTATGACCCAAAACCCCGGCATTCTTCACAAATCACAAGATTACAAGTCTGAGGGGAATGCTTTTCTGAGATTTTATTTGGATCTGAATGAAGCATTTTTCACTCAATCTAGAATCCAAATCATAAGGGTATTCTTGGCATAAGGCTTGCAGTTGAAACCACTCAGAAATATGCAAGAATATTGACTTGATATGCGGTTTTGGAGCATTTCAAAGAGTAAAAGGTGTGATTGGCTGTCTTTTCTGGGGTACAGAGTGCTTTTAACTCTTTTCGTATCACCAAGAAACAGGAGCATAGTATGACATCTTTATAATTCATGTAATCTCAGCATACATTCTGAAATCAGTGTAAATTCACGAGTGACAAGATGTTCAGCCTATAGCTGCACAACTAACAATTGGTAACATTGGGCAGGTCAGCCAAATTGGGTGATTTTTATGGCTAGTCTCATGACAACTAATATTCTTAATGCTTGAGCTTCTAATGTCAAGTATTACATAAAAATGTTGTTGCATTCAAAAAAATAAAACAATGCATTAATTATTGGTTGAGTGTCTGCTTTCATGGTTGCAGACAGAAGCTTAAAAATGTGACCACACTGTAGACCAAGAATAACATAACAAAAGACACTTTCTTCTTAAATCTGAAGTGCAAGCCAGTTTCATAACTTTTAGGATCTGACTCATGATTTTTGAATGCTTGGGATTGGCAGTGTTGTACTAATATGTTTTGTATCAAAATTCAGCTTTAGAAAAACATAACTTTTACCGTCTAGAAATTTGTAGGTCAAGAGGCTACAAGGCTACAAGGTATAGAAGGAGGGAGAAAAAAGAGGATTCACTCCCATACCAAGACCCTTCAATACCATTTTTTTCCCTAGGGAACTACGACCTGAAGCAGCACTCAGATTTCCAAGCTCATGTCATGGGGTAAAGTTTGCCTGAGAGTATGATAATGGCTATGCAGAGGGGTTGCTGTGTCCCCTCCATTCTGTGGCACTGCAGCTGGCTCCGTGGGGAAGTGCCGGTTCACAACGCCCTGAAACTACCTTCCCGCTGCGCCCAGCCCAGGGCTGTGGGTGAATACCGCATTTCTGCCCAAAGTAATGAAACCCGGTGTCTTCCAAAATAAATATTGTTTCTTAGTTACTACTATAAATAAATGTATTGCACATTACATTTTTGGAGAAGAATGTGCAAGACCAACATTTCTGAAGTCAAATGGAGAGGTCCTCCCTCTGTTTCCCTCAAGTCCTCATACAGGCAAAATTCCACTTGAGTCACTGGGAATTTACATCATTAAAAGCTACAGAGGCACCCAAAAACACTTCTTTTTTTTTTTTTTTCCTGAAAATAATGATGAGATTTGAATAAAAGAAATTATTTTCAGAAGGTGGAACAACACTATTTCTTTTTTTTCTAATGTTATTTTTTAAAATAGTTGTAAATTCTTTAGTTTGTAGCTCTGTGAAGGGAAAAATGAATCATTTGTTCACTAAATGGAAAATTAAAGGAGACAAATAGCACAGTTAAGAGTGTGATTTATTACAGTTCACATCCTACTGTATGTCCACAAGTTCTTTTAATGCTTTTCATAGGAAACAAAAGCTGGATTCACTCTTTTCCCAGTGAATTTAAAAATACTTTTATTTAAAGAAGTTCTACCTTTCCTGTCATTTCATTTAGACTTCCCTTAACTATATTCATCATAGTTGCAACAGATGACAGTGCTGGGAAGAAAGAGACAAGGAGAGAAGAAGAAATATTTCCTTACATCATCAATCTTTAAAAGCCAAATAATTGTTTTTGTGTAGGGAATGGAACTAAATTGTCTTCATATTCAAAGCTAAATCTGCGGTGCATAAAGAATTCGTGACAGATCAACCTTAACACTTATCTCTTTGGATTGTGTTAAATGAGTCAATTGGAGACATAAAAGTGCGGTCATACTGTGTTTTAAATAATTCATGCCTCTTGTAAGTGTATAGTATAGTAAGCAAATTAATAATAGTAAGTTTTCTCATCATGATTGTGTAAGATCATGTTGCAGATCCCTTTCTTTACTTGGGGGAAAACAATGTGGTTCCATTGTTGATGATTTTTGTTTTCTTTTAAATTTGGTTATTTCTTTTCTGTTTTCCCACAAGGTGTTGATTTGAGATTTGGTGTTTTGAAGCCTAAAGGCCAAATTCTGAACTGATGTCACACCCCTGGTTTCAGCAGTTGTGTGTGCATGGGGAGAGAAGGAGTTTAAAAAATGGTTTAGGCTAAACTTTGTCCATCTTCCCTTGAAAAGGAGATCGTGGGAAAAAAAGTCTCGTCAGTGCTATCCCCGGAAATGCTCCTGAACACCGAGGTGCTGATGCCACGCCTGGGATGGTCTATCAGAATGAATGGCAGCATGCTGGGACAGAGCCTGTGCTCTGTCATCAAAGTTTTTATCAGCAGAGAAGTAATCAGAGAAAGCAGTTTGGACCTGCTACTCTCAAACACTATCTATCTCCTAAAAGTGCCTAATATAATCTCAAATTTTTTTGTAGATTCCTCTGCAGAGACACACCATGATCAGTTATGTTATGACTGTTACGACTTAGATGGGTAGAGTTAAGTGGTAGACCTCTTCCACTGCTCAGACATAAGTATGTCTTTCAAGTGTTTAGGAGAGTTGGAAAAAAAATGTTGCTGCTGTTTCCTGTTTTTCCTATATTTCTTTTCGTAACAGTATACTTAAGGTATAGCCCAAGAAGTGGCAGCTTGATGTTGATTTGGGCCCATATGCTAGAGGTGCCTGTTCACCATTCACAACACAGGGAACTTGGTCATGTAACTTGAAGCCATCCAAATAATTCCCCTGTGAAGGAAAGTCTAATATATAGCTGCTTGAATGTCTAAATTTGGTGTCCAAAGCAAGAAACATTAATTCCAATGTTGGTCTGAATTTATTAAGGACAGAGATTTTCTACAGTTAGTGTTCCGGCATCTGTTTTGGTGCTTCTGCCCATGGGTCAGGTATGTTCCTTCAGGCATTTCCAGTATATGATGCTGCTTCTATTTTTATGCAATTGCTTCTCTAAAGAATTTTCAGAATACTAAAATAAGACAATGTTTATTGACCACACAGCTAGTTTGAACTGCAACTTTGTCAGCTCTCAGAAATTTCTCTTTAAATGAAGAGTGATGTACACTTGTTGTGGTTGGCATCTAGCTCTGCTCACATATGTACTGTTTCTTTGTAATATGCAAATGAAAACAGGATCAACGGAATACTGTAATTCTGCTAGAATGTAAAAGTTATTGGAAATGGAAGAATTTATTTTTTTTTTTAAACTTTCATTCTGTAGCTGGGTAACAGCCCACCAGAGGCAGAAAGGATGACACAAAGCAATTAGAAGGATGCCTGCTATGAGACTGTGGTCTCTTTCTATTCAAAGCTGTAGCTGGTGCCAGAGGACAAAACACGACACAGACAAAATCCACAGTTCCTGCCTACTAATCCGTGTGAGGTGGAGCAACCATACACCTTGGAAGCTATTTTAAAGTTTAACTAGAATATAGGTACAACAAAGTCCTGGGTCAAATTAAAGCTATTTAATTTGAGTTATAAATCTGAAAATGTTGGGTGAAATTTGGGGAAAAAAGATCAAAAACCAAGTAGCTGGTGGATGTAAGGCAGGAATCCGAGGAACACATAATACAGTATTGCTAACCTGAAAGCATTGACAAATCGTCAGTAAAGTCTGGAATGTCATGAGTTTGGGGAATTTTCTGATATAATAAATATAGGACTTGTTTTGTCTTTTAAAGACTCAAAATCAGGGCATTTTTGAGTCACTTTTTTTTTAATGGAGTTGTGAGCCATAATATTATGTTTGGAAAGAATGAAAGCTAAGAGTCTTACTTTGCTCCGGAAAAAAAGAACTTTGAGAAAACACTTGTTGGGTGACTTGCAATAAAGGTCATAATATTTGGCAATGTAGAGATAAATTAATCTGGAAAGTACCGTAGTTGAGGAAAACTGCTGGCAGTCAGTACGTGAGAATTTGAAAATAAGGCTGTTTCATTTTTGCAAAAATAGCAGTAATCATGCATAGGGCTGAAACTATGTGAAGTCACAATAAGCTTAGACTTCTGATACTTGACTCATTCACAAATTATTCCTGTTTTATGAAAAATATATTTGTTATTCATAAATATTTGTTTACTTATAAATTTGCAAGAAATGAGCCGAGCTTTTCATTTCATCTCTGCTTTTATCCTGTATGACTTGTCTTATGCTATAGCTTCCTGTCTTGTTTAGGAACAGAAATAATGGCAAGCAGTATGCTTTTAGTGTAACACTTTTAGAGGTGAGGAAGAAGTAGTGAACACCTTTTTGTCATGAGTTGTAGAGTATCAAAAAGGTATATGAAGTAGAATTTAAATCATATAGTCAGTGATGGACTGCTGTTATTCTGTTAGCTCTGATTTTGTAAGATCAAAAAAATTTTATTGATCTGGGCTAATATGTTTGACTGCTGAAATTAGTAGTGATCTAAGACAATGAGCACATACTTTATTATCTTGAGATCTGGATCAGCAATAATTTCATCTGCTTTTTGGTGGAGTCAAAAAATTCTTCAAGCTCTAATTTATAGCAGTTGATATCTGAAAGTTTTTATTTTTGGTTAGAATTAATAAATACTGAGTTTATATTCCAGTTAGATTTTTTTTCATTAAGCCTTTTTAGCAGTCTAAGAGGAGGAATCAGCTGTAGACTTTTTTGTCACTTTGTTTCTGAATGAGAGAAATGTTTGCTAAACAATTATTTCATTAATCTGTTTTTTAAAATGAAAAAGGCCCCACCTTCTCTTTTCAGCTGGGGAATTAAATGTCAAGTTTCCTCCTAAAGGGCACATTTTATGGAGAAGTTATAAACCCTGAAATTAAATTTGTAATGGAAAATGTGACAAATTCAACTATAGCAATGCAAAAATACATTCTTAACACTTAGCGCATAAGGAGCCATATATATGAAATGTATTTGCAACATACTGCATGTTTATTACAGATTAAACACTTAAAAATGGAAAAAAACAGTGCATACCCCAACTGTTTCTTAAATATTTGTTTAATATAGCCAGAACACATTGAAAATTGTAGGACTGAAGAGTACATGGTAAGTGTTTAAATAACATCAAACGCAATAAAACATTTCATTTGAAATGTTAAGCAGGTGATAAAAATGTCATGTAGAATTACTGTTTGGTGTGCTTTAAAATAATATAATTAGGAGAAAATGCATAGGGAAAAGTTAATCACCAGAGCAAAACCTGTGTAAATGAGGCATGTTTGCATTTGTTCGGCTATTCAGAATTTTGTGGATCAGAACCTTTAGCAACGGCTGAGCTCGACTGCTGCGGCACACTGGAGTGGGACCGGGCACTTCCATCCTTACGGGCATTGGGATGTGTGAACAGTTCAAATAGCTCATGGCACATGCTCCTGCCCTCTTACCAGCCAGGTCAGCTGGAAAAGAGGTAATAAAGGTAAGTTTTTTCTCTCTCTTCCCCCTTTGAAATGTGAACAACCTAGAGGGGACAGAAGGGGCAACCTGAAAGCAATGTGAATTTCCTGCAAGAGCAAGAGGGGTTGGCAAAAGAAAGGAAAAGAAGGAAATGACTGGCACCTTTAAGCGTTCCTCACTAAAAATAAAAAAGAAAAAAAAGTGAAATGGAAGAAGACATAACTCACGGAAGGTGATGCTTTGGGTGAGTAATATAGTCTGTCTACTTGTTAGATAAATGTTGGAAAATAAGTGTGCTCTACATGTTGCCTTGTAGCTATTTTTTTAAGTTTGGGAAGGGACAAGCAGGCTCGAAGGGAATTTTGACCATAGATCCTTAATATCATTCAATGATTCTTATATAGATTGTATTTGTATGACAGCAAGGATAATTTTAGAAGCTAAAATAAAGCCAGTAGCATAATTATCAATTCAATATTCCTCCTATTGCCAGAAGTTCTGCAGTTTGCTCTCTGCTGACATACACTGTTTTTCTCCCTTAGTTGCCTATGCTAAATCATCCTTTCCATTACAGGAGGAGCAAGAGAATCTCTCGCTCTTGCTTCCTGTCTTACCAGCATCCTCCTGAATACTCCCTCCTGTTTTCTCTCAGAATACTTATTCAGTTACCTTGTCTGCCTTTGCTGGCACCAAAGAGCTACTGTGCAAGGAGAAAGATATTTTATGTCTGCTAAATAATAGCCCTAGTTATTATTTTGAGAGCAGGCATGAGTTGCTGCTACTTTCCGTGTCCTTGTCCTTAAGGCATAAGATGTTTTCACTGCCCTGCCATTTCTTCTTTCTCCCCAAGGTCGGTTTCATTTTCAGTGGATACACTTAGACAAGTCTTGGACTTGATTCAGCTAAAATTACTGTATGTTTGGCCTCTGTATCATGGAAGCACAAGCAAAGCAGCTAAACACTGTGGAAAGTTGTTGTTCTCTGTTTTCCCTGGCCATGCATAAAGTTCCGTGCTGCAGAAGCTCAAACATTTTGCTTTGAATTGAATCCCCTGGAATGATATGCTTTGGGGTCATATGCTAAGTTGTAGACAGAATATAAACTAGCCATTGCTTCTCACTGCTCTTCACAGTAGCTGTTCTTTTTTTTTAATGATGGGATCCAGTCTAAGGTTCAGACTCCATGTCTGGACCCAGGAATAAGCCCAGCTTGTCTTGCTTGTGTGGGGAAGAGATGCTGACAACTTTGATAGCTGGTGAAAAGAGCTGAGCAACTGTCCCCCCCTAGTCACAGGTACTGCGCAAAATTCTAATCAGCTTCGAGACTAACACTTTAAAGCAGCCATGGAATGTCTGCTCTGCCCAGCATTGCTTCAGGAGATGCCTTCCCCTTTTGCCATTTGGCTGGTAACCAAATGGAGCAAAGCAAACTGGGCTGGGCAGTGTCTTGACAGTGTCTCAGTGGTGTGCTACAGCTCTAACTTACTAGTCCTCTCAATGATTTGCAAGTTGTCAAGAAGAGGATACAGTGAGAGAGGTTAACGACTTGCCCAAGGACACAGGCTGCGACTAATTAACTAATGCCCTGCATATTTATTTTAAAATGACACAGGCTTGTGGAACAAGGGTCTATTTTGGTGTCAAAGCAATATGGCATCATTCTGTATAGCTGTGAAATACTGTGCTGACTGCAAGGTGTTGGAGAACCAGGCCCTGCTAGGGGCAGTCTGGAGCAGAGACGGAAGTTGCAGGAATTTCAGAAGCAGTATCAGGTATCTGTTAGTCAAGACTTCTTCACGTTCAAGGTTAGCTCCCATTCACTTTGCTCCTCTTGTTGGTGAAAAGGAAATCAGTGAAGTCCATACACAAAAGCAGAAGTTTCACATTTGTACTTCATAGTTTTCCTTTTTCAAAAACTGATGACTTATTAGGAAACATTTCATTTGTGGCAAAAATCAGCAAACTCATTAAGTGTTTCTTGCCTTTGTTAAAGTGACTGATGAGGTCAGTCATTTCATAACCAACAACCCACCAAGCTGGGTGGAGAATGGATTCAGAGCAGCCCTGAAGGACTTGAGGGTGTTGGTGGATGAGAAGCTCAACATGACCAGGCAATGCTCACTTGCAGCCCAGAAGGACAACTGCGTCCTGGGCCGCATCAAAAGAAGCGTGGCCAGCAGGGCGAGGGAGATGATTCTGTGTCCCTCTATTCCGCCCCACCTGGAGTACTGCAGCCAGCTCTGGAGCCCCCAACGTAAGAAGGACATGGACCTGTTGGAGTGGGTCCAGAGGAGGGCCACAAAGATGATCAGAGGGTTGGAGCACCTCTCCTATGAAGATGCGCTGAGGGAGGTGGGGTGGTTCAGCCTGGAGAAGAGAAGGCTCTGGGCAGACCTCATAGCAGGCTTTCAGTCCTTTTTAAAGGGGGTCTACAGGAAAGGTGGAGAGGGGCTCTTTAACAGGAAGTGTAGCTGTAGGAAGAGGGGTTACATTTTTAAACTGAAAGAGGGTAGATTTAGATTAGGTGTTAGGAGGAAATTCTTTACTCTGAGGGTGGTGAGGCACTGGAACAGGTTGCCCAGAGAAGTTATAGATGCTCCATCCCTGGAGGTGTTCGCGGCGAGGTTGGATGGGGCTTTAAGCAACGTGGTCTAGTGGAAGGTGTCCCTGCCCATGGCAGGTGGGTTGGAACTAAGTGATCTTTTGATGTTCCTTCCAACCCAAACCATTCCATGATTCTATGATTAATGAAAAATCCTTGTGCAGCATTCCAGTTTTCCCTGACCCAACTTAATTTGCATTTAGACTCAGTTTTGGTTTAAGCTACCAAAAATACAGGTGTTTGAGTATGATATGCTTTAAAACACTAGAGGGAGAAGTAGTAGCTTAGTTGTAAATAGATGGCCAATGAAGACTTTAAAATTTTTAAAGTACATTTAAATGAATAATTTTGTCTATAAAATTGAATGATTGGCTATTTATTGCTTGCAAGCAGTTCATAGACCTTTCATACATTTAATATTCTACTAGAGGAGTGCTGGTGGTTTAACCAGACTTGAAGCTATTTTAATAAAGATGCCTTCACATTAAGTGGACTCCCTAAATATCTTGATTTCATTTTTTCTCGCTATATTTCAGACTTTTTAATGTTGGCAATAGCTTTATAGAGGCTGACCTATATGTCTGTGAAACAAGCAATTTGTTGTGAATCACCAAAATGGTAACCAGACTGTGACCATTCTGGTACAATTCAGCAGAACACAGGAAGTAGAATGGATATTTTATTTCTTTGCTATTGTAAGAAAATGTCTGGATTTCATAATAAGGAGGGCAAGGGATTACTATGTCTCTACTTTTCTCATTAGCAGTATTGGGACGATTAGTAAACGTAAATAAGAATATTGAAATTGATATCAGAAGCCTAATAAATAAATGTAAAGCAAAGTAGAATACATTTATTCAGCATTTGTTAATTTAATTTTAACTCCTTATGAAACATGCTTGCATAACATGCTGAACAAGTTCTGTAGGATCTGATTTTATATTCACAGCACTGGGTGACATCACTGATTGCTATGAGGTAAAGAGAAATAAAGAATATAGACAGAAAAGAGGGTTTTAGAAATAAATGTGTTTTCTTGAGTCAGCTTACATGCTTACATTTCCTGTTTTTCTGATGGTCTAGAGATATTTCTGTCCTGGTGATCAGAAGGTCTGACTTCTGTCATAAACATATTGCAGGTTCCAAATAAATGCAGCATTCAGAGTAGTCCAGGTGATGGGGTGATTGAAAACACACTCATGACAGTACTGTTTCCATCATCTGTAACTGATGGAAAGATTGAGAAGCACACAGTACAATAGATACACAAATCTTCTCTATCTAGAGTTCAAGGTAACTCAGAACCTTTGTTTCCAAAGTAAGGATGTGATCGCCCATGTTGTTTACTAGAGCTGCTCAACAAAGACAATTTATGAATTAATGTCTATTCTCTTACAACATCTTGCACAGTTTGGGAGTCAGGCTTAGACTGCCCAAAACAAAATGAACTAACTGGTCAAAGTCACCTGACCATTTAGCAAAGACAGCAGCTCCATCATAAGGTTGCTGTTCAACCTAAGAGAGCAGTTAGGCTGACTATTCTATGTACACTTTGTACACTTTTATTATCGGGTCAGATTAGTACGGTTATAGTTAGTCAAGGTTTAACTAGGAAAAGAGCTCAATTCCACATTTTTAATGACATTGGGTGTAAATGTTTGGGAGTAAATATTTGTGAGCTGTGCACTTTCCTTAAAAGCGATTGGAGTGACAAAGTCTTGGACAGCCTTGTTGCAGGTTGTCCTGACATCTGTTTCCTTTATTTGCTAGTTGTTTTGAAGTTCTTACAATCAATGACCAAAGCACACACAGATATATATACTAATGTACACTGGAGACAGGTCCAACCTATTAGAAATTTAGGTACAACAGGGTTATAAACGTTACCTGATACCTTGTAAAGCCCAAGATACCTGACCGGTGCATAGGCACTGTTGCTTGATGTAGTCAGGTGATAACATATGTATACTCATGCTGCCTACTTCAGCAAGTGTCAAAAGTTCATGCTAAGTACTACATAAATTATCACCTAATTAAGCACTGTTATGGTTTGGATTGGGAGGGAAGTGTAAACTTGATTCTCCTTTGAGAGCTAAATGCAGAAATATGATGTAGAATTGATTTTACAAATAAAGGTCAAAGATCAAAGTCTGAACATATTTATTAGAAGAAGGAATTGTAAGGGAATCTTGACTTCCTTAATTAAACCCTTTTCTGCTCATGAAAGACTAAGAGATTGATTTGTTTTCATGTGTACTTTCCCATTATATTGTAGATATGTCAGGAGTGGTGTTCTGTTACTGACACAGTTATACCTTGTGGGCTTTCTGAACTTCCCATTGCTACTGTTATATCAGTAGTCACTAAATCATAATTTAGGAATGCCAAAAAGCCCATTCACCTGGAGGCTGGAGTTTAGGATTAAAAGATAAGGCTGTTACAGAACGATCTTATCTGAAGACATTAAATGTGTGTCTGTCAATTTACTATATTCATACAAACCATCCAAAGATGTATTTATGTGTTAGACCTGAAGATAACATGTATTCTGCTGGGCAAGTGATGATATTGTCCTGGCTGGCTAAGAATTTTAAAATATAGAATCTGATATCTGCATCAGCTTAAGGAAATATTTAAGATCAATAATAATCTTTGGCCACCTGGGAACTGGTGAAAGACTTTAAAATAATTTTAGCTATAATTTATTTGGATACATCACACAAAATAATCTGTTTCTCTCTCCCATTTGTTCCAACAGTTTATGTGACTATATTAGAATATTCACAAATGTGAAAAATGTGTTCTTGTGACTGTACCATTGTTTCCTTCAGCTTTTGAGTTGTAGCTTTTGAAGAGGTCTAATTCAATAATGAAAGTTTGTGCTTCATGCAGAGATCTATACAAAGCCACACTTGATGCTTTAGATTGCAATGTCCTTTAGAACAGGGACAGCACCTATGTTTATTGTACCTATCAAAATGTGGATTCAGTGAAGAGGGACATTTTTTGCCACTGCTAGATCATAAAAGAAGTAAAACCTGGTAATGTTCATGATCCCTGGAAGAGAGGGAAACAGTCAAAGATACGGAACTAAAGTGAGAAATCTGAAGTTAGGATAGTTTTTATGAAGCACTTTGAGACAGACAAAACTATGTATTTTCAGGCAAAAAAGAGATTCTTCTAAAGCTGTCTGGTACTACCACCAAAAACAACAAGAAAGTCAACATTAGCAGTATGATAGTTACAACACTGATTCAGAAACTTGTATGCTAGTTTATTTTTTCCTCCAACTAGGCAGCTACTAGCTGAAAGCAGCTGAACACCTGGGAACATCTGCATTAAAACAACACTTGTGAGTGGAAATAAACACTAAGTGGAAACACTAAGGGGAAAAAATAGTCAAACACAAAGAAGCAAGGTAGCCAAACAGGCAGCTTCTTATCCCCAAATGCCTCTGACATTTCTCTTTCTCTGCCCTTCAGGAAGATAGAGAGGGGGAAATGCCAGCAGTGTGATAGTTTTTTGTGGCAAGCAGTTTTCCACATCACAAAGACCACTGCTACCACAACTGGCACCGGAGGTAGTCTTTGCAAATATGCCGAGGACTGTGCCACTGTAGAGACCAAATTACTTCCTCTTCTCCTCCCCAGGTGAAGTCTGAAGGATGTTGGCATACCTGTGATGGAAAATTTGTATTGACATTACCAATACCAAGAAGAGATTTCCTTGTTAAAATGCGTCTGACCTAGTTATGCATTCAGGCTCTTGACTGACGGAGACAGGAGCTGTTTGCAGAGGTCTTGAAGATATTCAGTGGTACCGAATCATCTCAGCTCTGGTACAAGAAGTAATATTTTCACTGCCTTCGATGGTGTTTTGTTCTTTATGTCCGTTTTGATTACATGCTTTTACATATGACTTTTTTACTCAGAAGTAACTAAAGGCAAAAATCATACACCATCCTTGGAGGTATTTAAAAGACGTGTAGACGCGTGGTGCTTAGGGACGTGGTTTAGTGGTGGTTTTGGCAGTGCTAGGTTAACGGTTGGACTCAATGATCTTAAAGGTCCCTTC
Source organism: Chionis minor (assembly GCA_013398295.1). Taxonomy (NCBI): domain Eukaryota; kingdom Metazoa; phylum Chordata; class Aves; order Charadriiformes; family Chionidae; genus Chionis; species Chionis minor. The sequence continues at coordinate 204,843 of VZSF01002935.1, forward strand.
CAACCTAGATGATTCTACGATTCTATAAATATCTACACATACAAGGGAATGTGCTTGACCAATATTGCTGAGCTGGAGATGCTGCTCAAGAACTAAGGCCAGACCAAATGGTTTTTAGACCATCTTATATTGGTCTTTGTTGTCAATGTGTGGATGTTGCAGAAAAATGGAATACTCAATTTTTACTTTACCCCTGAACTCTATATTGTGTCCTCTATTGTAGTACTGTAGTACCTCAACACTGCAAAATTGTGTGTTCTGCTAATTTTGATAAGCATTAGTACCACAGAACTCAAAAGAGGAGGCTTGTAAAATGAGCAGTGTTGCAGAAATGTAAGGCATTATCTTATTATTAATAAGGTATATCAGAAGTGTTCCTCAAAGGAACATAGCAATGCCCAGATCTCACATTGTTCTTCAACCCTGCAGGAACAGAACAGCAGTCACATGCCGTCCTAGGGCGATATTTTCTGGAGCTAATTGCCTGCTTCCTTCTTACGGACCTGCTTTTGTTCATTGCAACATTCAGGTAACACCGACAGAGTGTCCAGCAGTCACTCAACAACTTTGTCATGGTTATTTGGTCAAGCTGCTCCACTGTGTTGGTTCTATGGATGGCTGCAGCCTGCTGGTAAAAGGAAAGGTGGTGTAAACTGTTACCAAGGCAGGTGGTGATTTCTGAGCTAATCTAAAAAGCAGGAAACTCACTGGTAGCCCTGCAGCATCTGTTTCTCTCCTTCTATACCACAGGGGGACTTAGATCAAAATTCATTCAATGAAATTTGGATTTAATTTACTTCAATGAAAGAATAGTTAGGATCCATCAATTGTCTGTAGAGCATGGTCTGCTCCTGGCTCTGCCATTTACTACCATCATCACTGTGAGCCAGACATACCGCTTGGTGCCTCAGTTTTCTCACCTACACAGTTAAGACAACAAGGAATTATTCTGAGGCCTGCACTTCCACAGGTTTTGTGGCCATTTTTTTTTGGCCAGGCAACGACAAAAAGGCAGAACATGTATGCTCTCTGGTTCTCTATTTTCTGTATGCACAAGCCAGCCAATTGCATCAGGTGTAATTTTGTTAAAAGGCAGACTGGATGATGCAGTAAGCAGGCTGACATGAAGGAAACTCCATGGTCTGCTCTTTCCAGGTCTTAAGCAACGAGGAACACATGCAACTCTAGCCTGAATTTGGTTTCCTGATCTTTCAGTTCCTCATCTGAAAGCTTTGGATCAGTCAGTGTGCTAGGAATCCTACTGGACTCACAGCCAATTTGCCTGCAACGCTTCTTTCAGCAAACAGAAACCAACTTTAAGGGCCTGGAAAACAGTACAGCAATTTGCTGGCCCAAAAGCAAAAATAAACCATGCACAGTATGTCACGTTAGTTCTTAACTGTCTCCAGGCAGTGAAATGTTTGACAGGGAAATATATTTGCTTGTGGCCTCATTTGATTCATGTTTCAAGGAAAGAATTGAAGTCATACCCCCAGTGGAGCACATACATCGATCAAGGGGAGGATACTGCAGCCTATGGGATGTCATCCTCCCTGCTTCCCTGTGGTGGCAAACTGCCATCCAAGTGAGGGAGATTTTAGAAAAGGGGTACAATGTTTTTTTTTTTTTCACCAGCACTGACAGGAGTCTTTTAGGTGGCAAAAGAACCACGCTCCACCCTCTCTGAATTACAGCTCTGAATCACCCTGTTGGAAAACAGAAGATACTTCCTGAATTATTTAAGAAAAGGTGACATGCCTTCTTAATCGTTGTTCCTTCTCCCCCTAGGACACACTGCAGGCTGCTGCTGCTGATCACTGTTCATTCCTCCCAAGTCCTTGTGCCCAGCACGGGTAACCTGATGAACCAGCCATCCCGATCCCAACTGCCAGCTACTCCCAAGGCAGACAGCAAGGAGTGTGATTCTGTGTGGGATAAAATGGATGGGACCAGCATGAGTTAGGTATAGAAATCTTTCCATATTGGGAAGGGATGAGTTCATTGTGGTGGATCTCTTTGCACCTAACTTTCCACTCCTTGTCTCCTCCTGGTAGGAAAACATGAAGAAATATTAGTAGAGGCTTCCACAGAGTTAGTATAAATATGAAACAACTCCATAAGGAAGTCTGTGGAATTACTGTCATGTGAAGAATGTATGCCAGAAGAGACTAGGTCCAGAGCATGGCGGGTGATTTTATAAAATACAATTGATAGAACACAATCTAATTTCTAATTTCTGATTTGGTTCCTAATCTCTTTTCTCCATCTCACTGCACTTCTGCTGTATCTGTTAAGGCTGGTCTCTCAGACTAACCTCAGTGTTAGCCTTCTTGAGACAGAACAGTAAAAGTCTTAAAAGTAGAAGTAAAATGTTTACAGAGCAGTGGAAGGGATTTCTAATGTGGTAGTGCACGAACCATTGTTAACAGTTGCCTTACTTTTTGTCGCCTTCTATTTCTGCTAATTTTTTCTTTCTTCTTTCTGACATAGAGAGTAACAGGACGTTGTAGGAAACATGCTGCTAAGCTCTGCTTGTGGCACCTCTCCACACTGCTGCCCACATTGGTGGGGAGGTAACTCAGAGCTTCATTAAAGATGTGAGTGTTTGTGTTTTTGTGCTCAAAATACTTCTTAAGCTATTTTAAGTAGGCAAGCAGATATGCTAAAGCACTAAAAATAAATATTTAAAAATACTTGACCTCAAAATACTGATCCATTAGAAGCAGAAGGTAAAAAGACCTTTGAAGGGATCTTTTTCTTGCATCCTACCCAGAGCAGAACCTCAGATTTACAGGCTTGTGGTTAAGGCAGATCTAGACTGAGCTGCCACCTCAGCTGGCATCACAGGAAGGATCAGATATTTTTCAGGTTTCTTGTCCTCTTGGCAAGGTTGTTGTAGGTCTCAGCACAGCATGGGGGTTTCCAATCTGTTCTTAATCAGACAGTAGAGTTCACAAAGACGATCTTACGGGTCACAGCCCGCGCAGAGGAGATGCTGTTGTGAACACCGCCTCTTACATATGTTGTGCCCAGGGCAGGAACTGTGTTTTTGTAAAATGCTAGCGAAATAGGGGCAATTTTACTTGCACAGAAGCATTTTCCCATTTTGAAAAACACTAATTCTACCATCAGCTTGTTCTTGTGATTTTATTTACTCCCTTTCAGCTCTTCTGTGTGTGGTGGGGTTTTTTTAAATTTTTTTTAAATTTTATTTTTCACAGCAGGGAAGGAGCCAGCCCCGTGTGGCTCACCAGTTCTCTATGGAGCAACAGGAACCAGACCACAGCTGGGGCACCTCAGCAGGCGGAGGTCCCTGCTCCTCTGAAAGGAGCATCAGACAGAATATTAAAGGAGGGTGTGTTCTTGCAGCTGCCCAGCACTATCAACACTAACCAGCAGGATGATCTGGATTTCTGCTGCCCTGTGCCAGATGGCAGAGTTTTGATACTCCGATCTTCATTGCAGGTCTGTGCTCTGTGGTTATGGCAAGACTTCATCCTGAAATAGCTGCTTGGTTTTTGAAATTCAGGCATGGCCCACTTAGTTGGATATTTCAAGCTGCAAGTTTCAGTTGAACTCATAAGCAGCGACTAGGTTTAAGAAATGAGGAAAGAATTTCCCAGGTATTTAGCAGCTGAGCAGAATAATACAGTGTCTGCAGGCAGCTTGCTCCATGCTGAATGGAACTCAGAGATCCGCTGCTGCAGGGCTTATGCGTTGCAATATGCATCTGGAAATATATATGTACAGCCAGAAAATACTTTGAATGCTTATGCCCTATGTAAATCAAAATGTCCTGCCTAATATCATGATAAATACAGAAGAGTCTTCAATAGAAGTGTACAATTTGGATTTTAATTTGCAAGAAATTCGGTCTTTCAAGGAAAATTTATGGTCTTAAGGTCAAAACCTAAATCTATTTTTACCATTTGTATTTTGGACCCTCCCTGTTTGGAAGATAAAAATTGTTTCATTAAAAAGGCAAATGTCTCCATGAAGAAAGAATATGTAAATATGTGAGCTTGTTTATGTCTTACGCTGAGAGTTACATCCAGCCTTGAGAGGAGTGGGGACAGAGAGAATTACCAGATATAAATAATGGCGTATACCAGCAAAGCAGGAGTCTAACAGAGGAGCAGGCAGTGTTTGGAGGTTTTGCTGAGTAAATGTATCCCTGGTTCATATAGAAATACACTCCTTGCTGCTGGGAGATGGCTGGCGGAGTTTCAGTGGTCATCTTGAGTTGCAGAGTGTTGGATTGGCGGTTCTTTTTTTTTCTAACTGGGAAAGATTATTTTGCTATAAGTTCACCTTTTCCTTTGTTAGTGGCCTTGGTGTGTTGGGGAGACCTACTTCAGCGTCCTGAAGCCCCAAAGCCTGAGAGCAGTAGAAATAGGGCCCATTGTATTTCGGAATGCTGCAAGTGACAAAGAAAACCAATTCACAGATCCTCATCAAAAGATGAGTTTCTTTCCCTATCACAGAAAGTGAGAATATTGTTACAGGGAGCAAGTGATCGGTAGCGATGCCTGCTTGCTACACAGAGTACTTTCAATGCATGTCTCTCCACTAACCCAGCCACTGTTTTTAGGATGTTTTGTGACACCACAAAGCAGCTGTTCTTTACTCTTCTGACTAAGACATTTATATTCAACCCTGACATTTTAATCTAATAAAAAAAAAAGCTTTTTACCTCCTTGCAGTATAAACAGAGAACCTCTATATAATGGGCATCTGTGGAATATGGAATTAATCCCACTAGTGCGGAAAAACCTTCATAAGTCTCTTGCGGCTTCATCACTCTTTGAGTTATGAGGTCTTCCTCTCACTTGTGGGATAAAGTCCAAATCCCACAGAAGCTTATTATGTGTCCACTATTTATTAAGACTTCATCATTTAAAACAAAACACTTAAGAAAGACACGGGGAAACATTTAAAATCAAAGAGGTTTCAGTCTGAGGAATACTTGTTGTATTTGAAGGTTTTTCAAAGCAGGGAAGAAAAAGTTCATTTTAGTCCTGATAACCACTGAACTTGCTGCTTCTGCTTATTTTTCTTTTTTTTTTCTCTTTCTCCATGGAGACATTCTGAATGTTTTTCCTTTCTTTCCTACATGATTTTATAAATCTTGTAGTATCTTTGGTAAGACTTCTCTTACTTTTCTCTGCCTTGCAACCCAATGACTAGAGCCATTAACCATGAGTGAGAGCCCTTGTTCCCTGGTTTATGGCTGTAAGTGTATGTACTTGCTGTGCCTTGACTTGCAGAAAGCCCTTTAAATGACATTCACTGTTTTGCAGAAGTGTAACATAACACAAATATCCTAGCTAAAGCTTAAACCTAGTAGTTTAGCAGTACTAACATTTTGTACCAAGGTTGTTCTGGACCTAAGAAGGTTGGGCAGGAGGTCGGGAACCTGATCTTGATTTAAAACTCTGTCATGTACTCTGCTTGGGCACATATAAATGTCTTTGTCTTCCCTTGCCTTAGTTTCCACAGACAGACTGTTAGAATGTTAATTCTTTTTTTTCACCTCTGTTTCTTTAGGGACTCTCTGCATCTCAAATAAATTAGAAGTTAATGTCCAGCACATCATTTGATGCCATGCAAATGAACATAGTCATTCTATTAGCCATACTGCATGGGAGTGAATTTAATTACTTCATTTTAGCAATTTATGATACAGGTTCAAGCAAGAATCTTCACGGTCACTATTTTATAAAGTAAGCATGAGACCAGATTAACAAATATCTTTTAATTGCCTTGATGGTTTTTTTTAAGTCATGTAAATGCTATTATTGTTATTGATAGAGTAAAAATATTATGTTTGCTATTCCTGGATTTGTAGCACTTTCCTCCATTTCTACCTATTAGAAAGGAATAACTGTTTTTACCTATATATAATTCTCCTCTTCCCTCCCACAGAACTAACTAATTCTCAAAACAGTTGTGAGAAATAAAGAACTCTATCGTACACTGGGGAAAATGAGGCAGAGGGGGTTTAATTTACTACTTCAGTGTCGTTCTGTACATCAATGGCAGAATTGGAGTGAGAAGCCAGAAGTTGCTGACTGCCAGCCCTGAGCTCACGGCATGGCTCCTATGGTAAAATCAGTCAATGTTGTGTACTGAAATACGCGGATACTTTTTCATCATCTTGCAGAGCAGTGACGGTGAGGTGAGAATACTGAAGCATTTGTATGGTACGCACGGAGCAGGTCTGACATCAGCACCTTTCTGAATCTTGTCAGACACGTGGGGCTGCGGGCACTCTGCTCCCTTCCTGCTGGAACTGAGGTTAGATGGAAAGCACGATGCAGTTAAAAGGTGTGTGCCTGGAAGACCGATGGTGTTGAACCTCTTTACCCCTTAAAAAGAAATGTTAAGGTAAGAGCAGACTGCCTCAGGGGAGCGGGGAACAGAAGAGGATCGCCCTACCTGTTGGAAGAGTGTATCATTCTTTAGATCTGGAAACAAATCGGACAAATTTAGATAAATTTCAGGGGAGCAGCCAAATCTTGGGTGCATACTTGAGCTCTGAATTTATTCACTTGTTCGTATGTTCTTCCAGTTAACACCTTTTCTTTCCTTACCCCTCATAGAAAAAAAAAAGATCTGAATTTAAGACAGACAGGGGAATAAAGAACAAACAGCCATAGCTGCTGGCTGTTTCTACAAAAGCTAAGGGCTACTTCTAGTCTCCAGTGAGAACTTGGGATGGGACTCCTTTTATGAGAGTCCGTGAGATTTACAGCAGAAAAAGTATAGCCAGTCAGAGGGCTTCTACTTGATGACAGATCTTTCTGCTCAGCCTTTGCTGCTGAGTGGAACTGAATTAGTACAAAATGACCCTTTTATTCTGCTGTAGCATGGATTTATATTCACAGGGGCAGCTCCTCAGTAGGGGTAAATTATCTTAGCTCTTTCAAAGGACTTGAGTTGAGCCGTTTGAGGTTTGATCCTAGCAAAATGTGAGCATGTGCTTTTGAGCTCCATGACTTCACCTATGAAAGCCACTGTCACCATGTGGCTCCTCTGTTCTTTAGCTTTCTTGTATTGTTTTGCTCAGCTTTTCAGTGACATTGAAAGGAGTTTCAACCCACTGTAATGGATGCTGTTACAGCCTAAGTGTAATAATGTTTTTGATGTAATTATTTTTAGGTGTAAAAAGTTTTGGGATGTGATGAGAAGCAACTGAGAGAAAATTTTTTGCTTGTATTTTAGAATTACTTTGCCACCTCCAGCAAATTCAGATTTTTTTATTATTATTTTGAAGAATTTATTATATGTACATTCATTTTAAAAGAGGTCTAGGACAACTCTGATGACAGTGGTCTATTTTTTCCTCTACTGCATACATAAACATGTAATAAAAATAAACATTAAATGTACATAAATTCAGTTTTCAAATTAAAAGAACAGGAAAGGCAAGCAAAGCATGGGCTGCAGAAGCAACAGGAAGTGAAAAGGTGGCGAGAGTGAAACAAGAATGTAAATCACATTTTTTATGAGTGGCCACCCGGACGACAGAGTGCAGAAGCAGACCCAGTTGTTGTGAGAAATAACAATGAAGAGTGCACATGTAATAATACAAAATGCCTAAGAGAGGGGTAGGACTGGGGCAGTGGTGGGGAAGGCTATCCTAGAGCAGGGCTTGGAGCAGGCTCCTTGCTTACACTGCCTCCCGCTTCCTTTCTGGTTCCTCCGACCCCCCTTTTCTTTTTTTCTTAAACGAGGTTGGTTTTGCTAAGGATGGTCCAAAAAAGCACCCTCTTGAACAATAAACACAAATGTCTGTGGTGGTCCTGTCAGCTTTGGATCTTTGTAAAATAACCAGTGATCCACAACACTTTCTGGAATTGATTTCACAGGCTTTCACCCTACCTCCTCACTGACAGCCTGGAAAAAAAAATTCCCCTACCACCATCGGTGAATGCTATTCATTTTGCCATTATTGTAAATTCTTACATGCAAAGAGTCCTAAAGAGCTATCCCTTTGAAGCAAAGGTGATTTTGCTACTGAAGGAGTAACAAATCAAACACTATGCTCACAAACTCTTACATTTTGAAAAGAACACTTCCAAATGATTAAATAGTTATGCATGGCGAGGACTCAGAACTTTGATGATTTATTCAGACTCCATAACCTATAGTAAAATATAAATTTTTGTTAATAGTGGCATAACTGTAACATTCTCTCTCTCTTCCTCCTCCCTCCCCCCCCGCCTTTTTTCCTAAGTGTAGGAGTTCCAAGACTTTTGGAAGAAAAAAAGCATCTGTTTTTCTGTATGTTTGCTTTTTTTATAGACTTCATAAATCCAGCAGGCTTCTATTTGGACCACTAGGCCCTTTCAATAGAAGCATGTTTTCACTGGGATTTCCACATTCATAATTATTCCTCTCGTTTCTCTGCTGTGAGAAGACAAGCTGCTATTTCATTGCTTTGGGGAAGTTAATAATATGGTAGGCAAAACATCAGGAAAAATTATAATGAATGAACCTATACAAATTGTAGGGAAACACATGCTGCTGTTATAAAATGTTCCCATCATAAATCCCAGCAAATCACTCTGTGCACAAGTGAATAACTTTTTAACACATAAACACTCAATTAATTAAAGGTTACATACTATATACGCTCAAACTAGTGTGACACAGAAAAGACAGATTCAAATAATGGCATTCAAGAATGTGGGCCCAGTCATGTCTGCCACAGTCCTCCTGAGAGATTTGGGAATAATAACACTCCAAAGTAACTCTCCTCTATGCCTGAAGTGAAAATGAAGTTCTCAGCCTCAGCATTGCAATACTATATTATTACATTCACTTAAGATGTAAGTAGGAAACTCCTTACTTTTTTTCTCACCTTATTTCATACAACATGGCAAATGTTTCCTCAGTTTCATGTAGGTCACCATTCCCTCCTCCTGCTTTCTTTCTTGCTCTTTTTTCCATCTTACCCAGGATTGTTGGAAGATTATTTCCTTTAACAATTGTATTATTTGCAAGACCAGTTAATGTGTTGACATTGCCTTCTCCATCAGTAACTGTGGTTCAACTCCACTAAAATATATCCGTTGATTTTGAGAGCCATGTTGATTAGAATTTGCTGGGACTTTTTAAAAAATACTCTTAAAATAAATTTTTCTCTCTCTAAGGAAAAAAAAAAAGAGAGAGGCAAAACAAACAAACTTTGAAATGGTTTCAGTTTTGATTATGTTTGTGTCAAGATCAGACAGGGACTCACCAGCTGTAGAAAAATAACCAACTTGTGTTCATATAGGAAGGTACAAAGCAAGGTTCAGTTCCCCGATGCAGGGGTTATTTAGTTTTCTTTTAAGTGGAAATAGCTCCAGCAAGAGCCACTGAGAGCAACCCACCAAAAACTAGCTAAAAGGAGTGTCTCGAATGCAAGACTTTTACATTCAAGAATACTTATGTTTATATACCTGCCTGAAGTTAAATGATATTGCTGTATGATTGGACAGGTCTTTTTATTCTTTCACAGAAAAAGAAGTAATGATAATCACATTCTAATACAATATTTTTAAGATAGAACTGTAACATTTTTTAATTCTTCTAAGGTTTCTGAGGTCAAGGAACTTTTGCCATTCAGATTTAAACTTTATATCGATACTATGACCAGTTCCTATGTGTATTACATGTGATAGAGGTTATGTATTGATCGTGTAACTTCATATGAACGAAAATTAACATTTTTATTCCTGCTCTACACTGCTTTTTTTTGCATAACTCAAGTAGCAATATGTTGATCCACTTTCATATCACTTTTATGATTGATAGGTCTAATAAGAACTGAAGTTTCCACAAGATGAGCAAATACAGCAAGTGACTACTAGACAAATGAAATAAAGAAAGAATAATGAAATCTAAGGCTATTCTTCCCCTCCCCAAGGTAATAAAGAGTAATAGCTGACAGTGATAACTGGGACTGTTTTGGGTATCTGCTGTGTGATCACCCATTTGGAACTGATTTCTCACACCTTACCTTCTGCCTGAGTGCCAAATCAGGATGACTATGCTGCTTCCAAAACCACAAATAATAAGGCATGACATGGAAGGTGCATGTTTTCTCTTGCCAGCCATTAGCAGGTATTTTTCTTTTTGTCTTCTAATTGAAGTCCTAGATTTTCCTCAGTACACTCATTTAAGGCTGACCTTGATATTTTATGGAAACTTGCTGTCTTTTTTGCATCTTTCCCAATAAGAAGATCTCTAAAGAAGACAGGATTCCTTAACTAAGCAGAGGTCAATTTTAGACAGTGACTATCCCAAATTAGATTTGAAAACCCTTTGGTGAGGTCACTCAGGTTGAATAAACTGGTGGGATAGGCTGGAAAATGAGGTGCAGCAATACAAACATCTGTCCTCTCCTATCACAGCACACCTGATGGTAGCCCCCTCAAAATGCTGTCCATGAGCATTTCTGTCTCACCCAGGGCACATTAATATCTCCTGCCACCATGGGGCAGTCCTATGGGGCCAACCCCACGGACTGTCAAAGGGGAATCCTTAGCCATCCAAGGGGAGGGCTGTGAGTTGTCACACTGCCTAACAATAATTTATCACCTCAATAGGCCTCATCCAGTATTCTTTTTTTAATCTGAGTGTACCCAGGTTAGTTTGGAAGCCATCTGGATTGACATAGACAGGGCTTCTTGAAATTTGTAACGGAAAACCCACAGTACTGAGCACATACATGTTGGACTCAGCTAGTGTGATTATAGATTAGGAAATTTCATAGAAAATTACTAGCAGAGATGTTTCAGAGACTAAAAACGAACCCTCATGCTTGGCCACAGCTACTTTAAAGGATTCCTAAGTATTTAGGCCATTTAAAGGCTTGTTAGTTGCTTTAAAATGTTATCCTGTTAAACCTTATCCTTCACTTACTGCATTTGAAGTCTATTCTAGAATTTATATATTCCATTACCCTGCCCTTATTCATCATGTTTCCTAATTGCTCTCTCAAGAGCAGCTATTTTTAGCTGTGGAAGTTGTCTTATATAGGCGTATTACCAAATGATGGCTATTTTCATGCCAACTTTAACACTGCAGTCCCCAAAAATGTCCTTTAAATGAAAAGTATACTGATGCTGACAGTAGCCTCTAGTTAATCCATAGGGGAAGAAGTGAGTATGAATTGATCCAGTCTAGATCCTTTTGGCTGGTGACTACCTGAGGAACAGATCTTCTGGCAGGTTGTCTTAGTCCTTTATCTCCTTTTTAATCTTTGGCTTTCACATTGCCCTGTGCTCAAAACGTCCATTGTTTAGTTCTTTGCTATGTGAAACCAGATGTCTAATGAGTTGCTGGTAGTGCTTTAATTTGTGTATTGCAGTACTCATTGTAATGTTCATCTATTTTAGACTAGACTAGACTACACCAGTTCAGTTGGAAGGGACTTGCAATGATCATCTAGTCCAACTGTGTTTTGTTCTTATCTTACACAAAAATGTCTGGAGAGTTGCTGTAAAAGTTATTGTCAAATTCAGGCACAAAACAAGCCTGGGAAATTAATGCTGTAATAAGTAGCTTCTAGAATTTTAGTAACAGGTAAAACCAGAAGATCAAACTGGAAATCACTCTGTAATGTTTTCCAACACTTATTAACAATGTCATATATTTGAAGGAATAATAGGTGGCAAAAACAGGACAACAGGAGGATCAGAACAGGGAATATGCATTCTGATAAAAATCAAATGAAACTTCAAATTATAGAATACATTTTTGTTACGCTTTTTCCTTTTTAATTTGTCATGAATACTATACTGTTAACCACAAAGAGCCTTTTACAGAATTTTTTTTTAAAGAAAATGTCCAAACTAACAAGCTTTTTAAGTGGGTTATAAGCCGCACTGGTGGAACTTGCTTTACCTTACTGAATTCTGCCATTTGAAAGGTAGAAACCAGCTGCCTTTTGAATAGCATTAAGTAGCATTTTGTGGCCATTCAAGATGGAAAGAGAAAATGTTGGAAGCCAGTAAAACATAATTCCTTGAAACGAAATAACTGCGAGAATTTTAGCTAGGTTTTATGTGATTGCCTGTTTGGAATTTATTTAAGCTTTCTGTCTGACTGTCAGGCCAGAATACATACGCTGCTTCCAGTGCTCGAGCTGCCTTGTCTAAGGCTGGACTGGAACATCTCGTTGTGCTCTGTAGATAACCCTGCAGTGAGTGCCTACGTGCTTCTGGCTTTGGGCAACCGCTGAAAAGATGGACACTACCTACAAAACAGTGAATTTAAATGTAATATGTGCATGTGCACACAGACAACAACAGTGATGTCGCTATAGAAAAGCAGGAGGGAAAAAATCCAGAAAATAAACCACTCAAACAGGAATAAATGTGCCTCGGGTTGTCCAAACACATGCATTTGTTAAGCTGAGAACCAGTCCTCTGGTCCCCTCCTTGGAAAAACCCTTTATGAGGAGATGACTTGCTATGGATTTGTGAGGTAAAATCTTCAACGGAAAATAAAATCTGGCTTCTGCTGTCTGGACTGAGGCTCCTTCCACTTATCCGCTGGCATGACCTCACTGGGAGCGGAGATGAAAGTCTTCCTGGGTCGACGCGATGCATCGCTGCTGCTTACTTGCTGCCATCCCGCCCTCCCCAAGTCCTTGGAGATTACCTGCTCCTCCACTGTGTCCCAGGCAATAATGCCCGCAGAGATGACGCCAATGATCAGACACTTGGAAACTCAGCCTTCCCGGACAGGATCTTAACGTGGTCCTTCCTGCCACAAAAGATCAGACTGAACTGGAGGCTGATGGTGTTCAGAGCTAGAATAAAATGTTTCAGCAATAAAATCTTCCATCAGAATATATATAAATACCATTCAAAATCCCTCCTCTGGGCACTGTAACAGATTCATCTACCCCAGACGAGTGGATGGTGAAGTATTTCCTCCTTCTTCACTCCAAGTCTCCATGGTGAGCTCAGATACCAGACTGATGGACAGTGTCTCAAAGTCTTTTACATTGTTCCCGCTTAATTGTTCAATAAGTTTTCAGAGTGCAAAGTAAAAACTAAGATATTGCATTTCCCTGTATGGTGACAAAATACGTATTACAAGGAAGGAAGCGCAAATTGTTATTTCCAAGAAAAAGACACGAAGTAACAAGAATAGAGTACATCAGAGCCTAACAGTTCTGCTGGAAGCAGGTTTTCTTGTTTTTAATAACTTTTATAATGATTTCAACCGCTTTCTTTTTACAGTCTTCCAGCTGCTCCCAAAGGAAACTTTTTCCTTATTTAGTGCCTCCAAAGTTCCTTGAAATGTTTGGATGAATGGTCCTACCTAAGTGCCAAAGATTATTTTATTCACTAAACTTCAGAACACTGAAAATGCCTTGTCTGGTTAAGTAGTGGCTTCATTTTGTGTCATCGTGAAGTAATTTTTATGCAGTTTGGGGAGAAGGGCTGTTTGGATTGAGTCTGGTGTTCAGTATGCTGCAGAGTATTACTGAAATATTGAAACTGATACACTATTATGTCACAGAAAAGGTGCGTATACATAAGCAAATGCCAGTTACACCTCTATTATGACATTAAACAGAGCCAAGCAACTTCCTGGATACTGGAACTCAGACATCTATACTGCTAAATTGCTAGAACAGTCCCTGGATGACTTTGGCCCTGGTCAGCAAGCATTTTCCCAAGCAGTTCCTGGGTTTACCTGGAATTTAGCAAAGGTCCATGACTAGCAGGCAGTTTGTATTTGGTCACTTCTAGAAAGTTTAGTACTATGGACTCAGATAAGCTACATGCATGTTCAATGTACTGGTGTAGACATAATCCCTATAAAATCGTGCATATTTCTTCAATGCTCTTTGCAACCCACACCTGGGAAACAAGTATTGCAATTTTCACACTCTGATGAGCCAACCAGCACCTGCCTTTAGGTCATTGCTGTTACCTGGGATATGGTCGGGAAACAGAATATGTCTGACCTTACTCCAGTGTTGAGCTAATGAGAGTTGATGGCGTTTGTGTGTGTGTTTGAAAGAAAGACTATCCCAAATTCTGAGGTGAAATCATTGTGGTGATGGTTGCACGTACCATGAGTAAATTAGTAAATATATAAAAAGATATTGACATGCACTAACATTTGTTTTATGAAAGTATTCCAAGACGCTGCTTTACGGTCAAACATCTCATAGATGAATTGAATACAAGAATATCAGTAAGCCTGAGTATGTACCTGTGCAATTACATTTCCAGTCTCATGTGTGTGCCTGGCTAATATTACAGAGATCATGGAGGACCCATTCCTGGGGAGGAATTAGGTGATCTTGTACCAAAGCCTTACCTGTTGTAAGCAGAAGAGTAAGAGGGGGTAAGATCACGGAAAACGATCATCATAGATTAGTTTTCACAGAAGTGGGAAGTGGTGGGAAGTGATGTAAGAAAGATCCCTTTCTGAGCAAGATGTAAGATCCTTCTTAACATAACCTTAGCTATGATTTGCTGATCTGAAATTATGTTCCTCTTACACCCATGCAGTTATAATAACAATTTCTGAAGCTACTTTAGCCACAGTTGTAGCTAAATTCAGTTTTTCTTGCTGAGCTAAAAAGAATGTACTTTGAATCAACTTGAAGGAAATGCACTGATAAAACAGAAGATTATGTTAAATCTGTGATTGTGTTAAATTTACAGTTTTTCATATTTCAGAAACAGAAATGATACTGAGAACCAAGTTCAGTGAAGGTTCTGCAGACAGTGCTAGAGGCAGATAAATCTTTGCTCCTGCCTATCAAAAAGTTAGACTATTTTTTTGAAACATTCTACAATTGTGAAGCAGAAAACAGGGTGGTTCAGTGGTGTGCAGGCTTAAACTGGAATAAAATATTTCTCTCCAAATGCTAACATTTAGATGCCAATATTTTTTCAGGAAAGTAAATACTTTGAGGAAAAAAAGGATGAAAACCCCATTTTATCTAACAAAATAAGGTTTCATGATGAGTAAAATCTTTTGGTCATGTTTTACTTGTCATCCAATATTGTAGATTGGTGGTTATAATAATAATTAAATACATTATTGATTCAAATCTAATCTCTATGAAATTTAGCAATAGTGACAGTAAGGATCCTTTTGAACAAAGGAAAACAAACAACAAGACCCACGTAGATACTTGGGGTGAAATTCTGGCCTTGTGGAAGTAAATAGTAAAACTCTCGTTGACTCCAACGGGGTCAGGATCTCTTCCCCTTTCCCTCCACCCCCAGTGTGTAACCACAGCTGTGCTTTTGCTAAGCAGCATGCAAGAACAACTTATGAATCACATCTGGTGACCCTGTTTGGCATCCCAGCAGAGAAAACATCAGAAATATTAACCCCTTTGTTACATAAAATAAAACAAAGAATTTTTTTGGATAATGCAAAAACTATGGGAAAGAAAATAAGAAGAGAGTAAAAATATTTTAGGGGAACTGAGAATCAGGGCCATAGTGAGGGAGAAAAGCTACAGAGGCATAATTACAAAATTTAAGAATAAACACATTTTTCTTTCTCTTTTAGGTTCAGCTGCCAATGTAACTTGATAAATTTCTTTGGTTTGTTTCCACTTGTTCTCACTGACGCAAGCTGGCAATAGCCTTTGTAGAATTTCAGGCTCACTTGAGTCAGTGTCTTGATCTTCATTCAAAACCTCTTCATTTTCCAAGAACCTCTTAATTTTCCATTTCCTCCCTGGCAAAGCTTAAAACCGTATCCAAAAGCTGTATTAGCATTTTTTCACCTGAGACATTGGAATTTCCACCATCACCGGGCTTATTTCCCTTTTATGTCTTTGGAAACTATCTTGTAAAAATCAAAAGTTAATATCCAACCCTCTGCTTTTTGTTGTTGTTGCTGTTTTAAAGGGGTTTTTTGTTTGTTTTTGTTTGTTTCCTTTTTCTTTTTGGGTGTGTATATTTTAGTCTGGGAAGGAACTTCAGTCTTAAGTTTAAATCATACCTACGTGTATCCTGGGCTGAATGAACCTTTAGGATATAAACGTTCCCAAAACAAGGCATTTGTTATCAGAATCTAGAATGCAGCGGTGTACTTTTTCACCAACTAGGCATCTAACAGTAGCCATAAAGAAATAAATTCCTGCATTTTAATCCCACTGTTAGGTTTTAGGCTAGTTATATAAAATATATGACTTGTCAAATGTAGAGAATTTTAGAGAAAGTAGAAAAATGGACTACACAGAGTATTATAGACCATTATATATAAGCATATAAGTCAGTCTGTTTCTCCTGGCATCATTGGAGCCATTGTCTTTACACTGTCTGCATTTATTCTATTTAAACAGACTGTGCCAGGTAGTAGAATATGTTAATTATATCCGAGGAGTGAAACACCCTGTTTTAGCACATGTGCTGAGCCATGTGAGGTCACACAGCTGAATTCCACAGGAAAGTCTCTGCCTACCAGAATCGATGGAGCCCTGCAAATTACAAATGATGGTGCATCAGCTCATTGGACATGTCTGCTTGAAGTCTAGCTCCTGTGACTGTCTGATCTTTCAGCCATTTCTTTTGAAAATGGTATCTTTGCTGTTGTTTGTGAGCTTTTGGGTGCTCTTCAGTGGGACCAGGACCCGAGTCTCAAAGACATGCAAGTGTTTCATCCCACTGAAACCAGATGTTTCAGAATAGTACTTCAATACAGAAATACTTCAGTACAGAAATAATTCTAAACAAGCCAATCTCTTTAAGTCCAGGAAAGCAATTAAAAATGTAGTGTTACGTTCCGAGTATGCAGTAAATAAACTAATAGGCTTTTTTTTGCTTGTTAACACGTTAATTGTAGAATCATAGAATCATAGAATGGTTAGAGTTGGAAGGGACCTTAAAGATCATCAAGTTCCAACCCCCCTGCCATGGGCAGGGACACCTCTCACTAGAGCAGGTTGCTCAAAGCCCCATCCAGCCTGGCCTTAAACACTTCCAGGGATGGGGCCTCCACAACAATGTGAGATAAAACTTAGAAAAAGTAGACATGTTTTCAATAAATAGAATATGAAATTGAAAAGACTATCTGGAAAGGTTAGTATAAGATGTCTGTATCTTGAACATCTGTGAATGACGTTTCTTTTCATATCAGTATGACAGAGTACAGAGCACAACTATGAAGAAATAACAGTATATCATAATAATGCAGAGGAATTCAGTGATTATAGAAGTGGATGCAGGGAGAATGAATGGAATATATGCAGAGAAATATTCCTGTTTATACAAATACTAGTGTAGCTCATAAGCTACTGAACATCAAACTGTTAAAATAATATTGAGAAATGCCGTTTGAGAACTTCACACCAACATTAAATTTTCCCAATGTTTTCAAGCCTTTTGCCCTGCAGACTTTTAATATTGGAACTAAATTCAGCATGAAAGGACATGCTACAGTTTCAATAATCTATGGCAAAATTTCCTATCATGCAAAAATCTACTATTAATATTAAAGTGTGAAGTGTCAGCAGACACAAACAGGGCAACCAAGACTAATAAGTGGTCATAATGGGGCATTTCAACTATCTGCACAGAAATTCATCCTTTGCAATGGATGATTTAGAAAATAACTTCCTGACCTCTCAGACTATACTTTTTATAGCAATTGGTTCTACAGCACACATGAGGAAAAGCTACTCTGTCCTAGGTAATATACAAGTGTTGGTTCAAGAAGTAACTATTGCTGAGCCACTAATTAATGGTGACCACAGCATAATTAAGTTCAACATTCTCAAGGGAGTGATTGAACCAAATGTGGGACTGTGACACTAAACTTTTGATAATGAAATTTTTTCAAGGGGAAAGTTTGTTAGAAAACCCTAAAGTCAAAAGTGAGGAAATTAAAATCCTTACACTCAGCATGGAGGCTTCTAAGGCATCCCAAGAGTCACAGAGGAATGAATGCACCTTAACAAAAAAGAAAATATAAAGCCAATTAAAAGCTGGTATAGTGAGATTGCAGGGTTCAAGATGTTATTTAAGACAAAATGGTAGGCTTCAGAAAATAATAATCTAGTCCAAGTGAAGGAAAGAAGTGGATATTATGGAATATGAGAATTATAGAGGTAAAAGGTAAGGTATAAGATGAGGAGCCGTCATTGATAAAACCAAAAATACTAAGAATATATTTGTATGTGTCTCAATTGGGAATTGTGTGAGAATATAGGCTGATTAATTTTTTCTTCCTTGAGAAGCTATGGATTATATAGTTATTAGAGAAAAAAAAAGTATTAGGACATTTTTCAGATGTGGATGAGGTATCTGTAAAAAGATTTCAATCAAATTAATTCACTGTCAATACAATAAACTGATAAATTGGAAAACACCAGTTCACAAGGCCTTCTAAGAACTCAGATGGAAAAAGGCAGTGGCTAAACTGTTAGTTTCATGTGAACTGTGATTCTAAGCTGAAATATGGAACAGCAACAAATGTTTAAGAAGTACATGGGTCACTGAGAGTTGCAGGTGATTGTAAGAAGACTAATTTGAATAATAAGTAGGAAAAATGTGATAGGAAAGTTGGTAAAGTCATTTTTTTTGCTTTCCTAGAAGCTGAAACAAACCCCTCATGAGAGGCTGCTGAGGAAAAGAAGCCCTTGGCTAAGGACTGTCATGGCATAGACACAGGGAAGAAATGGAGCAGAAAGTGGCATAAAGGTAGGAGCTGGTGCGTGGTGGTGGATGGAGGGTGGATGATGAGTCTCACAGCGTCAGGCTGAAGATCTGCCCTTCCCCCTCACTCCCAGCTAAGCTGCTGAGTGATTTAGCATTGACTTGAACGCAGCAGCATCTTACCTGCAGGCTCCGGTTTTGGCTCCAAAACCAGACATTACGCTGGTCACATCTGTTTGCCTCCTGGTAGCATTCACCATTTAAACAGAACTATCTGTGTCTGACAGAGACAACTCCTCCAATTTTCCTGGTGCTCCTTATGCATAAGCCGAAACAAAAAGTGAGTGGTGTCATGGTATTTTCTCATCTTATTTTACTCCAAAGCCTTGGTTACATTATGCAAATAATGTTCCTGTTTCGAAACAAATACAGCCCTGCACCTCAGTCAGACTTCTGCACTGCAGCAGGCTGAGCTATTTCAACAGAACTGATACAGGGATCTGAGTTTATGGTTAAAGGCTTGGATGTGACTTAGACCAAGGCCTCGTTAAACAAGTCTGATAATGAACATTAATTGAAGAATGTCTGCTGGAAGGATATGATATTCCAGTGTGAATAAAAAACAAACCCTATATTTTACAGACTAATTTTTGAGATAACAAATATACCAGAATTAGTTTTATTTCATTCTCCGTTCTGAAGGATACAGATTCATGATACACTTTGAGAGACTCTGAATTTACAGAGAGAGGAACAAAAACCAGAGAGAAAGCACATGGCCGTTTTAAATGACTTACATATCTTTAGAATAATTTTCCTGAAAAATTTAATGTCCTACAGGAAACATGCACACAGTGGTGTTGATGGAAAGGGCTTACTCACACTCAGTCTGCGTAACTTGCATAACTCGCTCACTTATAGCTTTGCTTTACATGAATAACGCTGCCACTCCAAAGTCATGTCAACAATAATGCCTTTACACCAATCCATAATGTCGGGTGTTTTGCATGTACATAGATGCAGTTTGTGGAGCTCCTATCCAGATAACAAACCATCGCACCGGGGACTAAATTCCATTTATCTTGCACCTTGACATCCTCCCATGCACTAATCCATTCCCACTGGGACTGTTTTTAACAATCTGACCCTCCCAGCAGTTAAAAACAGCTGCCATTTTTTTTTAAACAAACCTGCCAGGAAAATATTTCTTGCTTTCCTCACAAACGTGGAATTCTGAGCCACCCTCCCACCCCCAAATTACATTGGACTGATTCCCAGGCCATGTAATGTTCAGTCCTGGGCTAATGACTAGTTTAAGTTTCAATAACCCACAGTTCGTTAGGACCAGAAATAGATTAGACCGTGGTAGAGATGGGATTCCCTCTTTTCCAACAGGATATGGCCTTTTTTTCTTCTGCTAGGTTTGGTAGAATATAAAATACCAGAGTTTAAAAGTCAAAGCTACGTAGGTGAGGGTTAATGTTTTAAAATATATTGTATTGGGCTGCTGCCTACAGCTGCAACTGCAGCCCCAGACAAAAGCTGTGGCAGAAATGCACAGTCACAGACACCCCTCACCACCGGCACTTTACATTCAAAAGATGGAAGTGGGAGAAGGGAGGACGAGCTGGTGAAATGAGTTAACTGTAGTCCTGCAGAAACACAGTCAATGCCAAGCTATGATTAAACTCTATCTTTCAGCTCCTGATCCACTGTCCCAGCTTCAGGAAAGCACCAACTCCCCAACTAAAATTATTAGTTTTAACTTTTCATTTTCCATTTGAAGCTGGGGCATGTGAATTTGTGGTCTTTAGGAAATATGGCTTTATAGGCACTGAGAAAAGTGACTCCAGCAAAGAGCTTAAAAATCCTGCAACATGTGTAATCCAGTTTATTTGTGTCGTGATGTAAAACACCTGCTGATGTAAAGTGGCCTGAAGATTTTATTGCTGTTCCATGGTCAGCTTAACTCATGAAGTCAGACATACATGACTCGTGTGCTCATCTTATTCCCACCGGCACCCAGTACTTCATTTATCTAATCTGTTAACATACGCAAAACCTCTCTATTGAGAAAATGTGAGCGCTGATAGAGTTTTACAGTTAATCTTCGCAGTGTGCTGTCTGTCACCAGTATTGAACTAGTGCCTCCTACCGAAACGTGCCTGCTTTTGATTTAAATCATTCTCACATCAAATGATATGTCTACACTGTAGGTGCAACTTGGTGGAGAGGGCAGACAGCAGATCATCCCCCATGGCTGGACAAGGAAAGAGTAGTAAAATGATTGTTTACCCACCATCACTTGGTGAAAAACTGATGAATTGTATTCTTCAGCAAAGCATGGGTGTTTTCCTCATAAAAGCAAGTGAGACAAGAGGTTGCCTGGGCTATGAGAGGATCCTCTATATATGATAGGTGAAATCGGTACTGAATGAAAGGCCTCCTGCTGTCCACCCTTTCACTGTTTTGCAAAGCTAGATCCGAATGAATCTGCTGTGTTCACCTCTGGCTGGGGTGTTAAACTCGTAATATACAAAACTACAGCATCCTAAAAAGTATAGGGAATTGATAGCATCTCTGCAAAGGTTGCACTAGGTTCAAAATAGTGCAGAGGTGACCTTCAAACCACCTTTATGTACAAGACTTTGGTCTTTGCTTCTGGTGTATCAGCTGCATCTCAAGATTTTCCTCAGTAAATGGAAATGAGACCAACTTCCAGACTATCAAATAACACTGAACCGTACAACTTTGCATGCAGATATTTCTCCTTCATAAAAACAAATGTTTGGACATAGCTGTTTTTTGTCTCATGCTTACATGGCTTTGTTTTCAGCAAATCATTAAAAAAGTGATGACTTACTGCACTGCTTTTTAAAATCTAGTCACAAACCACAATCGCTTACAGGAAATGGAATGTTTACTTGAGTTTATTATACAAGGGTCTGGATATGAGCTGTGGGATTTTTACACCTCATAGCAACGGTATTACAATTTATTTACATCTTCATGTTGGCAGCTGCACAAACTCTTATGAAATAGGACAATCACACCTTAGGGAACAGTAATTATAGGCAAAGGTATAAATAGTATAAGAAGTGCACGCATTTGGCACTTAAGTGGAAGAGAATAGAAACTATTCTGGCAAATCTTCAAAAACACAGTCTCTTGTTCATTATGAGGGCATGAACTAATTAAACCAAACCTGTCAGAATCGGCTGCATGAATAAATTCTAGTCAACTCTGGCACAGTCATGCTCCAAACCCACGAAGAGCGAAGTTGTTTTAGTGATGTCATAATTTGGACGTTCAGAGTATGATATCACTTCTGTCAGAATTAATGCAGAATTAATACCATATGTATAAGCATTAATAGGTATTAAGTTGAACACCCAGTGATAAGTCTGTGTTGGTTTCCCAAGTAACAGGCTGTTTTTTTCTTCATAACGCTTACATTAATATAGTATCAGAAGGCAAATTTAAAATACATTTCAACACTTTTATAAAAAAGCATTTAAGTTTTACGTCTCTGCCTCGATTTCAAAAGCTGTTTGCATAAGAAAAGCAATTAAACTTCAGTGCTACGTTTTTAATAGTAACAAAATCAGTGTTGTAAGAGAAGAATTTTAATACAATTGTAAACTTAAAAGAAATTGTCACCATTTCATAGCTGAAAGGAGAATTCCTCTGAGGATCAGTTGCTCCATTTATAAATAATTTGGCTTTTTTATACAATGAATCCTGGAGTTAAAATGTTGTTGCATTTAGCAGCTTGTTAGTTCCTAGTTACTGTCAGTGACCAGGTGTTACTCTTTCCCAAATGCTTTGGCTGACTCCCATCTCCTTCCTTTCCCAGCCTTGATATATTAAATTCTTTCACTCTTACCCGGGATGGTTCTTAGGGTCTTCCTCTTCAGTTTTCCTTCCCCTCAGGATATAGTTATGTTTTGAGGATTTATGACTGAAACTGAGATTCCACCATCATCTTCAGATGTAAGGGTGAGTTAAAGAGCTAGTGAACAGAGTTTGAGTAGGGATGTGGCAGAGTTTGCTGATGGAACTAAAAGTACAAAGTAAAAACAAAAGTTGACCTTGGGGTGAGAGAAGCTCTCTTGATACTGAGTACTATTGTAATAAACTCAGAATGGAAATTTAACACTGACAAATGTGAGCAGTTGCACGTGAGGAAACAGACTCCATTCTACATTCATAGTGGACGGATTTGAACTAAGTGTTGAAAAGAGGAAAAACATATATAAGGGTATGAAAAATCAGCTCCATATTCAGTAGTAATAGGAAGAGTAAATAAAATACAAGGAATTAGTAAGAAAAAGGTAGAGAAGCAAAGAGGAGCTCTCTTTTTGGCCATGTGCATCCCTGATCTGCCCTTCTCAATGAGGGTGGAAAAGGAATGCCAAAGATAGTGGGAACAACAACAAGGATGATGAAGAATAAGGAACAGCTTCCATGTGAAGAATAATTAAGTAAAGACCTCTCAGCTTAGAAAAACAGTGATTGAAGGAAGTACAGTGCAATGATTGCTGACAAAGACAATGTCAGTTGAGAATACCACCAGAGTGCACTCACTGTACAAGAAATAGACATTGTTATATAGTAGTCTCGTATGTTAGGTTCAAAACAAGCAGAGGAGGAATAATTTAAATTGGCTATTTTGTGCACTTTAACTGTAGAATTCATTGTTGTGGTCTAGGTGTGGTAGAAAATAATGACACAAAGTTTGTAATGATACAACTGGATTTGGGCCTTACCTAGGAAGCCTGTCCCTACGGATAATGCTACAGTGACACCAAATGATCCTGTTTAAGGTCTTGTTTTGTGCGTGCCTATATGTTATTTTTCAGGCTCTCCTGACATGAAAGTACTCCTGACAAGCAAGGGAGTTTGAAATCAGCATGCCTCCTATTTATTAGTGTGTTGAACAACTCTTCAATGTGCCTGAGAAAGCACAGGCATGGCCAGGAGCAGACAGAAGGACAAACCTGGAGTGAAGCGGCATTTTGGTGACCGGGCAATAAGCAGGTTTATCCTGTGCAATGGGTTTGTTCTGTTTAGGCGGTAAGATAGGTATGAATCCAGAGCTGATTTCCTGACAGCCAGTCTCTCCCCTGTCATCCTGCACTGCTATGAATGCAGCATTTGCCCTTCTGATCGCATCTAGAATCACAGCTCAAAGTAAAGCGATGGACTAAAAATGTTTATTCTCTCTCTCACTGAGCACTTATTGCCAGTAGTCCTGTTCAGTGCTAATTTACTTTATGGAAACGTTTGTAGTTGTCCACGGTTTTATAAAGGGTACGGTATGTTCTGGAGAAATATTTGGTTTGGTTTAAGGAAAGATCATTACAAATGAAGGTAAAATAAGAAGAAGATCTCATTTCTTGCTGATGATTAAAAAGCAAACTGAAGTAAATACTATTTTCAGATTTCCTTGACACATCTCTTGATTTTGTCTGACTCTTTTCCAAGTTCTGTATTTTTAAACAAAGAACAAGCAATGATCTCAAAAGCAAACCAGTGTTCAGTGCATTTGCACCTGCCTGAGATTCCTCCCTTTTGTTTTCATACTACCCCTCTGGGTTTCTGATAAATTCATAATACGTTCCGGGCTACCTTTTCATCGTATACCCACAAAAACACAGATCCACATGGGAGGTTTCACAGAATGCATTAAGTATGCAGAATTCTTTTCTTGCTTAAGTAAGAAAAGCAGACTATCATTTACAAGGAAATCAGAGCATCAAAGGGGGAAGAAGAAAGATTTAATTACACAGTAGCTGCACAGTTGTTGCATCTAGTGGAAGGATTTTGCTTTAGTTCAATCTGAACGATTTTAGATACTGTAATATGCAAGGAAAACTGACAAGGACAGTGAGGAACAAGCAAGTTTTTTCTATTTAAGCAGCACCAATCCAAACTTTTATTTCTGTAGTCTGTCTGACACTGATTTGCTCTGAAGAATTTAATTCAAACTATTTTTAAACTGTTGTCTGGAGCCCCTGTCTTAATTTATGTACTTTGAAATTGAATGATAATCGCAAAATCTGTAGCTCCTTCCACTTCTAGCAATATAGTTGTGTTCGCTCAAGTATATACTATTCTGAGTGACTCTTTTCCTCATTGCGTAGTGTTTCTCCCAAGCATAAACATCAATGTGTCTGTAATTTTCACATTTCTATTTCCCTCGCTATGGTGGTTTCCACAACAAAATTTTCAGAAGACTTTCTTTTTCTTCTTGGATTATTCCTTAGATGGGAAAGTTTTTGTAAAGAGGAATGCTTTACATTTTACTTTTAAGCGAGCAAAGTCTGGACTGGTTTTGCCTTGAGGAAGGGAATGGGATGGTCAGAGCTATATGTGAAAAAGTTACAAGTATCAGTATCTGTGGGTGAAACACGGCCTCGGCGAAGAAAAAATTCTGTACTCTTTATTGGGTTAAGAATTTCCCCTGTTACTATGAACAGAAAAAAACAGGAAGGTCTTGAGCGAGGCCACTGCAGTATGTTTCACAGAATAAGAGCAAGATCTTGTAACAGCTCAGTTTCTGTGTTCATCGGCCATGAATCTGTGTGTAAGAGGGAGCAGGGACTTAATTCTTTTTTTTGGAGACATAGCCCTACTGAGTAGCATTGTAATGAAATGTAACTGTATATTTCCCCACAGGGCTGATAACTGAATGACAGTCCAGTCTGGGATTTTAAAACATGATATTCAAATATGACTTTCATATTACATTTGGTATGTCTTCCCATTTGTGGCTATAAAGTCCGGACTCATTTTCCACTTGGGCTTTACTTAACAAACTCTTCTTGTGTGTTTCTTACTCTGTTTTTAGGTTGTTGGAACTAATTCTTCCCTGAATTTCCACTAATATCAACCTGTCAAAAAGGTATTGTTATACATGAGGGACCTGGCTGAAATATCTGGGTTGAAATTCAGCTGGTTTAATTTTCATCGAGCATTACAAGAGTTAAGTGCTCCCCTGCCCTCTGCACACATACATACACACAAACACACACATATGTATTCCTACATGATACCAAACTACTAAATTTGGTTATTAGATGTGGGGTTGTACATCAGAAAATTACAATCTTCCAGGTGTTCGTATATAAACCAAGGAGGCAGCAGTGACTATGGGGTTTTATCCTGGTCCCACTGAAGTCACCTGGAAATTTGCCATAAGCATAATCAGTAGTATTACGCCCCTGGTAAGGAGGGTAAGATCAATGTGAATGCATAATAGTGTTAATTACAATAATTAAAATTCAGACTAGTGTTCAGTGCTTCAGCAACATAAGCAACAGGTAATCCAAGATTTCGCTTTCCCAGGGAAATAAAATATTTTTCCTGGCCTGACATGATTTTCTTGCACACTTTTTACAATGTCTCATGTATTTTAGTAGATTTTTTTAAGAGGCCTGTCTTTTTTATGATCCTTTTGATGTGTTTTGTTTAAACTGTGTACTCTTAATGGGTTTAATATGCCTAGAGAATCTGAAAGGCACCAGTAGGGAAAAAAGTCTAAATAGATAAATAAAGAATACAAATACATGGAGTACATGGTTTTCCTCAATGTCAAGCCATCCCTGTTAATAAGGGAGCTCTTTGAAGAGACCATGTAACCTTCTTCTGACCTTTAAAAGAGGGATGCCCAAAATTTGCTTGGTTGAGAATCATACATTACTTCAAATGAGTAAATTAATATCTTGGGTAATAAATTTGAGCTGCATTTTGTTTCAAGTTAGGTTTCCAGTTTAGGTCCGTTTAGGATTTCCAGACCTTTTGATACATAGCAGCTCATTATAAATGTTATGAGAGTTCTGCTGGGTATTTCCATCTTTAAGAGGAAAACAATTCCAAAGCTGAGAAAAAATGTTAAGTACAACACAGGAACATACACCTACATAACAGAAGACTGGCATGGACATCAAGCGTACAGTCCCCTATATGCTATGTAACTATAAAAATCCCACTCTTGAATTGGTTAAACATCTTAAAAAGAGAAGTTTTTACTGCAAATGCTGTCTGTATTGCAAGGCTGGTCATATCCTCCTCTGACACATAGTCTGTCTTTTAATTCCTAGCCTAAATGAGCTGGCTAATTCTCTTTTTCTCGGGCCTGTATTTAGTTTAAATAGTTCTTTGGCTGCTTTGGCGTTTACATCTCATGGCTTAGGAATATCAGTTAATCACGGTGCGCTGGTGTAGATTGCTTGTTTTAAGGACAGAGGCAGAGGGGTTGCCCATCTTCCTTGTTTAGAAATGTGTTGCAAGAGAAAGAAATGGGAGGGGGACATCCTTTGGGATACAGTTAGAGAATATATACACTGAAGAAAGAGGTTTTTTTCCTAGCTAAAAAGCCATCCGTGTTTGGCCAGGCTATTGCAAAACATTTGTGTTTGTTGGGAGACATTCATCCATGGATGAACACCTGTTACTTTGTCCTGGCGTCTCTGTTGGTTTGTTCAGTTTCTTTCTTTCATGGGTTGTAATTTTTTAATGATTCTCTCAAATGTTGTTGCAGACTCTTGATTGTTCATTTGGGTTTTAATTGCCCAAACTGAGTGTTGTGTCACCTCAGCTGTCTTCTGTGTGATCAGATACAATTTGAATGTGCATTCTGCACTTCTTTGAGATGCCATAGCAATTGTAGCTTCAGAGTGCTCTTTTATACTCATCCCAGAACAATGACAGGGCTTGAATTTGCTTGAGCCGTTATTTAATGTACTGATTTCAGGCCACTCTGACAAGAAGTAGCCACTCCATGGCTTAAAATATGTCAAAGCACAGCACAATGATCTAGTTTCTTCACTATAAAGTATTTTTTGTGTTAGTTGGTAACTAACACAAATCTTTCATCTTCTGTACTGCTGGCATAAACCAAGCGATTTTTTAGGATGGCACCTTTCTTTTCTGAACATGTTGTTAAAAAAAAAAAGAGGGTTTTTTAAAAATTTCTTTTCAGTGCAGCTGTGGGTTAGTTGAAGACAAAAGATGGTGAAGTAGCAATTAAACACATCATTATAATCAGAAAAGTCACTGTGTCACAGAAGTATTTCTCACACCAGATTACATCACCATTTATGGAATCACAGCCTCTTGTTTAGGTGCCTTTTAATGACAGAGAAAAACAATTCCTCCACAAACAAAACTGTCCCATTAACAGCTGAAGTCACAGATCAGTTTGCCTCTTGGCTGGGATACACATTCCGTCTGGAGCTCTATCAAGACAGTGCAGGGAGGTCTGGCAGCTGAATAATGAACTAAGTAAATAGGTCATTACAACACATTGTTTCTGTGTTACTGGATTTCCACGATATGTCGGATTGGTTATGAGCATGCAGCCTGGATTCTCATCTCTCTAAGTGGGTTAACTTTACCTTAAAAACTCTTACTCGGAAGGCTTCTGTGATTCACCTAACTTTAAATATCAGAGATGTCCACACCTGAGCCGTCAAGGCCACCCAGTGTTCTTTTTTTGAGCACTTACTGGACAGGTACACTACTGCATATGTTGGCATGTATTTAGATCTATGCTTTCTTTAAGATGAAAAAAATTGTACCCCAAAAAACATCATGCAGGGTAAATTCCCAGAACTATAGTATTTAAAGTTTTATAGATTTACCAGCATCTTTCCGCTTTACATAGAGAAAACCATACAAGAGCTCTGCTAACAAGTATTTCTTTTATAAATATATATATTCTGAACTGGATCTGAAATATTAAACAGTGCTAAAACTCATTAGTACTTGTAAGTAAATCCATCAATTTTTCAGAACTTCTGCTATTATCACTATACACATGTATGAAATAAAACACGTTTTTAGCATCTATTCAGCATGCTGATTATAATCTAGCTCATGCTTTAGCATGTAGGATGAAACCATTTTTGCTCCTAGTCTTTTTTTGAGAAGTGATTTTGTAGTTTGCAACATGTAATATATCATTTAGATTTTTTCAGAACTCATGGCAGACAAACCTCTGATTGTTACTTGTCATAGTTACAGGGAGAACTGTGCTTTGCCTGCCTTTTGTTCTACCTGAATAAACTTTTTAAGAGGCAGGATCGATTCCTTAGGTCTGATTTTGAATAACTGGTGCTTAGTCAGACTTTATGAATCCCTGAACTGCATCTTCAGTTTGTAGCAATCTCTCAGTCCCATTTGAAATGGACTTGGGATAAGCAGAAATCTGACCTGCCCGGTTGTTATTATTTTGGGCTGATTTGCATTTGAAGCTACTTTGCACTCGAGGCTCATCCTTGCCACTGTGCCTTGGTTCTGCCACACAGCTTTGGTACTTTACACCTGTGGCTGCATAATTAGGTGGAAAGAAGCATGCACCATACTGTAATTAATGGTAATGAGACATCTGTACTTAGTGTGCTCCTTGTTGTCTGCCAGAAGTCTGTAGTTTGGTAATAAGGAATTTTTTTCTGCATTGTGTGCTGGTCAGGTGTCTGTAGTCTACTCCCAGCATGGCAGTCTGAGACCCCTTTTGATGGCAAGCATAATTCTTAGGCTTCTGTCTCAGTGTTCTCCAACCCACAGCAAATTTGTTTCTGCCCAAATAACACCCGTTGCTTCTGTGTGTGATGAGTTCCCCTCTCAGGCTATAGTTAAAAACGACACAAACAAGTTAAATCTACGGCACATCAACTAGTTTTCCTTTAATCACGCTTTTAGCTTTTGTTGTCTACATAAGGTTAATTACCAGGATTCTTCTATTTATTCCTGCGTCATTTTAATCAAATTGCATTTCTCTAGAGACAAATATTTCAAACAAGACTATGCTCTCTGTTTTTGGAAAAAAAATCGATATAAAGTATGAGAGTTACAATATCCCATCTGCAGCAAGACATGTGCAGACAGATAGCCCTGCCCTGGACTAAATCCTACATAGATATAAACTCTAGCAGGCCTACAAAGTCCTCAGTCATGAAACATTTATGACTGGATGTTTGGATTTTATTATTATTTTCTTTTATACGCTGCCTGTAATTCTTTTTCTCATGCTATCTCTTCTACAGTGAGCCCTTCCCACTCTCTTCATATTTATCTGTTTCTTCAGCACTGCTCTTGGAGGAAATCTGAGCCTGGATTGTATTTTATTTTCACTCAAATCCTTGAAATGTGGAATTCTTTACTTCAGGGGTTTAAACTAGACCCTCAAGGCTACCTTGGCAGACTTCTGTGGTTTTAGAGGATAGATTTTTCTGTTTTGTTTAAGAAGGTATCGCAAGCAATGGCTCTTTAGAACTTTAAGCGTGCAGTAAAAAAATAGAGATGACTAATAGCTATTTAGCGAGTAATGATGGCTTAGCAATATTTACCACTCGGATTTAGCCTCTCTGGCTCCATTACTTAGGATATTTTCCTGAATTAAATTTGCCTCAGTTCTATAGCCAACAGCTGTCCACAGGAAAATAAAAAAATGTCCCGAATGCTCCAGAAATAATGATTTCATATTTCTAATAGGTTCCTTTAACTGCACAATCATAACGGTCTCTTGTGCCCTCTAGCATGTGCTATGTCATAATAAAAAACTTCATGTCAACCAACTAGAGAAATACAGGCAGACTAAATTAAAACTTTTATCTTAATGGCCATGATGCTTCATTTACCTGTATGTAATAACTGATCAATAGAAGGGGGAGAACTCCACTCCTTCGCCTGTGGAGTTTTGCTCTGCAGCTAAAGTTGGTAACTTTGGTGGATGTTCAGATGAAATCTGTGTCCACTTCCCAGCCCCAAACAGATTGTGCTGTTTTTCCATTTATGTCTAAGTGTCACAATATTTAGTTTCTAAATGGTTAGATTAGCTCATCTTGAGACCAGCTGTTCTACAGGATTTAAAGGAATACAAGGACATGTACACTTAATATTTTTTAAGCTCCAGCAAAACTGGTGCCCTAATATATTTAGCCTAAAATCACTGGACAAACCTACTTCTGGTAACTTCAGTGGAGTTGTATTTCAGTCTACAATACACTTTTCCGCCCAGAAATTTGCATTATTATGATGATATTTTAAGACATTTTTTGCTGTACATCACTTTTATTTTTCTTTGTGGGCCAAAAGCAGTATTTTTCTCCTTTACTATTTTAAATGACATCAAAATATTTGCTGAAGTTCTGCGAGTGCTCTTTGTGGCTTCTGAATCGTGAAATTGTTTATTAAAGCTGTTGGTTTTAATTTAATCGAGGTTTCTTAAGATCCAAACGTAAATTTTAAATAGAGTAGAAACAAATAAATGAACAAGCATATCCTAACTTTTAAAGATCAAGTAGGCATTTTTTTCCTAAAGCTTTCATCTGTATTATATGTAAGAAAAGACTATACCAGCTACACATCAACAATTCTGATTTGTAGCAATGTAAAAATTATCAGAACTACATTCTAATTATATAGGAATTAGTTCTTAAATTCTCTTATGTTCTCTCAAGCCACTACTAGTTGAAGCTACTGTTTTTGTACACTGCTAAGGTACACTACAAGTTAACATTTCACTACTGTTCAAACAATGACACAATGGATTGCCACCACAAATAACCCGCCTTGTGCATTCTGAACTGTAAATCATCCAGGAAAGCATATTCAGAACAAAACACATTTCTTCTGGAGTAAATACATATGTCAGGTCAGAGATTTTAAGAACTGATTAAAGATTTCTTTTTCTAAGGAATCTGAGATATTAGAGCTTGAGACTTCAGTAGAAAGGAGGACTCCTTTGACAACTTTAGAAGCTTTGAGTCATGCTCCACTTGAGAAATCCTCTAAGAATTTATATAAGTTAAAGGTGTGTAAGTCATTTAAGTAGTTATCTGAAAGTTTCGTGCTTTAAAGATCCATTTTTGTTTTGTACAGTAAAGTATCTTAAAATTAATGCATTGTTTCCCTCATTCACTGAGATACAATTTATGGTTTTGACAGACCTTTGAGATTTCAGTTTGCAGAATAACCAATAAGTGCATAGGACATACAACTTTTTCTCCCAGTATATAAAGTGCTTGGCTATAAAGAGTCTCAAGAAAAAGCAATTTAAAGAGGTTTGCACAAAACTGTAACCAGTTATTCTTCCCGAATCAGGTGCTTAGTTTATAACAGTTTAGAAGAAACCAAAAGTTCAAAGTTATAGTTGTTGAACATTTTAGACCCTTTTACCAGAAGTACCCTACTAAACAGAGGGTGATGTTTAGCATGACTATGTAACTTTGATTTTTGTTTAAACTCATAAAACATGAATTTCCTGATTTTGCTAGTCCCACTGTACCCAATAATATGGAAAATGTTGCTCTCCCCAAGCCTTATGTAGTTTTCCCTTGTATAAAAATATGTTCTAACCCTCATGAGCATAGTAAGCTCAGCTGTAAAACCTTATACATTTACATTTTTACAGAAAAAACCCCTAACTTTTCCTTACAAATTATTGCTTTAAATGTGTGAAGTGTTTTGTTCACTAAACTAAGAAAAAATCCTATTTGTATGCACAATTTTGGAAATGTATAAAAGGAGGGATGATCAATGAAGAAAACAGTTATTACATTTCACAAACTCTGTATAGGTTTTTCTCAGCTTCATTTATGTACGTACTAGTGGAACTGAACGTCTGTTTCTGTAAATGGTAACAAAAGACAGATATTTAGGCAGAGAGTTAAAATTGGTTTGATTGTAAAACAAAATGTGTATGTTAGAACAATATGCACAATATATTGCACTTTTTGCATAGAAGTCAGAGCATGTTTAAATCATAGGAGATTTTCTAAATACAGAGCATGGGAACTATGATACCGAAGCAGCTCAGTGGTCCACATAGTCTTATTTCTGATAGTGTTCAGCTGCTAGGGAGAAGGTTGTAACAGACAGACATAAAATCTGGCCTGCTTATTCTTAACCCAGTCACATAGTGGCTGACTTCTGCTTTACAATGAGAAAATTGATATTGCACAGATGGAATGTGTTTTCTATAAAGAAAATTTCCACTTCTGTTAAAATAAATAAATCAAAAGTTACTGAAAATATCTACTAATCTCCTTTTTTAAGTTTGGAAGTTTTAAATTTTCTTGGGAGAAACAGAAAATTTTGGAAAGAAGGCACGTAATATTATTATTTTCTGCAGGAAATTTCTGTGGAGGTTTCAATGGATATGTCTTCTTGTTTCCAGTTGAACACTATAATTTAATATTCTTATTATTCATATATTTTTAATCTTGGTTAGCCAATGTCCTCAGTGATATTTTCTGGCAATCAAATTATACAATTGTGGATTTCTTGAAAAAGAATTTCCCTTATTCTTTGTGGTTTGTTTCATTTTCTTTAACTGCCATTCGGCATTTAACTTGGCAAAAAAGATGAACAGCAGTTGCCCATGCAGTTTCTGTGCCCCACTCAGCGTTCTGCTTTGTCAGACTCTCTCTCTTTATCCTCGAGATTTTTTTTTTTTCTTATGAAATGGAAGTGTTCCCAAGCCTTTACACTTTCTTGTTTCCCAGTTCCTAACCTTCCTTGAACCTTCACACCATATTTAGAGCCAGCATGCTGGAAGGACTGTTTCTGGACTCACACCATGCAGGAAGTGTTGTTGAAGGTAAGGAAAGATGATGGGCCAAGACAGAAGGCAGGGGAGGTGATGGAAAGTAGCATCCAGTGTACAGAGAAAATGAGCTAAATAGATTTGTGAAAAGGGCAAGGATGGGGCAATGACATGTGCATACACGTTTAATAACTCCGTGCACTCTGTCATCGCCTGACAACACCATATGCAATTAACTCATACAGGCAAGCAGTAAAAAGAATATCATCCCTCCATTCCATGACATCATGTAGCATCTCTGTAGTTCTTTTGGTTTAGCTGCCCTCCCTGCTATAGAAACTCAGAAACAGCTGCTCTGTACAGAGGTACCCACACAGATATGAGCTAACCTTTTTTCTTTAAGAAAACTCACTATATTCTTATAAAATGTGTGCCATTGCATTTGTTGAGCCATAAGTAGGAACATTGTTTTAAAATAAAAAGCACAAAAAATTAAAAATAAACAGAAAAATAAAAAGAATAAAAACCAAATTCAGAATGACTTTTTCTTTTCTCAGCCAACTCTAAGTAAACACTGTAGAGAAGGGAGGAATGAAGGCTATCTTTGTGGCACATATTCCATTTACTAAGTTGCAAGAGAGTCATTCACAAGTTCCATTATGTGCTCATGAATTGTAGAAGAGTTCCTTATGTTTGTTTTAATAAACAAATTTCACTGTCTACTGATAAATTGAGCAAACCCCACTAGATTGCATCCCTCAGGCCTCATGGCAAAAGGAAATGTGCATCTTAGAGTTCAGCTAAGCCGACCTCCGAAACTGGGCTGGGAAGAAACAACTGCTTATGGTCTGTTCCAGCAGTGACAAACATCAGTCATTTTTAGGCCCAGATGTGTTAGTCAGAAAGTCAACCCTAATTATAAAACCCCCACGTCTGTGAAGCATGCATGGATAATTGGTACTCTTCCATCTCTCCCAGCCAAGGTATAAAGCTGATCAGTTGAGCAGCAAGCCTGGTAGCTGTCTTCCTAAGGCTCTTTCACAGGTAAAACTTTTTGCATAATGGTCCCCTTTAACAACATATTTTGGTATAACTAATCCTTTTAAAATTGCACTCAACAACTCAGAACCACTACATAGAAATTCCAACTGCAGCCAGCGCTTTTGAAATCCTACGCCAAGGTTTGTTTTTTAAGACAACACATAGCTGCTAACAGATATAATAAATGAATATATTAAGCACTATCCCACACACAGAATTAATTCAAATATAAAGTATCTTACAAGAAATACTCTTGAGTTCCCTCTTTGGTCTATTGTTCAATTAAATTTTTCTATAAAATCAGTGGTTCAGCATTACTCTAAATTATTCTATTCATCCCACTGAATTTGCATTATGGCCAAGGTTTCAAAAAACATGCCTCAAATGAAAAGGTTTAATTCCTTATTTCTGTGTCTAAATGAATGCCTCAAGTTTAGAAATGACGTGACCATCAAAAAAATGGACTCCACTGCTGTTGGAAGTGGCTAGTACTCAGTCCCCACATCACCACTATTCTTGGGCTGATGCAGACGGTCTATGTGGCCATTCTGACTGAGTCATTGGCTTGGGAGAATTTTATTTTGGAGACTTATTACACAGCTCAGTGTTTCAAGTATATTCACTGCAGCCCCGTGCAAACAGTTATCCTGTCTCAGATGAGGCAGCGAACAAAAATGGGGCATGGGGAGAAGGACTTGTTCAAACTGGTATTGCCCCAGAAAAACACTTTTCTGAACCCATGGCCATAGAGGACACGTTTATGTCAGGAGGGTGGTTTGGAGGAAAGCTGAAAACAATTTTTTAATGAAGTCTAAAAAGTTAGTGTTTTCACCTCTGAACAGAAAGAAGTGAAAATACATTTTATTTTTTGATGAATCCAGGAGCCCAGAAAGCCTTGTCCCTTGGCCCCAGTGAGGGAGTGGGGCAGGAGTGGCTATTCCTTGCTGGAGGTCACAGCTAGCCCCACAGCCAAACCCTAGGAGTGCGAAAATGTGCATGGGGCCCCAACAGTCTCCTCCAGAAACTGAGCAGGGAATGCAGATAAAATTCTGCACTCATTCAAAGTCGAATTTTTTAACTTCCAATTTACTTAAAATTTTAAAGCAGTATGTTTTGGGGGGTTTGTCCAAAGCGAATGTCCCTGCTTGCACTTCCCCTCACCCTGCCAGACATTTTTCTGGCTGACTACAAAGCTGACAAGCCAACAAAAGACCACAGATATTCATATGATGCAAAATGATATTTTGGGGGATCCAAGCCCATTTTTGAGTTGCCTCAATTTGAATTTTAGCAACTTCCCACTTTGAGAAAAACAAGAAATGGTCTGCAGTTGCTCCAATACATTGTGTTAATATGTTCTTGTCTACCATTTTTTTTGTAATTTTGGTACTAGAGAAAAATATATTCATAAAAGCAGACATTTCCTTCAATTTTCTCATAAGTGAGCACTGACTTTTGTGGGTAAGGGATAAAAAATCAGCAATGAAGCAAAGATATGCCTTTAGAGTTACTGAATGTGAATGTACATGTACTTGTAGTTAAAAATTGTAAGTATGCAATGAAAAAGAAACTTGTTAGAACTAAAACTCTATCATGATTTTGTTTTTAAATGTATCTCCATTGAGTAAAATTTATCTTCTGTGAATTTTATGGGGTAGCAGCATTCTCTTGTAGAAAACATCACAATCTACACTGTAATTCAGAAACCTAGTTTGGGAAATTAATCACATGGATAAATTAATCAGAAAAAACCAAATAAAATGTTCTGGCAAAATCCAAGAAAATTCATTTTAATAGCTTGAGTTATAAGTCTTCAAATTGCTGCTAGCATTAAGTAATTATTTTATACTAATACCTAAGAATGGTGGGTCAGGCCAATGAAACATGTGAGAATGTATTAATCACTGTCCAGTCTGTTAACATTGCCCAAGAGAAAAGATAGAGAGTAGTGGATGTAGGAAGATTTGTATGGAAACACTGAGACAATACTGGTTAACATCACAGCAGTTTCAATGCACAAAAATCAGATAGTTGGCAAGTTCTTTCAAGCTTCATGTAGTAAAAGAGACTCAAAGAGTATTGCAATAGCTGTATTTATATTCATAGAAAGCTCTTTTAAAAAAGTGTAGTGTACCATAGGAGAGAGTGTGAATGTTTTTGCTGGAAAATTTAACAAATAAGTATCTTTGTCAAATCCCACACGGAGAAGAAAAGCTGTGAAAGCCTTTGAAAGTGAAGACATAACTTTTGTTTAATAATTTGTTAATACAATAGTGAACAAGGATTCAATAGAAAAATATACAGAATTGAATGGAAGAGTATACATGGATTTATAACACAGGAAAAGGACAGTTTAACTTCTTACATTAGTATTTTTATCCTGCGTGTTACAGTGGGGCTTAGGAGAGCTAATCATATTCTTGTGACGTAAAAGCTTAAAACAAGCATGTAATTCAGAAACATTTAAAAGTTCTTTTAGTACTCTTTCTATGTGTCTTAACTTTTTATGTCTTTGGGTCATTTTTCACAATAGCTTCACAATGTATTTACTTGAAATTATTAAAATATGTATAATAAGAATTTTGATAATTGGAAACAATATTTTGGGTGAAAAGTGTCTCACTTAGAAGTGCTTTGAGACCTGGAGTGAAATACTTTAACTTTGGCACTACCGCATTTGGTTTTTTCCCACTCTGGAGGGTATCTTTTTAGATGTTCTCCATTTCATAAATATTAATGTTCAGTTTATGAACAGCATTTCCCCATTCTGCTACAAACTAGTTTTTTAAAAAATATTGAGTGCTCTGCAAAAATAGAAAACTCTGAACTGTCCAGAAAGAAGCTCTACCTCCCGAGTTATCTCTGGGTATCATGTCACAAGCTTAAGTTCCAAGAGCCTGAACTGAAGTCAATATTTGTAAATATTACCACTGTATTTTTTCAGCTGAAAAAATCCAACCTGATAATCTAGGATCCAACTGGATTTGGATCAGTGTTAGATGAAACCATGCATTATGTAGGAATTTTATGTGAAATAAGCTGCTTGAGCATAACTTGTGGATATATACACAAGGCTCAATTCATCTGGGGAGGACTTTATTCTTATCATCCATCAGCCAAAGTGAAGTTCTCACTGTAACTCCACTGTAGATTGTATTTAATATAAACTTCCTGAGTCGAATACCATTATTTCTAAAATAACTTGAAAAATCATTTGCATATTTCCGAGAATGTCACTTTGGGCTATTGGTCAGACTTTTAACCAATATAAACCTGGCAATTGTTTCTGCTCCAAATATGCACATATTTTGACCATCCCAAAACCTTTGTAGGTTTGGTAGGAAAATGAATTTTTGAAAGTAGTCCAAAATGCAGTATTACCTTAAACAAAAGAGTTATCTCTGAAAACCACCATTAACTATCAGGTCTGTATACAAAAACTTCATTGTTTATGGATGTATCTATATAACACCCAAAAAACCATTGCTAAAGCCAAATACTACACTGCTCTAAATTACTGTTTTGATGTGTCTGGATATCCTTGATTATGGAATCAAATGGAAGTTTTACTGTGTTAGTACAATAGTTTGGTTAGAGCTTCGGAACAAATTTGAAAGATGCTTTGTGATAAGATCAGATTTTCTAATGGCAGAAACACAGCCAGTCTTGAGCTACAGGTCATGCAGAAACGCATCTCAGGAGCAGTTACATGTAGGCTCAGTAAAATACCTAAAACAGTGGGCCAGATTTAAGTGCCATTTTAGTACTGTGGTGGAGACGTGCCAGAGGATGCCTTTCTAAAATGCTGGTTGAACTGATGCTGAAGTGAAAGGGTAATTAAGGATATGGTCTCTAAAGAAGATGTGTAAAGCAGCAGTTGCGGTGTGGGGCTGGATATTGGGCAGTCCTCAGTCTTCCCTGAAAACACCCATTACACTGGAAGTGCATGTCTGGTTTGAAGATGGTTTTCTTTTTCCATGTATTTTCCCTGCCCATTTATTGTACCCTGGCATAACTATATATGCTTATAACTCTACTGAAATAGAAGGAAAACTTATTTCTGCTCTTCAGTGACCTCTTGACCTTTATAGTCTGTTTTTCTCTGTTTTCTCCCCTCCACTATAAGGTCCTAAAAAAGTAGAACTGCAATATTAGGGGAAAATGAGAGGAACCTATCCTGGAACTCTTTATTACCTGATCTGTCTAAATTCGGTCCTGTACAAGCTTTTAGAAGACCAACTATGAGCCATCTTACATCGGCTTTATCTTTCCTCTCCTAAATAGTTCTACTAAATTAAAGAGCTGGCTACATCAATAAGAGCTGCTGGGTGATGCTTAAAATTTCCCAGGTGGTGTGAATGAAATTCTCCAACAGATCTATAGGGTTTTCACTACAAGGCCATGAGAACAGCACTAAAATATCAAGACTAAAAATATGTCAATAATTTCAACGTATAATGCTTACTACACCAGCATTAGACCTTTTCTTCTCAGACGTACATGCGGAGAAAAATTGATAGCATGGTCCCTTTATCCTTAGTTCCACATATGTGCACAGTAGAAGCCAGAGCCTCTTGTTGGAGGTTTGAACCCTTAAGCTGAGCCTTAATACTCTGCCTTAATACTCTGCTTACTATTTTATTTTTTTTATTATTTTTTATATTAATCTAGAAAATCTAACTGAAATGTTTGTTTTTATGCATTTTTATTTGGAAAAGTCTGTCTCACCTTTAATTCAGTGCCAGCCTCTGTGTGCTTGTGTGCGTTTATGCATATATGAATAGATTTACTTTTTTAATATTTTTTTATTAATTAATCAGAAATTCTAGACAGGGTTGTCTAGCTAGGTGTCATTTACTTCTCAGAATCAGACCATTCCTTTGGATGATAATTATAGTCTGCAGATGCCTAATTACGGAAAAATGTACTATTTTCCACATCAGCATCTGCCTTCATGGCACTGTCTGCAAATACTCATGCCCGTGGTTTAGAGGTTGCTTTCTGAGTGTCATATGGTTTGATTACAGACGAGCTTTCTAAATTCTATTTTCTTTTCCATCTCTTCATAAAATAACAATATTGGGGTTTATTAATGTATGTAGAATCCCTTTTATATGCTTATATATCCCTGTGCCAATCCCTTTTATATGCAAGCAAAGATAGTAGTGCATCCTGATACTTTCAGCAGATCTTCTTCCTTGTAGGTCTATAATGGTACAGATTAATACCGAATTCGACAAAATGTTTTATTGGTATATGATGAAACAGAAACTTGTATGGTGGCGTCAAATTTATTTCCATGAAACATAGAGGATTCACACTTTATGTTAGAAACCTGAGGTAATCTTTTGACAAACTGAGTTAAGGGACAACCTTTGTAAAACTAGACTTATGTTCAGATGGATACGCAGTGACCCAATGCTATTTAGTTAGCTTAATTAGGTGAACCTCTTAACCATTCAGACTGTGATTTTTAGAGCTCATGTTTAACTAGACTATGGACAGGACCAAAGATAACTGAAGAGCTTGTGAAGGCTAATTCTGCTGATTTTCAGGTCATTTTGGAAAGATCATCAATTCTGACTCCAACTACAGGCTAAAAATTCAAATAGTAATATTACATAGAAAACTGAGGGTAAAGTTTTCATACTTCATTTGATGTAGTAGGACTATCATCTCAGGAGCACTTTTAGAAGTGTAGACTAGTTGGTCTCTCCCATCTTTCATTTATATTTTTAACTGCATGGCCGCAGGGAGCAAATTAGATAAACTAAAGTTCTGATTTGGAAAAGTCAGACTGGGAATATGGTCTGCAGATTGACTGTAAGGAATACTATGTATTATAGGCCTTTGATGGGAGTGTGCACGTGTACAGCAGGTGCACTGACGTCTGTTGCTCCTGGATACAGAAACAAAAAATCAAATGAGAATGCCCAGAGCCAATATAATCTCACTCATTCCAGAAGAACTAAAACTTTGTTTACCCATAAAGCAAATTAGATATTGTACACTTCAAATTGCCAAATTGTCTAGCCAAGGAAAGCAGAGATCTAATTCATATTGCTGGGGCCACCTACTTGGTTCCTCCTCCCAACAAGGAATAAGAAAAAGAAAGTGCAGCCTGATTGTGCTAATTCTTGGACGTCTAAATTTTATTCTGCTTTCAGAGTCTTCATGATGCAACTGAGCTGCAATCAGACAAACTGGTCCAAAGTCACCAAAGCATCATCTGTAAGTATCAAGTGATACTTTTTGTGAGGAAGGGTGGATAACATTAGCTAATGCTGATAGTTTGCTGCATCAGTATTTACCTTTTCTTTGGAAATGTAACCTTAAGGCCCTTTGAAATAGCCTGCTCGAGTGCAGGGGGAGGAGGTCTGCTCACTGATGGAGCTGGCAGAGTTTTTGTTTATGAATAATCTAACTTCTATTTGTGCAGAGTGATTAAATATTACTGAGTCAGATGTGTGGAGGAGGAAAGGAAAGGATGTGCATTCAACACTAGTAGGTAACTGAAATACAGTTGTGATCTGTTTAAGTGGATCATGCCTCCTAATATTCCAGGTGTCAAGAAATATTGTTCCTTCCACCTTCAACTGATCTTACTGCTGTAGCAACAGGGATATTATTGCAAAAATGAAATTATTGTTCCTGGTACTTTATCACCAGTATTTCCCTTCATTAAAGCATAGTTTCCACACTGGACCACATTAAGAAAAAAGTCCATGATGAAATAGTGCTCTGGTTTTCTCTTCTTTGCACTCCTGTTAAATCAAATCAAATCACTCTGTGATCTGTAGTGGTACAGTGTTGACCTCTGAAGAGACCTGTTGATCTAAAAAGAAGCACACTGATTGTTGTAGAGCATGTGATAGATAATGTGAAAAGAAAGAGAGGAGAAACCAGAAATAACAAAATAGCAACCAAAACTTGGAAGTGTTTTCTTTTACAAAAACATTCAACCAAAAATCCCATGGCAACTTAATCTCAGAGAAAATCTGTATTTTGGGAAATTTCCAGTGCAAAATTAAACTTAAAATAATTAACAATTCATTTTAATTAGCCTTAAATCAGCCATGACAGAATTACCTTGATGACATCTAAATTGCTGTAACCAGGTGCTGGAGTTACCACTCCCCTGAGATGACAAACGAACATTTACACTGTCAGACGGTTCCCTGCCAGCCTACACTTGGCTCACATTCAGACTTATTTTTTGGACAATTTTATTTTTTCCATATAGGAGAATGTTTAAATTGTGCAATACTTACTTGGAGGAAGAAATCTCCTTTTTCGGTCAGTGAAAAGTGCGTCTTGTCTAAATCCTGCTCCTCTCACTGGAGTCATGGACAGAGGTCTGAAGTTCGTTAGCACACCATTGATTCGTCAACAGCTGATCTCTGAACTGAGGTTAAAAGTCAGCGGAGGGGAAGAAGTACCAACCAGCACAGCAGCTACAGAAATATGAACAAAAGTGGGTTTATCACTTATAACACATATGGTTTCCTGCATGTCTTACAATTTGCATAATTCAACACAAACAGGGGCCGGGTATATTACATACGTAATTGGTTCTTGGAAATCTGACTATCTGACTTACAGTTGTCTGGCTGTGGGAATAGTTTTATTTTTGCTTAAAGTTTCTTTGTTTGTTTACCTCTTCTTTCTTTACGAAAGATTATGTATTCCCTCTGATCTCTTTTTATTTTCCTTCTTTTTGTGTGCTTTTCTTGCTATTGCTATTTATCTTTTGTAAAAGAGCTTTTCCCTCTCTCGAGGGGACCTTATTATATTTTTGTATCCACGATATGAACTCATTAAGCGATTAGAGAACATTGTTACTTGGGAATAGGTTTCCTTTAGGACTGCTTTCTTTTTAGTTCAATTCATTTTGGTTACTTTTCTGTCTTTTCATCAAGCATCAGTCTGGCTTTTTCATTTAATTTTAACGTCTTCAAATACAAGCGGCTCCTTATTCGTTGTACCTTTTTATTTCGCCCCTTCCACCTTCTTTGCTCTTCTGTTGTGTTAGCCTGGATTAAAATGAATCATCTTCATTTCCCTACCAGCGCCGGCTGCAATTTCTTTTCCCGTCAGTAGGCATGAAGTAGTGAGTGAGAGCCGCATGAAGGCTGTCAGTTGTTTATTCTACGGCGAGCGCTATCTTGGAAGGCAGCTTCCCGAAGAAGCCATGCTTACAGTAGCGAGGGAAGCCAGTGGTGACTCATGGCTCAGCACCCCACTTA
This sequence comes from Chionis minor, assembly GCA_013398295.1. NCBI lineage: Eukaryota > Metazoa > Chordata > Aves > Charadriiformes > Chionidae > Chionis > Chionis minor. The sequence continues at coordinate 247,325 of VZSF01002935.1, forward strand.
TCATACCTGCTGAAAGCCGGACCATCCACTCCCTGCTGCTGGACGGTGGGTAAAACTGCCCCTTCGCCTCGCAGAGGTTTTGTCTGGAGCCAGCACGAGCCGCCTCCCGTTAGCGGTGTGAAATAGCTGCCTGTCCTGGCTCGCTGATGCTTCCAGAGATTGTGGGCTGGCAGGAATCCACTATAATCACAGTTTTATTTAATCGTTTTATCAAATCCAAGGGCTGCACACGGCAGTTCCAGGTAGAGCAGGAAGTTTGGGAAGTGATGGTGCCAGCTCCGCTGCTGTGTCTGAGTCGTGGGGCTCTCCCAGACTTACCTCCCCAGCTGAGGGACCTCGGCAGAAACACGAGACAGCTGGAGGGAGGACATCCAGATTGGGATCCAGGCTCTGCAGCATGGGTCTGGAGGGAAGGGACCCTTTCCTGTTTAAAACAGTTCTTTCCTGCTCCCTAAGTCTTATAGCTTACCTGTAGCTGCTCTATGGTATCAAAGAAAATCTGACCCCAAACATAACTTTATCCAGCAATTCTTCAGGGATTGCAGTTTTTGCCCCAAAAAGAGCCGTTACCTTCCTCAGACCTTTCCTGGCTAACCAGCAAATTATGGAAAAACCCCTTGTTAATGTTTCTGAGACTGAATCAGGCTCTTCTCCCCACAAACATTCAGCAGCACCAGTGGGGAGCACCCCAATGGGCACAACCAAAGGCGATATGTGAAATGCGTGAGAATAGAGCTACCGCCAGAGCCAGTGCTCTTGGACTGTATCTTTATTATATACTCTACACGGAAAGTAAATCAGTATAACTGAGAATTTATGTGGGACACGCAGGATTGAAATTTATGGTTGTGTAATTTTCAAAATAAAAAGGGTGCTGTAATTGCTTTTTATTTATTTGTTTTGTATAGTACAGCAGGTACGAGGGGGAACTTTCTAAAGGAAGAGCAGGAGAGAAGTAGCAAAGTGGTATGTAAATACTACAGCTGTGAATATTGGATACGGTTACAGGGAATTTGTATAGCGAACAAGGAAAGACAACACAAAATTGCAATAATAAAAAACCCAGGAATATCAGACTATACATTAAACTTCAGGCATCTGGGTATAACTCAATTTTTAAATGACAGAAATTAGGGGAAGAAATTGGCATTTATATTATTTCACAGCTGCCTTTGTGTTTCTGGCAGGTTCCTCTAACTCAACACCAAGATCCAGTGCAGCAGATCTGAGGACTCTGCCTTTCTGGCTTCCTATTTTCTAGTTTTATGGCTGTTTTTTCAGGACACTAATTTGCATATGTAACTTATGTACAGTTCTTTTTCTTTAACGTAGCACATGGTTTACCTCTTGCAAAGCACTTTGGGAATCTTCTTGGGAAGCTAGCAGCAGGAATTTTAATGTGATAGAATATTTTTAATATTGTATGAAATTAGGAGGCTACACGGTGTTATTATACATAACTTTATTTGAGTCTGCAATTTTTCCTGTATGGTTTCATGCATATAAATGGAATACCCAGGGTCTGGCCATGTGTTAACATCTCACATTTCCTTTCCTGCCACAAATGCTGCTTATTATAATGGTATGAACTGAAATATGTATTTTTATTGCTGTTCCAAATGAATAGGAATGTAGAAACACACAAATATGGATTTGTTTTTCAATATTACCTATGTCTGTTTTATAGTCTGATAAAAGTTTTAGTTGACACAGAGCTGAATAAAAGTAGCCCTGTACAATGTGTTTACTCAAATATTTAACTTGTGAAATTTAATAAAATAACAATTTAACCAGATAAGGATTAGTCAAATACAAAAACTATTAGAAACATTCCCCTAATTCAAATAAAATCCTCAACCATTATCAGATGTAGGAAAACCACATAAGAATTCATTTAAAAAGTTTTCAAGCTCCAATAAGTTAGATATAATAGACCTTTTTTGTCAAACACAAAAATAAATATTATTGATTTTATGAATAAATACATTTTCTTAAATGATTTAGAAAGCTCTGTTTATTCATATACAGACAGTGTTTAGAATATGTAGTAGCCAGTATGTCTGCAGATATATTTATGTTGGACTGTTTAGATTGGCTTCACCTCTGTAATAATTTATAACAGTTTCAATGTAAACCTGCCATTGAGCAGGTCATAAAGGTCCTGCATTTTAACCATCATAATTTCAGATAAACCCACAAAACTATTTCTTGCAGGAAAGCTCTAGTTAATCCTTGAATATCTTTGGGATGGAATTTGGTTTTTTATTTAGGCAAATTGAAAGAGCAATAAAGGCTGCATTTTTAACAGTGTTTGATAGTCCAGTACTGGTGATAATTTAAAATATATACATTTTGTTTTGTTTTACAGCAGTAACTCTTCATTGACACTTATTAATACAAAAATTCTTCCCTTTAATTGATTTCAAGTCTTACTCAAAAGAGAAACCTACTGTTCATTTTTAAGTGTTTCATTGTACACTAGAAAAGCTAACATGAATATAGTAGTGTTTTTCCACACTAAATGAAGATAGATCAATGCCATTTGTTTTTCACTTGATAGAAGGTTCTTAAAGGCATGGATTTCGGAAGTGTGAGAATTATTCACTTAATTTCTAAGGTAACACCCCCCATCCGCCACCCCCACCCCCACCTTTTCTCAAAATAAGCATTTTCTACAAAAATCCTACCAATATACTTATGTTCAAGGAAATGATTTTGAATACTACAATCTAAATATTTTTTAAAAGCTGCTATATTTTAGTATACGTATATTTAGTATTTTAAACAAACAATGAAAAATCAAAAAATGCAAATACAAAAATTGATTTGGTGTTTTTGATTGTGTTTGTTTGTTTGCTTGTTTGTTTGTTTGTTTGTTTTGGAGGGTGCACAGCAAGCTCACTGCCCTGGACTTCAGGAGAGCAGACTGCGGCCTCTTGAGGTATCTGCTACGTAGGGTTGCATGGGATAAAGCACTGCAGGGTAGAGGGGCCCAGGAAAGCCCAGTAATATTCAAGGATCACCTCCTCCAAGCTCAGCATTGATGTATTCCAGCAAAGAAGTAAGGCTAAAAACTCAGGAGGCCTGCATGGATCAACAAGGAGCTCCCGGACACACTCAAAAGTAAAAAGAAGGCTTACAGAGGGTGGAAGCAAGGACAGGTAGCCTGGGAGGAATACAGAGAAACTGTCTGAGCAGCCAGGGACCAGGTTAGGCAAACCAAAGCCCAGATAGAATTACATCTGGCCAGGGACATCAAGGGCAACAAGAAAAACTTCTGTAAGTATGTCACTGATAAAAGGAAGACTAAGGAAGATGTGGGCCCTCTCTGGAAGGAAATAGGAGACCTGGTCACCCGAGATATGGAGAAGGCTGAGGTACTCCATGACTTTTTTGCCTCAATCTTCACCAGCATGGGCTCTAGCCACACCACCCAAGTCGTAGAAAACAAAGGCAGAGGCTGTGAGAATGAAGAACTGCCCACTGTAGGTGAACATCAAGTATGAGAACATCTGAGGAACCCGAAGGTGCACAAGTCTGTGGGACCTGAGGCAATCCATTGGCTGGTCCTGAGGGAACTGGCAGATGAAGTCGCTAAGCCACTTTCCATTATATTTGAAAAGTTGTGGCAGTGTGGTGAAGTTTCCACTGACTGAAAAAGGGGAAATGTAACCCCCATTTTCAAAAAGAGAAAAAAGGAAGACCAAGGGAACTACAGGCTGGTTAGTCTCCCCTCTGTGACTTGCAAGATCATGGAGCAGATCCTCCTGGAAACCCTGCTAAGGCACATGGCAGATAAAGAGGTGATTGGTGACAGCCAACATGTCTTCACAAAGGGCAAGTCTTGCCTGACAAATTTGGTGACCTTCTATAATGAGGTTACAGCATTGGTAGATAAGGGAAGAGTAACTGACATCATTTATCTGGAATTACGCAAAGCATTTGACACTGTCCTGCATGACATCCTGATCTCTAAATTGGAGATACATAGATTTGATGGATGGACCACTTGGTGGATAAGGAGTTGGCTGTATAGCCACACTCAAAGGTCAATGGCTTGATGTCCAAGTGGAAACCAGTGATGAGTAGCATTCCCTAGGGGTCGGTACTGGGAATGGTGCTGTTTAACATCTTTGTCAGGATTTGTGGGATTGAGTGCACCCTCAGCAAATTTGCTGACAACACCAAGCTGTGTGAAGTGGTCAACACACTGGAGAGAAGGGATGCCATCCAGAGGGACCTGGACAGGCTTGAGAGGTGGGCCTATGCCAGCCTCGTGAAGTTTAACAAGGCCAAGTGCAAGGCCCCGCGCATGGGTTGGGACAATCCCAAGCAAAAATACAGGCTGGATGGAGAATGGACTGAAAGCAGTCATGAGGAGAGGGACTTGGGGGTGTTGGTGGATGAGAAGCTCAGTATGACCAGGCAACATGCACTTGAAGCCCAGAAAGCCAACCACATCCTGGGCTGCATCAAAAGAAGTGTGGCCAGCAGGTTGAGGGAGGTCATTCTGTACCTCTAATCTGCTCTCATGAGACTTCACTTGGAGTACTATGTCCATCTTCGGAGTCTTCAGCACAAGAAGGACATGCACCTGCTGGAGCAAGCCCAGAGGAGGACCACGCAGATGAAAAGAGGGCTGGAGCACATCTCCTATGAAGACGGGCTGAGAGAGCTGGGGTGGTTCAGCCTGGAGAAAAGAAGCCTCCAGGGAGAGTTTACAGCGGCCTTCGGGTATCTGAAAGGGACCTACAAGAAAGATGGAGAGGGACTTTTGGCAAGGGCATGTAGTGGTAGGATGAGGGGTAATGGCTTCAAACTGGAAGAGGAGAGATTTAGATTAGATCTCAGGAAGAAATTTTACACTATGAGCGTGGTGAAACACCAGAACAGGTTTCCTAGGGAAGCTGTGGAGGCCCCGTCCCTGGAGGTGTTCAAGGCCAGGTTGGATGGGGCTTTGAGCAACCTGGTCTAGTGGAAGGTGTCCTTGCCCAGGGCTGGGGGCTTCCAACGAAATGATCTTTAACCTAAAACCTAATCCATTCTATGCTTCTATGAATCCTGCCTACTGATCAGAAGTCCCTTTGATATGAGGTGGTTTACAACAATGGGACAGAGATCTGGTAGTATGGAGCATTTTGTATGGTTTCTTAACATTTGAAAAATGAGGAATATTAGCGCTTCTCTTTGCTAGAAGTTAAGGAGGAACTTCAGTGGCCTTTGGTAGCGAACGCTTATTTTGTAAATAGTTCAGTCATCAGAGAGATCAAACACATTAATATTGAAACCATGCTTTCCTCAAAAGTGGGAAAATGGAAGCTCCATTCAGAGGTTTATATATTTCTCTATACATAAATGAATACATATAGTGATAATGGATTACGGCGAAAATAATGTAGATGACATTTCCTGTGGGACTGCTATATTGCATCTGTATCTGAAGGATTATTTTGTATGACCTGTTCTCAGAAGTACATACACCTGTTAAGCCCAACTTTCTTTCCACATTTTTGTTTAATTAATCTATCCTATGCTGCATTTCTAAGGTATTCATGAATGTGAGACTGGTGAGCCAAACAAATACAGATTTTTGTGACACAGGCAATATCAGACAAAACAAATGATAGGGAAGGGAAGGCCAGGGCAATTTACTGTAGCCCTGCACAATATAGTGAATAGCCATTACTGATGGCAATGGTCACTTGGTATTTCATAGATGGAAACATCATACTTCTGGCCAGGGCAGAAGCTGGGCAGAGGGAGTGTGCGTTTCTAGCTGCCCCCGTATGTGTAACTGTATCTCCAGTGGTTACTGACTGACCAGATGTTCTTTGTTTAGTAAATCCAGGTGAAAACTGAAAACCTGGATGTTGCTTTGCATTGAAGCATATAATAAACTGTGTTTTAAAAATACATTGAATGCTTCATCTTTTCTCCAGACCCTGACTCATTCTGCAAGTTAGCATGATCAGGAGTTGTGTAATTATTACAGGATGCTCACATTCTCATGAATGGCACAGTCTTCCCTCTGCTTCTGGCTCAGCTTCTGTAGTTGCAAGCTTTCCAGTTGGGCAAAATAATTGCTATTTCTCTTCCATGTCCTCCACCTCTGATCACTGCAGGCTGCCAGGTTTTGTACATATTGTTTGGCTCGCCTGGCAGCTTCCAAATAAGAGCTGCTGGAATTAGACAGTGGTATTCCCAACTGAAGCTTGATGGTGAGCATGGAGATGCATGGCTCGTTAATGAGGATTTTCGCTTCTTCCCAAATGTTTGGGTGATCTTGACCAGCTACCACAGGGGGAGTTTCCTCCCCCCCCGCTCCCCCACCGGTGCCACATTTTTATTAGCTTTGCTTATAGAAATATAACAAAGCAGAAAAGGCCACACTGGTTTTGCTCTGTAAATATTTAAGTGTAGACTGTGTGGACACATGGCAGGTATAAACCAGACTCAAAGGGATCTCCAGGTTGGTGATGGTCTGTCTAATTTAATCTAAGTATTACTCAATGTGGTACACGGTGCCTCTGAATTTATGTATAGTCACGGCATGATGAGCTTTTCATGACACTATTTTCCTAGTTATACTGTAAAACAAACTCGCACTTGGCATAACAGAAATGCTTGGCAGGAATGCTGTTATATTCACAGTTCATGAGACAATGACTGATACCTTGTTTAATCGTCTCACAGCATCAGCAAGGAAGCTGAATCTTAGGCACTCTCTCCACCCGCATGCACGCAAAAGGACAGACAGATGAACTCAGCCTGCTATGCTTCACTGTCTTTTCCCCCTCTACCTGCAGCTGGCCCCTTGCAGAGCTATTAAAATAGATTTTCTGATTTTTTTTTTTTTAACTCTCACTCTCTTGAGCTTTTTGCCAGTCTGCCTCCCTCTGACTTTTGTACTTCTTTTGCGTGTAGCATTATGCTCCCTTCATGGAGATGGTATCAAGTTCTCTGCTGTGTAAATTGGCATGGCTACGCAGCACTCAGAGAGGCTCTTTGCCAGTTTACACTGAGAATCTATCCCTAAACAATTATACTCAGCAGTACCAAAAAACCACTTAAATCAACAGCAAATGTAGGAGAAGTTTTGGGCACAAATCCCACTGCCTTCAGTTTCTTAAATTGGAGAAACTACCAGGAAGCAAGGACATGGAAAGGGAGCTGGGGGAGAACTTGGGGCACAGTCAGTCTGCTCTCTCAGCAATCAGCAGAAGAAACAACAATACAAATCCCTTGCTGTCAGTTCCATCAGCAAGAAGTAAATAAGAATGAGCAAATCAGTTAGCATGTAAAATGAAAGTACTTTCTCTGAGTTTTTCTCCCTTTCTCACCTTGGTCATAAATCATATAACTCTGCATTTACTGTGCTTGAGAGAAAGACAAACATAGACATGGACATTTTGTCATAATCCCATAAAAAATGGTAAAAATAAAGGGTCAGCAATTACATTAATGCGCAGCTGGCACAAAGTTCTTGAAGACAGTGAATTGGAATAGAAGCAGCCATAAAAAGGGTAGGTGTGCGAATCCATGAAACAGAGGGTATGACATCTGGCCTTTTGCCTCAATGCCCTGGGTTTGCTGGTTTGCAAAGGATATTGAGGGCATGCTGTAGGACAGCTTTGTTCTTCTGATGACCAGCCAAGGTCTGCTCGTCTCATTCATGCAAATTACCCCGCTAACTTCAACAGCTGTATTAGCATGGCTATTGTGAGCAAACTTTGGCTTCAACGCTAACTGGGTCTTCAGCAAAACTAGACTTTTGTAGTCATGGAAGAGGAAATGGTTCTGTGCAAATATTTACCAGTGCTAGAAACTATGAATTTCACATTTACAATTACACTAATGTCTGCCTAGGATAGAATGAATCATGTCTTTTCCTAACAGAATGATTTATCCTATAAATATTTGTTGTAAAAGCAGGACACGCTATGCAAGGCAGCAAGGAAATAATTTCATCTCTTCAATTCGAAGAAGTACTCTAATTGACTTTTGACCTTGATAGTCCATAAGGACTAACAGAAACTCTCTTACCCACTTTACACTATGTCTGTTGTGTAATGTTTAAATAAGGCTGTAATTCAAAGAAATGTGTCCCCTTGTTAAAATGTCAATAAAGTTCTTATTGTTTAAGGAAACTCCTGGTAGAATGTCTTGTGCTTCAGCTGCGGATATTTCTTCTTTCAAAAAAAAAGATCCTGGCTCTCTTTTAACTTTTCTTCTTTCTTCAATGCCTTGCATAAATTTAAATTGTACCTGGCTGACTGCTGTACGTGCATGTGTATGGGCACACTGCGGACAATATCATCATACCACATCCAGGTTCTCCTGAGGGATGTACCTTGACCTTACTTCATCTCTACCTTTTGCTGTTGCTGGATTTTTTCTTCAGTGGTCCCTGATTATTCATTCCCAGTTTTGTTTGGCCCAGTTCTGGGGCAATGTACAAAGAAACCAGAATATCTACTTTCATTCTGGTGTCATGTTTATTCAGATTTATTTTCTGTTGAGGAAAAGGCAAAAGTAGGAATGAGGAAAGAATTATAACCTATGTGGCCCAATAGACAGCAAACTGAAAACTGAACACTTGCCTATCTCTGTAGAGAAAATCTTAATTGATAGTCACACAGTGGCCCGGAGGATTTTTTTTTTCCTGCTAGTCATGTTGTTTGAGTATCCTGAATGTGAAGAAAACACACTCCTGTTTGTTTGCTACATTTCACAAGTTTTTCAGTGAGTTTTGGCCAGGTGAGGAGACCCAGAGCGCCATGTTTCTTCTCCAAACATATATCCTCCCTCCCAAAAATAGTTGTGAGATTAACAAAGGGCACTTACAGCTGCCTTCTGTGTTATGTTTAAAGGAAGATGATCAGAACTGTATTTATTGCAATTTTGACACAATTGTTTCTAGAAATCAAGCTATGCAGCGGTACACTTGAATGTCTGCCTCAGTCATGGAGATAAAGTCTTCATATGATTAGTTTTAGATGCGCTGTAATCCCAGTACCTGCCAGACTAAGAAATGGGAGGAATGCCAAACCATAGAGTTTGCTGGGTTCTGCAGGAGACAAGATGAGCTGAGGGAGCTGAGCCTTTCCTGTGAGCATTCCTTGGGAACAGGCAAATTCCTTCCCCCAATGTGTGGAGTCTGAGAGGTATCTGAGCTCTCTAGATATGCAAAGCGAGGAGAAAAACGGCAAATGCATTCAAATCTGGATTGGAGAGAAAGCACGTGTATGAACTGGGTTGGGAAATCAGGTGAAGAAAGAAGAGCATCACATGCCATGAGTGAGAATCTATTACATGAAACTGGATAAACTGATGAAATTAGCTGAAGAAGGGAACTTAAGACAAAATCTTGAAGTTACCACTTCATGTCAATTGTACCCAGGCAAGCAGCCATCTCAGGAAGTAACTGTGGTACTGTGAGGTCCAACATATTAGCCCTATGCAAAAGGTAGCAGAATTAGTGCACATTTCCTTCACTTGTGAAATAATCTTACAACTTTTTTCTCATGGGGCAGTTGGACTTCCTAACCCAGCCAATTTTCATGTCTATGCATAAGATTAACTTTCTGTTCCCTTAGCTCACCCCACATTTGCATATAATTTGTTTCTGTAATTTTTTTAATTTCAGACCAGGATTAATTTTAGAAGAAAAACAAATTTTCTTCCCTTTTTTTTTTTTTTTTTTCACGTTTGCGTTTCACTTGGTTTCATATTTCTGACTAGATCTGTAGATTCAGGTCTCTGCAATCAATTCTGGTGTTATGCACGAGAAATTTAGGAAACAGTCTTGCAGTTAACTTAAGACAACAAATATACAGAGCATTGAGTTGAGCATTACAGTCAAATCTCTGAGGTGCATGCAGTGAACTTAAACTGAAAAAGTATAGTTGTCCCTAGTTGTAAAAGATTTTCCTGAGCTAGTATAATAAAAAGACTACGGATGAAAAGTGTGAACACAGGTACATCTTGCAGGGAAAGTCACCTCCAAGCTGTTAGCTTTCTACGGCCAAAGTTTTTCTGAAACCCACAGGAAGGTTCTGCCTGCACCCTCTTATCAACAGTGTTGGCACCTTGACCAGTATTGACACGGACACTGAAGAAAGATACTGAAGTAAAGGAGATGGGTAGATGTAGGAAAACACGATTCAAGAAGTAAAATCAGTATTTTGCATGCAATTCTATCAATCACACAGCTTTCCTATATCTATGGGGACAGATGTAAAAGCAGATGTATGATTCTTGATTGACAGTGCTTCCATTACTAATGCAAATGAATAAGCTATTACAAAATATGATCAAAAGACTTTGGAGGCCTTCAGGGCAAAAATCTGCAGCAGCAAGTATCAAGTCTGTGCTTTATATTCATGAAAATAAAATATAGTAAATCTCCCTTCCTGCTGTGTTTCTTGCCTGCAGGATGGAGTGCGATGAAGGAGTCCTTTGGAACACAGGTTCATGTATGCACATCTGGTCTGCCCCAGTCAGACAAGTGAGAGAAACCCTTACAGCAAAGCAAGATCTCCAGGTACCTATGGTTTATGAAATTTTCTATTCTATTTGGTTAAAACCAGTACCAAGCAATTGTGTCTGCAGCAAATGAGAAAGCTGTGGAGAACCAGTGAGCAGTTCCCAATCTGCTATCCAAAAGGCAAACCCCCTGTTGTCTAGATGGTAAGTCTGGAATCAATTCAAATTTCTGATTGTATTATGTCATGTTAAGAAAAAAATTAACCTGTTCTCATTTTAGCCAGGTCAAAAATACACTCTCAGGTTTTGACTGCTCACTTTTTTTGTTTGTTTTCATTCTATCTGTTCATGGCAAGGGTAATGGAGGCTTCTTAACTAGAGTATGAGTAGACTGACATTATAATTATCATGTCATATTCATTTCATAACTGATGCCTCTATTTTAGTGTTTTTTTTTTTTTTTTTATGAACAAGAAACATTCCTGGACTTGCCTTCTTGTCTGGCATACATGCTAGGGAAGGAATGCTCTGATTTTCAAAATTTTCTCACTGTTACTTTAAGGGGCAAAAGTAAATGTGTGTCCAAAACACTTTACTGCTTGTAAAGCCCTTCTGTATTTTAATGTGCCTCGGTATGACAAAATAAGAGGATATCTTTAAGTTTAGTAAGTCTCCTTTTCCTGTGTTCTTTAATTTATGTTTCAGGCATTTCAAAGTGACTGTGTGGCACTCTATACATTGTAAAAAAAAAAAAAAAAGCCTCTAGAAATGCTAGTCATGTCTAAAGTGAGAATAATTGGCCCTGACAGAGAGGAAAGTAGTAATTGGAATGAGAGTTGTTTAAATAACAGTTTAAATTTTCTTTCCTTACTTTTCTGATTATATGCACTATAAAGCAGGATTTCTTTGCCTTGGGTGTTTCACAGAGTCGTTTCTGTATGCAGCATGCCCAGCAGTATAACTCAAGTAATAAGTTCAGCTATAATTTGGATTAGACTTTGAGTTTAGCTGCCTTACATACAAATACGCCATTCAATTGGTATTAACACTGTATCATCAAAATATTCAGTAGGCTGAAGCAGGACAGGCTAATTGCGTCCTCTAACTCTTCTAAGTTATCATCATTCCTTCATTCTGAACAGTTAAATGGAAAGTCAGATGCAACACTAGAGGAGGAAAAACATGCTTAAAAACTTGAGGTATGAATACACTTCATGTTCTGCTAAACACTCTCCTCACTGTTAGTATCCAAGGAAGAGTAAAGTTACTATGTTTTTTAGCCCTTCCCTCCATGTGATTTGTGTTGTTCTTAAATATAGCTTTGCTCAGAGCTATGCAGAACAGGTGTTTTAAAAAGCTTTGGAGTATGTCAAAGTTTAGTACTGTAACACGACTGGAATTATTTTCCTATTGAGCACATCTGTCTCCAGCAATAGATGCAGCTCCCATCTAAATAGTAGTTGGGGTCTGCGTGGTCACATCTGCCCTCCTTCAAAATATTTATGGAAAATATAAATCAAGGCAGGGGTTGATTTGAGAATCTGGAAGGATCAGGTGACATCTGCAGTGGAACAAATGAAATCTAAATGTGCCCTGATTTGCAGAATAATATGTGAAAATTACTTTATGAGCTTGGTAATTTCCTTGTGCACCTTTAATGGACACAGCCAGAATGTATTAGCTCTGCTAATCTTGGGGATCAGTTGTCCTTCTGATAACCTTTGATGTTTGTCTCCTGAACCTTTAGCTAAAACCTTCAAAGTGTCTTAGATGAACTCAGTTTGGTATTTTTTTTTCTAGGTTTTTTTTTTGTTTAATTAATTTCTTTTTTGTTTTAATTTTGTTGGTTGGTTGGTTGTGTTTTTAAAAAATGAAACAAAGTTATAGGTGAAATTTGACTCCATTAATGTGAATGATAAATTTCTACTGACTTGAATAACAAAGAATTTAATTCTTCTAAAGCAGTGGCTGGTCCACAGTGGATCTGAAGTGTCTGAAATTCAGGATTCAAAATCATTTTGATTTTTGATACTGTCCAAGCTATAAAATGGAGACCAATAATTATAATATTTATGATTTATGAGAGCTGTTTTCCAGTTATTTCCATTTGACTAAAAAAAAATTTGAAGTCTTAGAAGATCTATCTGCATGAAAAATAAAACTACCTGGGAATTTAATAATACAGAGATAACGAAATGAGATCTGGTTTTTCAGTTCATCAATATGTGTATTTCGTTCTGTCTACCTTTTGCAATATTGATGACATTATATCTGCTATTGGTGCTTTTTGATCTCAATTTCTTTAATCTTCCCAAAGGTGTTCAGTATTTTTTTGATATTGAGTTTCCTAGAAATTATTTACACATGGAAAACTTTAACATTTGTTTGAATAAAAGTTAGCATTAGGCAGAATGTGGGCATTTTGTGGAAATTTCTGACTTCAGTAGCAAGATGAAAATTTTGGCCATAAAAAAAATATGTTTCAGTTTCATTTCAATTTCTGTTCCGGTGTATTAACAAAATGCCTTACAAGAGGTTCAGTTCAGCTGCTCACGTCTTTTTCACTCTGACGGATCAGGCCTCTTCTGCTGAACTACAACTCTCATGAACCACCAAGGGCTTTTCAGTCTTGGAGAGCGGCACAGTTCTCTGCCCCAGAACCTCATCCAGAGGGGCATCTGATGGGGAAAGCAAACCAGCAGGGTAGGACAAGCGCAAGAAGCACTCTGACTATAATTACGGTGAACATCAGCCTCTCAAGAGCATCATGATGCTTTTTTGCAAGAAACCGCTCTAAAGCTAGCAGTAGTCTGTGATCCACCTCAGAGGTTTGAGTAAGTTTGGAAGCTGAAGAGCCTTCATGCACGAGGACGAAACTGGGGTTGCATCAGACTGGTTCCAGTCTGGGTTAAATATGCCTGGCCCTTCTGTATTGCAGATCAAGAGTTCAAGTATAAAATGACACGATGTTTTAAATGGGTAGTTTCAATGTAAGCAGCAGCTGTAAGTGCAAAAAGCAATGATATTGCCATCACACCCCTAACAGTCAAAACTGTTTGGAAATCTCATTTGTTTTTCATTAGTTACCGCAACAGTTTGAATAAAATCCTGTTCAATCTCAGCAAAGAGTACTTTGGAAATGTTAGTCTGTTATTCTTTAAACAAAGTTCAACAGCTATTAACAGAGTACTTGTTTATGATCTTCTATAAATATTATGTTTCTGTACTTCTTTGAAAATGTGGACTTTTTAATTTCATTTTTATTTTAGTAAAAACTGTAAAATTATGACTCACCAGCTGCAGAGTGCCAAGACAGGATATTTCCCAATATATGGGGCAAACAACATTTTTATGTATTTTTGTTACCAATCATATAAAACCTGGCTTATTTTTATAAATGGTTCCATAGGCCTGCACCATAAAAGCTGCATACAATTTTATCCCAGTTTTCAGGGATTTGGGTGCCCATTACCTAGGAAATGTAAACTCTCATGTTCCTGAGCAAAGTCGACATGTTAGTGATCAGTGAAACCCACTCATTTTCATGCAGAAGTGGCCATCTTTCTTCTACTCAGCCAAGATCTCACAACCCAGACAGAAACTTGAACTGGACAAAAAAAAGGAGCACATGCTCATATGAGGTTTCGGCACAACAGCTTAAAAGGAAGTTGCAAAATTAGCAAGGGGCTAGTGGTGATATTTTTTTTTTCTAATTCCTTGAGTGCATATTGTTGTGGCATAGCCACACAGATATCACCACTTACCTCTAAGTCATCCAGAAAAAAATCATGTCTTTAATTAATGAAGGCAAAAAACTTCATTATATTATGATGGCTACAAAACTTGCTGTAATAATACCTATAGTGGTTTGCCTCCAGAGCACTGAATTTGCCTGACCAAAAGGAGTTCTATTGAGCTATTTGTATAATTAATGTGGGGACTTTAGTGGGTAGTTTAATCCCCAGATGTGTATTTTATAATAGCTTAACCTTCTCCCTTATGACTACTGCTATTAAATGCAGTAGATTTAGATTTAAATTCAAATTGAATGAGTTGTGGCACTGCTTTCATTTGTGTCCAAAGCCTTTCAGTGGCTTTCCTTAAAAAGGAGATTAAATCACATGCAGCTTTATGGTTTAGGACGCACTAATGCATTCTTGTTTCACATAACACCTTTGGTTTTGTCACTACTTGAACTATTTTATTTTTAACCCAGGGCTAGATCCATAGCCCTTAATTGAAAAAAAAAGGACATGCAAGATTTTGCCTAAAAGAATAAGCAGTCAGTTTGATTTTTGAAATTGCTTATGATATTTGTTCCAACTTGTTTCCAAGTGGTGTCAAGGCATGATATGAAAATGCCAACTCTAACCTGAGTAGCAGGCAAATGAAATCCCTGGGAAGTTTTTTCTTAAATGCTAAGAGCCTGAGGAATAAACAGGAACAGCTGTAAGAGTGGTAAACAAAGTCAAAGGAGAGCAGGTTAAGTAACTAAGCAGAAAAACATGAAGATGGAATTCATCTTGGGAGAAAGAAAAAAGGCTTACTTTAAAGGTTGATTGACTTCTTATAATCTTCTATAGGGAAATCCTTTGATGGCTCTGAAAAGGTGGCTTTTTAGGAAAATGAGACCTTCCAATACAGAAGCATGTGTAACAGCACCACATGCTATAGAAGAGAAGTACATCTTTAGCAGGCAATTAGCAGGGGCCAATGAGATGCAAAGAGTGATTTTGAAATTTACTTTGGGTATTAGCCAAAGGCAACCTAGCCAGAGGAAGGTAGGATGACTGCTAAAGGCTTAATGTTAGAAAGAGCCAGTAACTGATCAAAGGGACACAAAGACTAGAGAAGTGTCAGGAGCTTGGGCAGGCTTAGCGAAACAAAGGAGGGTGGATTAGACTTGAAGACTCTGACAGTAAGTCACACAAAGTGTATGGAAGGAAAGACTAAGACCACCATTGCTTATGTCCTCTGTGTGCTGTCTGCACCTCCATAAAGACCCTGACTCCTTCTCCCTGATGCCATCCTCTCAGGTACTGTGTGCTGCTGTTGGGTCCCCCAGGCTGAACAAGCCCAACTCCCCGGCCTCTCTCTTGGTCAAGTGCTCCAGGTCCCCACCATTGTGACTGTCCTCTCCTGAACGCATCTTAGGGTTTCAACACCTTTCTTGTACTAGGGAAGCCATAACTGGAAGTAGCATCAAAGTGCAACCTAATGAGTGCTACTGAGTAGGCGTAATCCCTTCCCTCGATCTACTGGCTGTGCTCCTGTTGACACAGTCCTGTATCTTGCTGGCGTCACCGCTGCTCGTGTATCCCTGCAGCCCACCAGGACCCCCAGATTGTTTCAGCGGAGCTGCTCCCCAGTCAGTCAGTCCTCAGCCTGTCCTGGTGCAGGGCTGCCCGTCCCTTCCAAGTGCAGGATTTGCATTTGTCTTGGTTGAATGTTATGAAGTTCTTGTTGGCCCGTTACGCAAGCCTGGCTGGGTCCCTCTGAACAGCAGCAGTGCCCTTGAGTGTGTCGTCTGCTCCCCGCAGACGTGCTGAGGGCATGGTCAGTATCCTCCTGCTCATCCACACTGAGATGCATCAAGGGAAGGGAGAAGGCAGAGCACTGCACACACAGCAGTTTAGAGACTGGAACCAGGTAATTACTTTTTTAAGATCTTTTTAGACAAAATATGTTCATAAAAGCGACATGATGTCCTGAAATCATGTGGAATGATGTGAGAAGCTTCTAAAACCCCACAGTCAGTGGGGCTGAGTGGTGTACAGGCAGTGCAGTCTGTGTCCTTTTCAGCCACAAGTATTACAATAAAGGAAGTTAATTTACTTCTGAGATAAAAATAATTTTGTGACATTCTCCTCCTTTCAGGATACAGTATTCAGCTACATTTATTAGGTCTGTCATAAACTATCTTTTCAAACAGCAACAAAGTGTTGGTGTATCTGGCAGCCCCTCTCAAGTGACACTGGGTTATCATTCTGCAGGCCAGGTATGACGGAGTAACGGGCTTTGTGAAATACACAAGGTATAATTCTCCTTTTTCCTTTTGCACAGACTAGAAAAACAGGATGTGAAAGGAATGAAGTTCAGACGCAAAACCAAAATGAAATTAAAAAAACCTCTTTGCAGTTCATGAGGTGACCATTTGCAGGCTCTCAGTAATTTATGGTTATTCCACAGTACTGTGTAAGATTAGTTCAAGTTACATTAGGCTACAGCACTTGACTCACTCTGGATAATCTGACAGCCAGATCTGGGACTAATCTTGGTGTGATAACAAATTAAATAAGTTTTTTCTTTCACTCTTTTTTTTTTTTTTCTTTCTGTTGGATTACATTGCAGTGTTGTCTTTTTAATAATGTTCAAGATTACTTCCTGGGCACATGATGTTACTGGAGGTTTTGACTGTTTTTTCCCCGGTTGCAAGCTTTTTATTTTGTTTCATTTTATACATTATGTACTCTTATAGTCCTACTTTTTACAACCTGATGTCAAAACAAGATTTGAGCCAGTGAGAGCATGTAAGAGTCTGCTCACAATTAACTTGCTGAATCAGAAAACAGATTTTTGTTTAGATTGTTTGAAGTCATTAGTCAGACTTTGGGCAACAGCAGAACTCAGGTTAGGTGAAATTCATTGTGCATTGGGCAGGAGATACATAACTAAGGAACACTTAAAATCACACAAAATAGAGAACGGATTTAATTTTAGTCCCATTTATATCAGACCAGTTTATAACAGCTATGTCCAATCAGGGAACTGAATTGTGCTATGTGATTAAATACATTAGTCACAAAACATGGAAAACAGAGGTCTCAGCTAAAAATAACAGTTCATAGCTCAAATCAGACATGAAAAATTAGCACTTGAATGCAGAATTTATAATTTATAAGGAAGCTTGTAGACAACATATATAGGAGAGTAATAGGTTTTTGAAATACTAATATCCAACTTTCACATACCATCCCCATGAAGATTCACCTATGCAGCTGCCCTCTTACTTTACAGGACCTGAGATATTTATTAATAAAGAGCTTCAATTCCTGCATTTCTGAAGGACTTTTACAAAATCACACTGGAAAGCCAAGAGCTGCTCAGTGTCCATTTTAAGCCTGTACTCTGCTTGCCATGGCCCCCAGTTTAATAGGGGAGTGGCTCCTCTCAGCTGGGTGGCTGCTGAGGCACTTTGTTCTCCACACAGGTTGTATGAGGGAGTCTGAGTGAGTCTATTAGGTGACAAGGGTGCCTGAGGCTTTGCTACAAAACTCAGTATCCTTCTGTCTAAATCTCTGCTCTCAATCTAATGTTTTACTTTTGCGCTTGCTTTTATAAATGACTTTAAAACCTGCTACAGGTTTCTCTACTAATAAATGACGAATGGCCCACATATGGTAGACCTTCTCTTGTTTTTGTTTTCTGCTTAATATTTACTGAATACTTGAGGCATGTATAGTTTAAGAGATTTTTTATTGTATGTGGCATAGTTTAAGCAGCAGTGGTAGTTTTGAAGTTGTTAGAGAAGGATGTCCTGTTTGATCAAGAACATTTGTTTGTTCAAGAAGATTTGTTTGTTCACTAGCTGTGCAACTGTGGTCATCCAGAAACCCTGATTTGATGCATCGTCTTTCTACTGAAAACAATTAAAGGCAGTGAATCAGAAAGAGAAAGGAGGAAACACAGTCTGCTTGGAGAAGATATTAAGTCTTCTAAAAACGTTTCCTTTTCTAAGATGAGGAAAATCTTATGATCATTCTAATAATTGCTCTGCTACTTCATGATTGGAAGCTAAATCTTGCCATAAATTGAGAAATAGGTGATTTATTTTGTGCAGTCATACTTACTTTCCTCAATAATGCCTACTAGGTTCAAAGAAGTGACATGTTGGTTGTTCTATTTCAAACTATTTAAACCAAACAACTTCCAGTGGAAAATGCATCTTCATGAGTGGTGTCTGTTTTCCTGCCTGAGGAGCCTCTGCCTCCCAGGTCGGTCAGCAAAGCATTGCTTTCTTGGACCTGTGAGCAGCACCCATAAAAGAATGAATGCCTTAGCAACAAGTATCTATGCACTCATTTGTAATACCATATTTTAAAAGTAGAATTCTTCTCCTAGTTCAGTCTTGATCTGTCAGTTGATGGTTATTCTGAGGTGGTTGTTTCTGTCCATCTATGAGCCATGCATGCTTTACTCATCCGTCTAGCTATACTTGCGTGGCCCCAAGGAAGCTATAAAAAATGTTATACATCCATTTGGATATTGATGTAGTATTACATTTTTTAAGTCAAAACTTCAGCTTGAATTCCAAAAGCTGAAATGGCAGTTGATGGTCAATAGTAGTTATTTGCATGGCCCTGCTTCTGAAGAGGCAGATTTATGCTAGGACATTATTTTTGGCTAAGTGCTGGTCTGAGTTGACACCTGATCCATGAGACAATGAAGTCTTAAGTGGTGGAATCCTCTTCATAGTCTCTCACCTTCTCAATTCACCCATTTTGTTCTTCTCAGCTTTCATTTCACAGTTTCTTTTTAATTCTGTTTTTTATATATATATGTATGTATGTGTATTTTTATTTTGTACTGAACATAAAAAAATTATTTGCCATCTCTATGCTTCTCTCAGATGAAAATTCAGACTAGCAAGAATCATCTATAAGAAACCAGAACTATGACTTTATTCTCTGCAATAAGAAAAAACACCACACTGTAAATCTTCCACCAAGTTTTACTACATCATGGTTCTAGAAGTCCAGTTTTGTTCACAGATGATATTCCTCGGCAAATACGTCCCTTAAAATTAGAGGAAAATTAGAAAGACGTAAATATTCCTGTAATATCTGAAAAGAAATGAAGTAACAAACTCTAGAATTTTTCTTTTGCACGACTCTATTTATCCTTTCCACTGTGTCTTTGAATGAGTTTTCAAGAAAGATGTCTTCACTCAAGCTCTTTCACCATCATCCTTCATTAGAAGTCCTCACAGGCCATATTCTGTTTGAACAAATAGTCAGCAGAAATGATTAGCAAAGTGTAATATTAAGACAGTGGTGTGGTATGCTCTTCAGGTCCATGGGACCTAAGAAATTATGTATCTATTAAGATATGTATTATGGGAAGATGCTTATCCGTGTGTCCCTGTCAAAATCTGAAGAGGGCGTACAAGAAAGCTGGAGAGGGACTTTTTACATGGGCATGTAGTGATAGGATGAGGGGTAATGGCTTCAAACTGGAAAAGGAGAGATTTAGATTAGATCTCAGGAAGAAATTTTTCATCACAAGGCTGGTGAGACACTGGAACAGGCTGCCCAGGGAAGCTGTGGAGGCCCCATCCCTGGAAGTGTTCAAGGCCAGGTTGGATGGGGCTTTGAGCAACCTGGTCTAGCAGGAGGTGTCCTTGCCCATGGCAGGGGGTTGGAATTAGATGGTCTTTAAGGTCCCTTCCAAACTAAACTATTCTATGATTCTACGATAAAACAAATTCAGGTATCCACTGGATTTCTGCACTTGCCTATTCAGGGTCCAGGGTGTTCATCCTTTTGCCTAATGAATTGGAGAAAGAAACAGACAATCATAGGATTAGAATTAAAAAGCTACTAGATACATTTGAAAAATCATCTGAAAATATACAATGAAATTCATTAAAGACAATACAAAATATAGGGAAAACTAGCTGGAGAATTACAGGATCGGGATAGACTAGGTTGACAGGGATACTGCAAAAAAAAGATCAGGACTTTAAAGAGGCTGAAAATGAGTCTGCAGAATCATCTGGTTGTGGGAAAGACAAGTCCACAGTGGGACATATGACCAGAACTTTTTTGTATGCAAAATCTGTGATGTAAAGGTTGTGTTATCGGAACTGGTGTGTCCTCAGCTGGAGTATGGTGGCTTGGCTTTGGCACTACAATTCAAGAAGGATATGGACCCATTAGGAAAACACAGAGAACAACAAGTAGAAACTTAGTACTAGGAAAGGTAGAAGGAATTAGGATTGCTTGACAGTGGGAAGATAAAGCTGAGGCTAGATGTAACTGGGATATTCGAATACAAATGTCAACAATAAAGAGGAAGTGATTAAACTCTACTGCATAGTTGGTGTGGGTAGGACAAAAAAAAAGGACTTAAATTACAGTACAGGCGGCTTAGGAGATATATCAGGAGAAACTTTTCAATAGTAAAGGTATTGAAATACTGAAAAAGTTGCCTGAGGAGATGAAACAATACCTATTACTAATAAAAGGTTTTCTGAAGAGGTAGATAAACATCTGTCAGAAAATGGCACAGGTGTAGTTGATACTGCCTCCTGAAATCTCTTCCAGGTCTTTTACATGTTTTGAGATTATACAATTAGTATTGTCTATATGACCTTTGCTGATATTTTAGCTTTTGTAAGAGCCAGTGCTTTGCTGAGCTGAGAGCAATGTTCTTTAATCAGGCATGGGTCTAGTCTGCTATACCCAGCAGAAACTACACAAGTCCACAGTTTTCCTTTTCTGGTTTCAGTTGCTTATCTTAGGTTTTAGAAAATATAATTATGGATGGTGATCCTTTGTTTCCTGGAAAGCATAATCCTGCTACTGTATCAAAGCTGACTCAGCAACTCACATCTGGTTTTAATGTACTCATGCAAAACAAAGTGGCCACATAACAATCTGTCTTAGGGCGTGCAAAGTCACGCAAGCTATTATGACGCTAAGATCCCTAATCTTTTGGAGAACATTTACTTTGACTAATTTTCCCAATATTCAGAGGAGCGTGTGTTTGACAAGTATTTTGATGACACCAAAAAGAAAGAAAGAGGAAGATAGGCATTTTCATGTTCTCTCAGGAATATTGTTTCTTAGAAAGAGGGAATTTCAATGGTGTAAAACATTGGAATGAAAAATTATTTTCATGGGAAAACTTCCAAAAAAGAACTGTCCCTTAAATAAGAATACATATGACTTCATGCACATGAACATGAACTCTTCAGATCTTCCAAAGTCCACATTTCAAGAATGACAGTAGTCTGAAAAGTATCTCAGTAAAAAGAGCATTATGAGTTTCTATGTTTATTATATTTTCATGCTTTGTCATCTAATGTGTTCAGTTTAACTTGGTGGATAACTCTGGAAATTCAGCCTCCAATCAGAAAGCTAATTGGCAGGGCTGGATCAGACTCACAGAATCAAAAGGTAATGCAGGTGGGAAGGGACCTTGTGAGGTCTCTGCATGCCAGGTCTCCAGTATGACCTCGTGCTCAAAGCAGGCTGAGCTCATGCCCAGGCGACTGCTCAGGTTGTATCCGGTGTGTCTTGAAAACCTCCCATGATAGGGACTACATAGTCTCTCCAAGCAACCTGCTCCACTGCTTAGCTGCCCTTACATGGAAATCTTTTTCCTTTTATCAAGTCTGAACCTGCCCTATTCCGATTATGCCCTCTGTTTGTTGTTCCCCAGCCATGCACCTCCATAAAGAGCCCGTCTCCGTGTTCTTGAACCCCTGCCTGCAGTCACTAATAGGGGCTGCCGTTGGGTGCCCCTGGAGCTGCCCCTTCTCCAGGCTGAATGAGCCCAGCTCCCCAGCCTCTCCTCCCAGGGCAAGCGCTCACCATCATGGCTGTCAGCTTCTGGATGTTTCTCAGGCTATCAACTTCTGCCTTGTATTGGGAGGTCTAAAACAACATGCAGTGTCTGGGTGCAACCCAATGAGTGCTGCCAGAAATTAGTTTTAGCAGGGTAAACCCAGTAGCAGCAAAAGGTAGATAAAATAGAAAGAAAAAAATTTTGCCATTGAAATAAAGCACCTGTCACTGATTAGACACAGCGATGTTATGTGTTTAAGTAAAATAAGATTAGAGATGCATCCCACTGCAGGTTTGATTTCCTATTTGACAGTCTAGATACGGGCGGAATCTTTCATTTAGCTGGTATATTTTAATGATGTTGCTAATGCTTGTTCTTTGAAACAATACAATGTGGAGAAGGTTAGAAGGAGTGTTTGAAAACAGAAGTGATGTTACTGTCACATAACTTAGCTAGAAGTCCTGTAGCCATTCCCAGGAGCCAGTCAGTTAAAGCTCTAGTAAGTTAATCCCTCAAAACTGAAATAGCAAAAATTCAGCCTACACTTGGCCAGCCATTTTTGTTTTAGAACTTAACATTCATAGAGTAAAAACACATCTATACTTTCAGGGACAAGACCTATCAATATTGGGTTTGTTTTTTTGTTTTTTTGGGTTTTTTTGATGGAGCTGTCTCTGGAGCACTGTTCAGAAGAGCACCTGAAGATGGAAAGAATGTATGTTATAACTAGGATCTTTTGAGACAAATTCAGTGTTAATGATTCATTTCTAAAAAAGCAAGTTATCACTGCGGGAGGTGGTAAATACTTAAGAACACTGAGAAAGGGAGGAAGTAGAAAGCAAAAGTTAGTCCTTGCTTATAACAGTTTGCTTCAGCATACTTGCTGTGATTTAGACTTTTCTATTGGTTGTTTACTTTGAAAGAGACAGGCTCTGTGCTTTTGAATTTGACTAGAGAGGTTTAGCACTTGCTGAAAGAAGATCAGAATGAAATATCTGTGTGAAAGGATAATACACAACTGTATTAATCTATACTGTTTTCATGTATATAAGCGAAGGGCACGGGTGACCAGACTGTCAGCGTGTGGCCGGGAAGCTGAAGCAAAAGCAGGAGCATTTGCAAGGGCAGACTGGTTTTGTACGTGAAGTTGGGCAGGCAACGAGTTGCTTACCTTGCCATAATAAACTATGCTTGTGTTTGGACAAATGGTTATGAGTGCTGCTGTGTATGTACAAAGTTAGAACCTGTTTTTTCAAAGACTGGTCCCAAATTGTTGTTTTAAATGTACCATATAGGTAATGGCAGCCCCACAAAAGGTTAGTGATGATCACTGGCTAATCCATCTTGTCTATGTGCCAGCTGACCAGTAAGCAGCACCCATGACTGAAGCAGTTTTATTCCTTCCTTGCCTGCCAGTAAGGGTTTATGGGATGTAGAGAAAATAAGTAATCTTTACTTTGCATTTCATTTTAACCACAGAATGTTTTCTAGAGCTTTGTTCAATCAGATTTTAAAGTACTCCAGAATAGGGCTACAACCAGAAATCCAAGCCTAGCAGATCGCTACTCCACATCCTATTAGAACTTGTTATGATTTTTCTATTTTCCAGATTTTCAAGACTTCTTTTTGGAATTCTCTGCAGACTTCATTAGATCTAATTGTTCCCTTTCTTCACTTGTCACTGTGGTTGAAGTTCAATTCCTTTGTAACATAAGAGGATCTGAGCTGTATACTTAAAACCTGATATTTAAATTGGAAAATACTAATTCTCAACAAAACATTACTTTATATGTCAACTGTCGCTATAAGGCTCTTCTTTCCCATTCACGGTGTCAGAAGGCAATATCAATCAGTACTTCAAGCCTGTGGACAGTAGACATTTCTCTGAAGATGGTATTTCGAGAAATATTAAGTATTAAAAGGTTAAAACCTAAGAAAACAGTAGCAAAAGAGAGAGAAAAAAGTTCTCCCATCAGGCCAATTGATTCTAAGGGCAGGGTCACTGAATGTAGCATTATTTCTCCTGGTCATGTTTCTTTCCTACCAGAGCTCCAAAGTAAGCTAACTGTGTAAGCAGGATTGAAATACACAACCCCCTTGTGACTGGAAGCAGTAAAGCATTCTCCACTTGCGGTTTTCTTCAAATGAGCCTGCATGGAATATGTGTTTGAAAACAGTGAAACTCTTTATTAATCAAGTACTTCACTTGCCATGCCAGCATAAAGTTTCATTTATGTCAAAACTCCCTTAAAAATGGTTTGGAGTAGTGTCTTGTACACAGACCTTCAACAGAAGAAATATTTTTGGAATTGTAAATACAATAATCGAGGCAAATATTTGCACCGTTTGAGCAGCTGCTGTAAGATCTTCGATCATAGGTTACAATTCCAACATTTTACTTTGGTTTCCTATTGTATGGAAATAAGGAGATTATATAGCTCTGCATACAGTGTCAGATAAGTTCTCCTGATTACTAGAGGAGGACTTTTGCTAACCATAGCTTGTTTTCATAAGAAATATGTCACAATAAATAAAATAAAGCTCTAGATATCCCCATAAGAAGTGGTATCCAAAAGGAAACTCACATTTTAGTTTTAGTATCTGCTCAGTGTTAACTCAGGGCTCTAAACTGTTAGCTGGTGTGCAAGTTCTCTTTGAAACTATGGGTTAATGCATAGCTGAAAATAGCTTTAAAAAGATCCACTTTCTTGAAATAGAGACCCTTACCACTGTTGAGCTACCAATCTCCATTCACAACACCCCACTTTCCAGAGCAAAGGCTCATGCAATATGTATGCAGGTGAATGGCATTTTACTGGATTTTTTTTTTTTTTGTGTGTGAATCTGTGAGACAAATCCATGGTAGAAGTGGAAGAGGGCATAAAGAGAGTACCATATCTATCCAGCACAAGTACACAGAGCAAAGATAAAAGCCCAGAGAGAAAGGACTTAACATCTCTGTAATAAGATTGCGTTAAAGAGATGCCTGACTTCATTGCCTCCTATTTCTTCTCCTAACTGGGAACAACTCGAATCACCTTGTACATTTGTCTGGGCACCAGGATTAGAAATGTTATCAGCCCTATGGACAGATAAGCCCCAGTGGACTTAACTAGCCTGGACCCTGCTCTCAATAGCATTGCCTTCCCATTCCGTGTCTGAAAGGGAGAATGGAGCTGCCCTGCCCTGTGAGACACCAGGGACCTGGACAGTCACAATCAGGCTGCTTTTTGTCTAAAAGACAGCAGCAGTGGGGTGTGTGTGACAGCTAAGCCATGAAAGGCTGGTGCAAAAGTCTTGAGCACTGAGCAGCTGTGAGGAGCCCAGTTCCATGGAGGTGGAAGGGGTGCAAAAGCCCATTCAGTTCTCTGCACATGTGACTTCTTGGTGTCCTCAGCATGTTCTCTGTGAATATACCATAGAAGCACAATGAATTATATCTTCTGTAAAATGCTGTTTAGCTGACATAAGAACAGCAAAGTATAGCCCTGTGTGATAGATATTTACTTGTATGAACTGTTTGCTTTTTTCAGTGGCTTAAAAAAGACCAGCCACTGCTCATTCATTCACTAGAAAAGATTGGGTGATCCTTTGACAGGTACAGCAGAAGTTATTTTTCATCGTGGCATGAATAGTTTGTTTTGTTTTATAAAAAAGCACTTCACACCAAAGCACAGCCAGGAATTATCATTCTTCTTATGCTTGTACAGGTGCACTTTCTGAATTAGGCACACAGACTCGGGCAGGCTCCTAATGGAGTGATGACACTAACACTGCAACAATAGAAGGGGCCTCCAGGGATGCTGGCTGCGGCGGTGGTGCAGGTAGGAATGTGCTTTTTAAGAGAGCTACAACTTAAAGCATTCTGTGAATCTGACAACGCTTTATACCACCTCTGTAGACTTCTCACTGCACAAATAAACACGAGTACAGTAAGCCATATCAGACTGTGGGATTTAAATCACAGCAGCTTGTGTGGGAAGAGCTTGCAAGAAGTCAGTTTTCAACACAGTTCACCTCAAGGTCTGTGCTGAGGCATCCAATCCATGATGCATGACTTCAGCTTACGTCCTGCATCACCAATTCTTTTGCTGTTTTCATCTATCCATCTATACAACTATTTATTTATTGAAAAAGGGGTCTGGACTCTACACACAAACTGTGTGTGTGTTTCTGTGTGCGTGTGTTTGAACAGGGTCAAGTACAGCCATGTGAAAGAAGGAGTCATGGCAAAACTGTTTATTGCGACGTGTGAATGAAAGAGCTGAAGTATAAATAGTTGTGTGAGTGGCAGGGGCAATGAAGCCTGGTTTCCTGTAGAGCTAATGCTGAAGGCTGAGATCCCGTGCAGATTCACCGGTGTCTAGCAAATGCCGAGGATAACATTGCGTTGGGTGAGTGGGATCAATATAGCCTCTCTCTTCTACTCAGAAGCTTATTTTAACAAAACTTTCAGGAACTGGAAAGCTTGGAGAAAAGAACCCCTCTGATGAATTTGTATGGCTGCTGTGTTCAAATGCTGTTAGGAAGGCCTCAGCAGCAGCAATACCACATATGCCTCATTTGTTTAGGAAAACAAAATAATTTAATATCTAATTTAATATCACCAAAAAAAGGACATTAATAATCTAGATGAAAGTCCCCAATATAGTATCTGAAAGTTCACTGTTCACTGCTGCTCCAGATAGCTGGGATTCATTTCTTGTTCACTGTTTCTTATATTCTTGTAGAGCCAGGGGCCATGACTGATGCTCAAGCCGATTGTTACCTCAAAATGCCTTTGAAACATCAGTTATTATTCATGTCTTCAGCGCACTCAGCAGCCTGATTAACAAGGTACATCTAATTCAGTGTAACTGTGTAGCCCATTGACTTGCATAGAGCCGACAACGTGCTTGAATTGCAGACTTGTTTAAGTAAGTTTAAGTAAGAACTGCAGCCTTAACTAGGAAGTATGTGCTAAAAGTACGCGGATCATGTCCATTCAAGGTTCAGGGGTACCGTACAGGAAAGTCTGGAGTTAGTTCAGGGTCTGGAAGTTAGTTCAGGTTCTGCAGTGAAAATAAGGATTCATACTTTCAGGGTGAATCTTGCCTCTGGTGTTTGTTATCTTTGCAGAACATCCTGTATGTTTGAAAGCATAGAAAAAAGGTCATCTACCACATATTTCTGATACAGCAGGCAGATGGAAGTTGCCATTTATTGATGTGACCATGTTCAGCTACTGTTTCCCAGACCCTTGTTGTTTGGGGGACATTTTGTTTAGCATCAGTTACCAGAAAGATCTAGTTTTAAAATACTGCAGGATGTGCCGTCAATTTCCTCTGCAGCTTCTACATTGCATTTCCACTGATAATTGAGGCTAGAGCACATCAATCATACAGAATGATAATTTGGTCCTCTGTGATTTTAATTCTGGTCCAGGAACCTGTTTAGCAATAAGCGCCGTTGGTCATGCTGTTGTGTGTCTCATGCCATTGAGGCATCTTCCTGCAGAGTAGAGGTAGCAAGGAGTAGGTCTTTGTGGGACTGTGATGATCCCTGGTGGGATTTCACCCAAAGTAAATGTTTTTGTTTCTTGCTGGAAAGTTCTGCAGGTAAGTACTTTTTGTTCTGTATGTGTCTGTCTAGTTCTTGTATTTTTCTCTTCTCTTAATCCTTCATATCCTCAGTTATTGCAGAGAAGATAATTTTATTCATGTGGGTGAATGCCATTGGAGTGATGTGTTGAAAGCATGATTTGAGAGGAAGTTGCTCACTGTAGTTTGTGGAAGAATGATTTGAAAGGTTAAAAAAAAAAAAGATTTACAACTAATCAGCACAGCTCCATAGATCACTGAAGTGCTGCTTTGTTTGTCTGAGCTGATAGTCAGATGTCTGCAGCTAACTTACTCTTTCACGATAGTTAAATGTTATGATTTGAAACACACAGCAGATCTTATTGCTGACAGGGTACAGCTGTTTTCAAGAGATTGTGTTAATATAGTGACACTATATTAACTATATTAAAAGAGAGACTGGTTTAGAGCTATCTGGCCAATAGCGGCATCATTTCATGGAGCCTTCATGAGCTCCTCTCCTGGAATAGTCTGCATTCCTTGAGATCAAATGACAATGTAGGATCTTCAGTCCATGCCTTCTCTGAGACACATCACATTACCCATTCCTCCTTGTGTTGTACAGCCACCTTAGTGCAAACTGTCATTGGAACACAAAGCAGCAAGTGGTCACCGGAATATAAGAAGGACATGCACCTGCTGGAGCAAGCCCAGAGGAGGGCCACGAAGATGACAAGAGGGCTGGAGCACGTCTCCTATGAAGACGGGCTGAGACAGCTGGGGTGGTTCAGCCTGGAGAAGAGAAGCTTCCAGGGAGACTTCATAGTGTCCTTCGGGGTATCTGAAAGGGACCTACAAGAAAGATGGATAGCGACTTTGGACAAGGGCGTGTACTGGTAGGATGAGGAGTAATGGCTTCAAACTGGAAGAGGAGAGATTTAGATTAGATCTCAGGAAGAAATTTTACACTCTGAGGGTGGTGAAGCACCAGAACAGGTTTCCTAGGGAAGTTGTGGAGGCCCCGTCCCTGGAAGTGTTCAAGGCCAGGTTGGATGAGGTTTGAGCAACCTGGTCTAGCGGGAGGTGTCCTTGCCCAGGGCTGGGGGGTTGGAACTAGATGGTCTTTAAGGTAACTTCCAGCCTAAACCATTTTATGTTTCTATGATTCTATGAATTCATGCTGCCATTCAGCAAGTTGTAAAAATTAGTTTGAGTACTTCTGCTGTGATGGCAAGGGAGTTTACATGTCATCTCATGAAAGCCCAGAGGCTTCTCTATTAGTGTTGTGTATTTCCACATCTGTCCTCAGTAAGGCAGCTCAGCAAATTGCTGGGCCAAATTCAAGTGAGGGTGCTTAGGCAGTCTGAAGTGTGTCAGCAGTTGGGTCACTCCCTGGAGATTCAAGGGCAGTTTTTGGTTTGAGAGTTCATAGTCACAATGGCTCTCCAGAAACATTTTTGAGAAGAACAAGTCTTTGCTCCAAAAGCAGTATTTGGCACTCTGCCTGTGGTCTTTTACAGGGACAGATGTACAATGTTAGAGCTACGCTTATATTCCCAATGGCCATAAATCCCTGAGAAGAATATGCTGATATAATGGAAACACTGCAGATTTCATAGAATACGAATATGAACTATATATAACACATACATATATATACTTACAAAGAGAGAGATTAATACAATGTTCATTAATAGTTAACACTAATATGCAAATAATAGAACACCTATAAAGTAGAACTCTTGATTCTCTGAACATTCTTGTGAATATCTGTTAATTTTAGATATGTTTCAAAAGAGTCTATAGGAGCAAGGTTCCTCCAGTGCTAATTCAAGTCTATTTTTAGTAGAACAGTTGAAGAATTTCCTGCAGCTGAAAAGGACCTAAAATTTTTACAATACACATTTGAGGGCCTATGTGTGAGTTATACAAAAGTGTCTGGGTGATTTTGGATTATAGATTCCTTTAAAGTCACTGGGAATTTTTCTCCTAAAATGCTTTTGCACTTTCCACAATTCTGCCATAAATCCCTAACTCTATGTTTGAAATTGAGCTGTAATATATACTTTGCAAAAATGACATTATGATGTCCACATTTACTTTCTCTTGAATCTACTTACTGCGTGTGTTTAAAGATGTCTTTTTTAATTGCTGGTCCTGGAAGATCATACAGAAATCTGAAAATCAGCAAGTTTGTTTTGGCTCAGTTCCCACTACAAAAGTACAGTCAGAATGTAACGGTTTTCTTGATGTGCACAGCCAAGTATGGTAGGATCAACCATATGGAATAGCTCCCGTGTCTCTGTATAAGATACAGCAATGGAGAGATATGATAGAGGTCAGCAGAATTGTGAGAGAAGAACCATTCATGAAGCTAAAATCTTAAAACAGACAAAAGTGTCCTTTTCACATATTAGTATAACTAACCATCAGACTCAGTATACAAAATTTTGTGTTCCAAGGAAAAGGAAATGTTTGATTCCCAATGCAATGCATAAGCCTTATTTATATCATTATTTGATAAGATCTTAAGGAGGCCTCACTCCTTTTGGCTTCCTATATATCAGTCTGGACAGGTGCACATGTACATTTGCTGTGAGTGTGCAGTGAGTCCAAAGCTTCTGCATATACCTGACCTACTGTCTACCTACTGAATAGAGGTCAAGCCCATATAAGATATGTCAAACATGTTCCTGATGTGTCACAGGTGCAGAATGATCTTGCTACACACCCAGTAAGTTCGGCCTACCTGGGATGCACTGACCTTACTGCCTCTGCATGCGTGGACTTGACCTGAGCATCTGCAGCTGCCATCTGCCAGAGAGTCTGAGCTGCCAGACAACTATTGGGCTGACCACTTAGCCATTTAAAACCAAGACAAGTGCATGAAACTCACGTTCGCCCTAGAGAGAGCAGCAGGAAAACAAAGATCATCGTTGGTCCCATGTTCTGACATTTCTGAAGCAGTCATGGCAGGCCTCTCATCTTCCTTCTTTCACCTAGCAACCTTGTTTGAAATAAACAGCATTTTCAGTGAACACAGGGCTTGCTAAGGCATAGTCCTTAGATGTCGAAATTATTACTACGGACTCCTCAGTTTTATTTCTCATTGGGAAATTACAACTTTCTTCTTCACCTCTCAGGCTTCTAGTGAAGCTTTTTTGATGTTTATAAAGTGCTGGGTATGTAACTGGCAGAGCAAAGGTCAAAATACTTTATCAACACTGGTCAAAAGGTAGCTTAGAGGAGCACTTTGTAGGTTTCTATTGTGACCTTGAGAAGCACAGGAAGGATCCAAACTACCGTGCATCCTAGGTAGCTGGGACATAACAGTTGTCTTTGTGATTCTGTTCTTAACTCCTGAAACAATTTTCCTTGCTATTGTGTAGGGACTGAAAATAGGAGGAAACTCATTCTTTCAGTCCCAGTGAAGTGAAGAACGTTGAAGCTGAAAGTTTTTGAGTGAAGAACACTGATGTCACTTTCAACACTTCCTAGATGAGTTGGAACAATCTCCTATCCAAGGACCATGAGGTTTGCTGATCATAATTCCCTTTTTTCAGAGACTTTAGATGAGCATCTCCACCCTAGCAGCTTGTACAGGTTGGAAAGGCATGATGATTTCTATCCCAAAGCACTAGGACCATACTGTGCCAGCCTTTCAGTCCTTAACGAGCATGCGTTTAACTCATTCAGGACAGCTGTTCAGTATATTTAAGGCAAGTCTCCCATAGACTACTGTACTTTACACTTGTGTAGGAAATGTCTAAAAAATTGTGATTGACAAATGCCTACTTTGAATGAAGTCTAGCCATCACAGGTCATTGCAATTTATTTTGAAACAGGCATGTCTTTCCCCGCCTAGAAAATCAGGAATATCTGACAGCCATATTCATCCGCCACACAGACTCGTTTAACTTGAATGTGAGCTCTCTAACTTGAATTAATACTATTCCATGTCGTTACGCAAGGAAGGTCACTTTTCTAGTCATTTGTGCAATCGCTGAAGTTGTCAGCTTCTCCTGCGTATAAGCTGTACTATGCCTTAGTACATATGTATTCTACTCTACAGTGGTTTTCATTGAGAAGATGGAAATAACACGAGATGTTAGCGTTTCTCCTTGGTTTGTGAACTTTAGGCAGTTCTCTTTTTTTTTCCACTAGACTCTATAATTGATTTATATATTCCTATTTCTTCATATCCAGACACAGAGCTTATGAATGGCTATACAGAAGGTAGGTGCACTCTGTATGTTTCTCCTTCCAGGCAAAAGATTTCCTTCTGACCTCTCAGTCATACCCAAACAGAGTTTAAATTTTGCCTGTGGAGTACATCTGCATGGAACTTTAGGTGCGTAATCTGCCTGGCATTCGGTCATCTTATGTTTTAAAACACTTGGCTTTTAACATTTTGGCTCAGAGGGAGGGATTTTGATCCCTACACATTTTATAACAGACTTCAAATACGGTCTAGGGAAAATTAAAATGTTACCCATATACGGAAGAAAGTTGTCAATCTCAGAGCATGTTCTAGATGGCTGCTTTGCAATGTCCAGGGAAAAGAGCTGGGAGTAGCTGGTTTTATAGCTAAAGTGAAAAATGTGGGTTTGTAATATGAACAGCCCACTGAAAACATGATCAAATATTCCCTTCGAAGATATTACATTTTAGTTTATTTCCCATTGCCTAACACCCGGCATTTAGATAATGATGGCTGTCTTATAGGAAACTAGTTGGACAGATCAAACTTAAATTGAAAATGTTCAATAGGAAATCAAGTAGCATAATTTAATACTGTGCATGGTGCATTTTTGCTGTCTTGAATATTCCAAGTTAAATGAACAAAATTTTTGAATATTTTCTTGTAAACAGAACCTTTTTACAACCTATTCTCAGTTGTTTAACTTAGTTTGCAACGAATTAAAAGATGATCACTTTTACTTACACAAATTATGGATGTAACGGACACCAACCCATAAGTGGTGTGATTGACTTCCTGGGTCAACCTAGAATAGAAAGGTCCTTTTGAATTGGAGTGTTAACACAAAAAAATTGAAGCGTTAATCTGAATTATGTGTAGGAAGGAAGAGTCTGTCTGAATGTTGGAACACATTTGAACATATCAGCTTCTGATAATGCTTGTTGTGTCATGCTACCTGTATGAACTGCAATGTTCACTTCTTTTTTTTCCCCCACTATTATTGCTGTTTGGTGGTCTATCAGATTTTACTTACGCACCAAGTAATACTTTGTTGACTTCTTTCTTTCTCAAGAATAAACAAAAAAACTCCAGCAGTCCAGAGTTCCCAGCTGTATAAAGACTGTTAGATGTCTTTATTCATAGAAATTGTTGAATATTAATTATTACATCTAGATTTTTTGCTACAAAAAGTACAGTCTTTGTAGCTGAGCTTTAGATCAGAAACAGTCTCTACTGAATTTATACTTAAAATGATGTTTTTTTCTTAATGGAGATGTTAGTGCATCAGCTGTGCAAGCAATATATGACATTGATCAGAAGAAAAGTTTAGTAACAATATAGTGTTATTGTGGAACAAATTGAAGTTGTTATCCTTATAGGTTTTCAAATAACACACACTAGGAGTACTGCTTTTTAATCTATTTGTCGATTTTAATGTTTGTACTGTGCCCATCAGAACAGTGTAAAAAGTGTCTCCAGGGTACCTAAGTGCCTAAAAGCATTTAAGATCCAAACTCAGGAAATGAAAGACCAAACCCCCCCACTGTGACGGAGCCACTTATTTTGGTATGATTTTCTCCAGAAACTACCTGCAATGTGAATAATAAGCCTATGAAAATCAAGGTATTGACACTTCTCAAATACGCTGCAGAAGAGATTTATTTTGTCTTTTTAAAAGGACCAGCATGTTCTGACTGTCCCCTGGACCTGGCAGCCTGAGCAAGGCAGGGGCTCACACAGGGTAGGACAGGAGGCACCATCCAGAAAGCATTTTTGATCAAAGGGGTGAATTCCTGTG
Source organism: Chionis minor (assembly GCA_013398295.1). Taxonomy (NCBI): domain Eukaryota; kingdom Metazoa; phylum Chordata; class Aves; order Charadriiformes; family Chionidae; genus Chionis; species Chionis minor. The sequence continues at coordinate 280,938 of VZSF01002935.1, forward strand.
TTAACTTTTAACTTTTCACTCCACCTCTCCTAAAAGATTGGCTAATCCTGCACATTCTTAAAACTGAAGTATTTATTATAGAGACCAGCGGTAATATTTTCGAGGTGAGAAGCAATGGAAATTTCATGCGGTTGCCATTTTGCATACATATTCAGCCAATAATAAATATGAGCTATTCATCATATAAAACAAATTTAATAAAAATCCTCCACCTTCTTTCATTGCAACCAATAATTAACAGCTTCCATCATCTAACATTAGTCGTTACTGAGTGATCAACACTTACTACTGTCTGTTATAATGATATTTACTTAGTGTTGGTAAACATTAGATTTCATAGATTTTATTCAGTTGCATCTTGGATGAATCTGGCAGAAAATACTGCAACAAATAAAATCTGGGCTTTCATAAGTTGTGGATGTTGCATCCAAAACTTCTCATTATACCTGGCAGTAACTTGGCATAACATAACCAAGGAAGGCTTTATTGTAGCATTAGGCAAGCTCAGAAATAGTTTGTGGCAAGATGGTTTAGAACTGTTGTCTGGGTGAGAGCAAGAAATATATGAATCCCTTACAGGGGTGGACAAAACAGAAAACAATAAACACACAATCTTTCTTTTAAGATCAAACTAGAAAAACATTAAATGTATAATAAGTATTAAAACCCTGCAACAATAAAGCTTAAACACTTTGAAGTTATTCACTCGTGTTATGTTTGCTTGTTCTTTATGTCATGATTAAAGCAACTAAATACTGTCTGTGAAAATGTTGTTTTAAGAACACTAGTTCATTCTTAAAATCTTCTTCTCCTCATTATGAAATACCTTGAATAATTTTCAGATCATATTTTTTAAAAAAGCCCAAAACATTAGCACATACTTCTCTGTAGTCTTAGCACTTACCACTATAAAAAAATACTTATACAGACATTGCAATACAATCTCCTTATTGTATTTCATGTTTCATGTGAAGAAACTCTCTTGTGAACATCTTCGTCTTATTTCTGGGGTGCCTGATATTATTGCTGATCTCTGGGACATTTTGTTGCTGACCATACTTCTTATCAGATTTTAGCCAATCCATCTCACTACTCTGGGCACTCAGACAGGAGGTGCTTGCAGTACACAAGCAACAGGAGAATATAGGCATATGTTTATTTAAAAATGTGGACACATCATATCAGGAAGTCATGCTCTCCAAAGTGCTTAATGACTGTATACACTGGAACATCATGGTATGATTTATTATTGGGGTATGATTCAATGAGTTACTTAATGACTTAGAGACAGGGGCTGTAGTCCTTAATAAAAAACCCTCTGATTTAATTAATGGAAGTCTTTCTCAGTCTGGGACCATAACATTTATACCTGTGAAAATGGGAAAGAGAATTATTTCATTGTTTTCAACCTTTGTACTCAGAAGGGAGAGAGGTAATTGAACCTATATTCCTTTTGCAAACCTTCAGCAAAAAGCAAATCAGATCATGAAAGATGTTTAGTCATTACCTGGAGGGAAAAGACAGATTCATGCGCTTTGGACAGTGAGCTTAATTCTAGTTTTCCTCTCATATGCGCTGGGTTAAATATATAACTCCGTTTTAAGAAAATGAATTTTAAGTCTGAATTTTTCTCTTTTAAAAAGCACAGAACAAATGACTGAAAGGTAGACCGTACACTTCATATATTTCCTCTAAAAATAAATGTTAGAAAACAGATAAAAGTGCAGTAAAATCGCTCCAAAACTGCCAGTTAACAGAGCAACATTTCCCTCTAGCGGTCACCCAAAAGCAGTTAAGGATTCCTACCATTACACACCGCAGAATGAAGAGTAAAATGTGCCGTTAGCTTTCCAAGTGTACGTGCAGGTGGTCTTGCGGGGTCGCCTTTGCAAAGCCCCCGGGAGGGAAAAGGCCAGGAGCTGCCCTGGGCTCCTGCATTCGGCCCCTCCTGGCCACCCTCGGCCACCAGCGAGCCCGTGGGTGCTGTCACTTGGGCTGTGGCACGGTGGGAGCCGGGCACCTCTGGGCAGCTGCAGGAGATGTGAGCGTTGGCCAGATGGAGATGTGCAGTGTTTGCACAGTAACGAAAGCACCTTCTGCCATAATTTCTGCATGTATTCACTTTCTATTTTTAATTAAAGAGATATATATCTATATAAAAATCCATATTTGAAATAGCAGGGTTTTTTTGTTTGGTGGTTGGGTTTTTTTTTTTTTTTTTTTTTTTTNGTTGTGGTGTGAGTTATTGAGGAGAAACTATACCACTTTGGAACATTTATAAAGAGAAATATCCAGTGTGCACCCAACGGGAAGGGGCAGAGACGGCCATAATCACATTATAAGAAGTACTCAGGAGACAGAGGAACCTGAAACACAAGATAGGCACCTTGAAGTCACAGGTCATGCAATGAAGCCATCTCAGCCTAACACAATCATGGTGGAAATAGCAGCAAACTCTAATTGCGATGAGTCCATATGGAACGTTTTAGAGGTGTTAAATTCCTAATTAGAGATATTCAGGCTTCAGCGTGCTGTGGTGCACAGATGTATGGCTGCTCAGAGCAAAACTGAAGGTAGGTAATGTGGGCGGTCATGATAAAAAGTAGAGTTGATTGAAAACATTTACAAATACCAGACAGACAGGTCAAGGAGGGGCTGTGCCAAAGTAGGAAGGTTTTTTGTGCGCTTTTAACTTATTTCCCTCCCAGTCCTCCATGTTATTTAGACAGCTATTGCAGTCCCAAACCTCAGGTCCTGTATAGCATTTAGAATGGTGAGTTTTATTAATTTTTTTTTTTTCACAATAAGTTCAGCTCTGAATTTTATGCTGCAAAGATTTTTAGTGGAAATGAGATGTGCTTGTTTCTGAGAATTTTTGTTCCTGAAGGGGTAGGAAATGGTTGGAGAGAGAGAGTGGAAGAATGTTCATGTTAGCAAAGACACAGATAAATGTTCACGCATTCCTGTTCTGATGGGGAGAGGAAGAGCAGGAAAGAGATTAAAGGAGTGGAGGAGCAGAGAGGAGGAGGAGGAGGAAGGAGATAAAAGGAGCCTGTAGAAGATGGTGGAAAAAGGAGCAAAATGTCTCAAGCTTGGATATCTACAACGTTGTAATGAATCTGCAATATTTGGCAAATGTGCTGTGCCAGGGTTTTAGTAAAGAATTTAAGAGCTTTTCCATCCCTCCAAAACTGATACTCAGACACACCTTCAGCTAATAAGATACATTCAGCAGCCGTGAGTAAAGGCTGAGCATATATAACATGACATGATGAAATGAGAAATGGCAAATGCATTACACCAGACATAGTTGTGCACATTATTTTTTTTTTTTTCAGGCTTTTGTCTATTCATGAATTAAGAGTTAGGAAAGAATTAACAAGTTAGACTGCATCCCATCTCATTGTTGTAGACCTGGGCATTGGAAATAACATGTCTGGTCACGTGGCTGGAGAAGTTAGGCAGTATCTCATGAAACTGAATCCTCCTTGGGAAGAAGCATAAGTTACATTGAAAAATTGAAAACTAAACATGATTAATTACTTGTTAAATACTTGCAGTTCTCAGATAGACAGGTCCAAGCCTCAAAAGCTGGTTCCAGATCCTGTAGGGAAGCTGATTTAGTCAATTCCAGAGCTAAGCCAGGTGGGGCCTCTGTGAAGTTCACCAGGATCCACACTTTACCGGATTTTGGGTGGATTTTGTCAGGACATAAACATATAATGTATATACAGTCTGTCATGGGAGAGAGCAGATAGCCGTATGATTTTGTGACTCAGTGATGCATGATGACATTTTTATATACTTTCTCTTAGCCACTGTAATTAAAAGCTACTTTCTGTTAAACGCCGCTATACACTTGTTTCATAGACCATTGGCTAGTCTCAGGCTCCTAAACTGTTATTTCTCCGTCTATTCCTCTTACTCAAATATAAGACCCCATAAATCTGTCATCTCTAATGCAGTCAGAACTTGTTGCACTTAGAGGTGCATACACTTTTCCATATTTCTGAACAGCGCTACGATGAGGCTGAGGTTACGAGATTAACTGCTCATCGTCTTGACAAGCGCTGATGCACACCTGGCCTGCTCCCTGTTAGCACTGGGAAACCTACTGTAATTTTTTGAGGGGTTAATCATGGTAGCCTGCAGTCAGTAAAGCAAAGATTTGGCTTGCAGACAGTGTCTGTGGTCTGAGTTAGTTAGTTCTCAGATATATGCCTTAGACATTTCTGGAAGTGCTGGGAATCCTGGAGTGACGGGGGGTTTTTCCCCCTTCTTTTTGCTTTTTCCTTTTGGCATTTGAATGTGTGAAGGAACTCCATTTCCTTCAGTCCTTAAATGGAGTTCACAGTTTGTCCTCAGAATTCAAGCCTGTTCAACAAAGATTGGATATCCTGACAATCTCATGAATATAGCACTGTTTTTTCAAATTATTTGAATTATAATAATAATTTGCTTGCTTCAAGATGATTATTATGAATGCATATGCCATAAATGTGAATATTTCTATACACGTGGAGGTAGTGTCTTTAAAATTCTTGTTATCTGCTTACTGTTTACAACAGTTAAAGAAAAAAAAAACAGGAGAAAAAAAAGAACCCTTTCTGGATTTTTCTGATGTACTTTGTAACAGATTCAACATGTTAATTCCTGCCACATACAGTAAGTTCTCTTGTAAGTTGTTCTTCAGGGGCTCTGTTCCCTTCAGATCTGCAAGACAAAAGACGATACCATGTATATCTAATGCTGGAAAAACAAAGTGAAAGAATGCACAAATGTGTGACCATCTGGCTGCTTGTCCACTTGAGCACAGGCTATAAGGGTCACTGAGACCCCTCAGAGTGCTATTGATACCAGAGCCTGACAGGAAGCACTTCAGCTGGTCCCTGCAGGACACAGCCCAGTGCACTCAGAGGTGCGTTACATCTTCAAACGCTGGAGCTGGTGACAAACCAAAGGAAACTTCTAGCCATTTCCAAACGCTCTTCTCCTTGGAAATAGGCTGAACGGTTCCTATCCCCTCCTGATAAGCTGTGGCTTGGGGAAATAAGTATCTCTCGGAGGCTTTCTTGCCTCACTGACATCCCTGTTAGCGTAAAAGGCAAGTTAAAGTACCCCTTGGGGGAATAACTTGTTAAAAACGCTGAAATCATGATGAAGCAATGAGTGTGAAAGATATGAGCAGCACAGGGACATTCTGACTGGAGGGGAGGGGGAAAGGAAAGGGACAGTGCAGTGATGCAGGTACAACCCTCATGACTGATATGGACCACAAGCACTTTTGCTTGTGCTTATCAGAGCTGCAGGGGTAGTTTAAAGATCCCTACCCATCTACTAGAAAATCAATTCCTAAAGGCTGGTAGGCCCAAATGAAGGACAAAACAACTGTCTGGAGGGCATAGAAAAAGCATTTGTGACTACACAACTCTTTGAACTCTGTTCCTGGGCCTCAGTCGAGTGCCAGGGAAGTATTACAGAATTGCTTAAGAATACTTACTATAGAAATAAGATAATGGGAAATGCTGCCTGTAAGAACATGAAAGTTTCCCACAGGTTTTCCCAGTTTTATACTGCCACAACTGTGAACTCACATAGACCTCATATAGGAGGTCAATAAGCCTTCAGCAGTATTACACATACACTGCCAATAAATGCCCTGAGATACTGGTATCCAGACTGCCACTTATGGTCTATAAGTAATGCACATGTTCATAAAACCACAAAGGAAATACTGTACATACATAATAGTTTGAACAGACAAAGATGCCAAGGCAAAAGATTTTTCTTTGTTGCTGAGTAGTTTTGTTTGGTTTTGCTTTTAATGCTAGTCCTTCCAAAAGGCAAAGTCTTTATGAACTTCATCAGCCATCCTCTTCTGTCCCTGCCTGTGCCTTAAAATCTCTTGTACTTTTTTTTTTCCCTCTTTTCTGATTCTATACTACTTTCATATATTCCTCTTATATATACCTACTGTCTGTATAAGCATACACAAATGTGTATATATATATATGCAGTTGGAAGATTATTGTGAAACATTTGAAAAAATATTGTGTGCTATTCCTTTATGATACGGAATTTAACTGCAAGTTCTTGGAGCAAAGATATTTTGTAAGTATAATTCTTAAAATTTTAAGCATGACTGTAACTTGGGATCATTAAAGAAGGGACAATGCTAGGTCAAATACTCTCAAACATGACAGGATTTTGAACTTGCTTCTTATCTCCTTAGCTGAGCCCCAGAACTTTTGCAACATTGGCCAAAAGAGAAAACCCACCGTAATGTTTCATCTTCTGCTGATTCTTCTGAGAAGGTTTGATACTTTACATGCGTTGAAGGTTTCATGTAGGTGCATTGGAGGAAGATGTGACTGCAAGGTGAGGCTCTGCTATTTGTTTGGTAACGGTACAGTGCTGTCACGACGAAGGGCCCTGGGTAAGCTGATTCTTGGAGGAAACGGAGCTGTAAGTGCCTCGGAGTTGATGCAGTGAGCTAAGATGATCGGGACATCCCACCAAGACCAGTGGTGTTCCACAGAAGACTGGAGGGACTGGAGGAACCCATCCATCTCCTGGCTGTGAAGCGATCCAGGAGCTCCTCTGCCCATTGGGCTGTGTAGGGTAGGTGTCTTGTGGCACTCAGCTGCATGACGACTTTAGTTTATGACAGACAAGATCAGGCAGCTTGAGCAACCTCGACCTAGAACAGCAAGAAAAGCAAGGCAGCAAAGACTATGAATTTAAAATGAATCAGCTAATGCAGGTAAACTTGATATGCTTATTTTCCTGATACAATAATCAGCCAGCAGGTAAAGTGGGTGCAGCAGAAAGAGTCTGGATAGATGAAAATGACCGACACCAAAGTATGCCACATTGGAAAGTAGTTTGGAGTAACAGTATAAAAATAGAAAAAGAAAAATATAGGCTGCATAGTGACCAAAGCACCCTCGATTCTGGGTGTACTTAGCTGTGGAAGTTGTGTAGGTGAAACAAAAAATAGCATTGCAAATTCTGCCAATCTTTTAAAAATGCTAGTGGGGAAAAGGTACAAAGGCAAGGAATTAAGGTAATTTGTTTGAGGATTTTTTCACTGGATATTTTATCTTATTAATAGCATAAGACATATCTTCTGTTTAAAGTTAGTTTTAATATGAATGGTCATGTCTACCAGGTATTTTAAAATCTTTGTACAATTCTGATTTTTAAGTCATTGAGATTTATATTAGTGCCAAAATAAAGAGAAGTTTTTGTTTTTTTTTTTTTCCTTCTGGCCTAAATGCTAATGACGTTTAACAAATACACTCCACTTTCAGTAACATTATATGTTAAATTCATCTGAATGCTCTAAAATTTCAGTTTTCTGTGGTAAATTTATATATGGACATAGATTTAAAATATTATTTTAATACTTTAATTGCAGAAAGCAACTTTTCACCTGTAAACAAACATGTTGCAATGTTTCAGATATTAAAGATTTTATCCTGAACTACATCTCTAAGGCCTAACCATACAAGCCAGTGGTTCTGCATACAAAATACATAGGTATAGTTACGGTTGCACTTTTTAAAATTTATTGTCCACAAAATTGGAGAGTTATTACAGTAAATCACAAAATGTTCAGTGTTACAGCATGGCTTGAGCCTCTCTTCCCGGCCCCTCAGCATCAAAATAGATATCTGGGAGTTAATACACATAATAACTCAGAAGAAAAATTGAATACATGTGCCAGAGTTCTCTTATTTGATTAAAAAAATGGATAATGGAAGGAAAAGGAGCAGCATATAAGAACAATGTTTTTTCTGTCATAAGTTACATTCTGCTCAGATTACTACACATCACTAAGCATATGCCAGCCAGTCTAGTGATTTGTTGAGACAGAATTCTCTGGCAAAGGTGATCTTAGATCCCAATCTTCCCTTGTTAAAAAGGCATAAAAAGAAGATTAGCATAGAGCCAGCAGGGCTCGTGCGGTGGATTCTGTTGGCTCATCTTGAAGTGCTCCAGTGAGGTCTGGCTTGTTTTGCACCGTTCAGGATCATTTCTTTTGCCACTCATGGAAGTCTCAATGATTTAAAAATAATAATAGCACAAATAGAACACATGACCTCTAACCCATTCCTCTTTGATTAAGTCTCATTTTATAACAAAACTATGACTAATGTCTCTTCCTTTGCCTTCAATAAACTATCATATAATCTGTCTATTATTCTTAATATCCTCTTGCCCCAATAAGACATTTGTGTTTTGTTTGGATTCCCCTGAATGGGGTGAATATTATATCTATAACCTACTGGAAAGCATTTCTTCTTAGACATATTGGCAGGGCTAATTTTGTTTTTACAGGTGTTTGTACTTGGAAAGGGGTTAGCCACAGTCTTGAAGGCTCTACCGCACTGGTACATCACAGGAGCACAGTGTGCTGTGGGTCCTTGAGCTGTTAACGGGAGGCAGGGAGGGAAGGTTAAATTAATCATTTATGCTTTATTTATACTTTCTCTTACTTGTGGAGTTGGACAAGCGGATGCCAGTTTTCCTCAGCTAAGGGCTGTCTGTGTGACATGGTGTTTGATATCTGGCAAAGTATAATTTATGCAATTTATATATTATAAATCAAAACAAAGGGAATACATAGGAATTGCTGCACTGCTGGACTTTTGTCCATCACCTGGACAAGCTAACTAAATCCCCAAAGCTTGTCTTGAGAAATTTGGCTTTGAATCAAACAGGAGTACCAGCCCAATGCTGTTTTCTTCTTATCTTTGCTAAATTTTCTCTTTTCATTGTGCTATGAAAACTCAGTCATTAAGCAGTTTAGTAGATTTCTTGTGGAATGATGTGAGGGAGATCTTTCTGGAACGGGTAATGCTTAACTACTTGAGCCCAGCTAGGAAGCAGGAGTACACAAAATTTGCTTGCCCTCTCCCCCCCCTCCTCCCCCTTTTTCTTTTGGTCTTTTATTTTGGGGTTCTAAATGTACAATTCCAAAATTCAAATTATCTTAATTTAAAGAAAGCATACCTATTCAGCAAATTAAAAAAAAAAAATCCCAATGACGTAAAAAAATATGCTTACATTCCATCAAAGGTAACAGGCTCAATATTTTGCTGAATGGGAAAGGATTTAAACACACACTTAAGTGTTTGCCTGCATTGTGGTCCCAGTCTGATACCACCTCCTGAAAACTCTGTACTCGAGTTAACTGAGCTCGCCAAACAAACTGATCATGTCAAAGAGATTCATGAAATGCTGCTGGATGAAAAAAGTATCAGTCAAACTTGCAACTGCACACAAAATGCTTTTTTGGAGCAGAAGGAGAGGAGAGACAAGCTGAGGCAGCAATAGGCTCAGCCACAACATTAAGTTCAAAAGGGAAGTATTTGCATATCTCCTGTTAATTAAGATTTTTCTTCCCAGAGGGCCTTCAACAGGAAATTTATAATGACTTGTTTTGTCATTTGCTGACCACAGTAGAATCAGCCATGAGCACGTACCAGGCAGGGTGAGTCCAGTCACTGAAGATGACAATCCTTTCCGAGAGGTCTTCTCTCTGATCTCAGATAAGGTCACTGCACAGCAAGAAAGACTGCCCTGTAGTGTAATAGCACTGCAAAACTAGTGATATCAAAGCCAGCAGTACTAAGCATGACTCCCAAAACAGCTCTACCTGCGGAGTTAGCGTGGGTCCTGGTTTTGCCTGGCACTGCTTTTAATAAGGTAGACAGTACACGTGTTTATTAGTAAAATCATTGCTGTGGCAGAAGTGTAGTTCATTATCAGAACTTTTCCTTTTTTGGATGATTTGTGCTTTCTTTTGATACATCTAGTACCTATTTCAGACATCAAATCAGACAAGACATTAGATTTGTGTATCAATTCCCTTATTCTTTGGCAAGATACAACAGTAGAAGATCTTAATTTCTGTCTAGTGATTGCATGTTGGAGCACAAACACACTGTATTTGCATTTATAATAACTATACTTTTAAGCTAAAACTCCTTTGTTGCAGGTAGCCGAAAGCCAACAAATGCTGAAGTAGCTAAGTATATACCAGTGTGACTTACTTGCACAAATGTTATCAGAGGCACCTAGAAGGCATTCGATAGACAAACACACAGTTAGCTGAGTTTCAAGGAGTCTCATGATGAAGATCTATGGACTTCTCTATTCTCTGATGGAAAGGAATGGTCTTTGGGGGCCAGGTGGAAGAAATGTGGGCTTTACTCTGTGGGTGTACAGGTGAAATTTAATATTTACAAAACAATTTAACAAAGGAAGTGAGAAGAAATTCATAGGAATTTACACACCTGGGGTACAGACTATGTGGTGAACATATCTACAGAAAGTGACACACAGAATAGTGTACACCACTTTCAGAGGAAGCTTTACTAGGCTTCCTAATTATATCTGATCTATTAGTCTCAGAAACAGTCAATGCTGGATACTTCTGAGAGGTCAGATTGCATAAGAATATTGCTGCCTACCTGAAGAACAATGTGAACTATATAAATAAAAACAAATACAGAATTGTTCTGAGAAACCATTTCTCACAAATTTGTTGCTTAGCTATCCTGAATCAGCTCAAGTTTAAGGAAAATCTAAGAGGAGATACTATTCCACTGCACACCACCAAATATGTGTGTTCTACATGACATTACTAAGAATAATAAATGAATTGTGTTCACAGATTTAAGTTTGCCATCAAGGACAACTTCTTACGGAGGATGATATAAAACCATGGAATAATATTTCAAGATAAATAACATAATCTACTGGGATTTCAGACTATAAAGTGAGTGTAAATAAAAGGAATGGAGAAGGTCTTCCAAAGGTGTCTTTTCACTTTGGCTGGATCAGCGAGCAGTGTTTTACTTTAGGCTATTAAACACAGTGACCTGATACGTATTACCCGCCAATATGCTGAATCTGAAGGACACAGATGGGAAACAATACTTTATATTCCTTGCACTCTTTCCTTATTTCTCTGTTGCTAGCCATGGTTAGAAACAGCACACTGCAAAATGTGTTTGAAATGGCTGCATTCATTTTTTCTAGATGAGCCTTAATGTCGTCTTTTAATTTCATTTCAACATATGTAAGTTAAACCACTCTCAAAATGTCCAAATTTGCAGCAACTACAGTTTAAATATTTTTGGATAACTCCCTGCCTGCAGATTTCTACTGCTGATATTCAGCTGCTAAGGGACAAGACTGCCCAGTGTTTTCTTAAAGTTACACAGGGAATGAGAAATCTCTGTCCCTCTAAAAGCTGTTTTGTCCTCATACTTGGTGGTATTCTTTGTTAATCCAAAATGTAAACTCAGTATTTCACTGTTTTTGGTGAAACTGGTGCAACCGTTATGCATATCGCCACCACCATCACCTTGCTCATGCCCTCACACATCCTGCAGAGTCATGGATACACAGATATGAAAAATCATGGACTACGAAAGTCATAGATATTTTAAAAGCAAACAAACAAGGGGATCAGGAACCCAATACTCCAGTAACATCTGCAACGCACATGCAGCCTTATTTTTATTCATCTCTTTTGACCCTGCTTCCTGGATGCTCATCTGCAACACCATTCCCATTCCTCTGTTGTCACAGGGTGGTCAGACACAGATCCTGAGTGCGATAATGCCTTGGCATCTAACCCACACTACTAAATGATCATCTCAGATTTTGTCCTGCAGCGCAAGTCACCAGCCAGTGTTTTTGAACAATGTTTGGGTTTGGTTTTTACCTTGTGTATCCTCACAGTGTAACAAAGAAGCATCCAGCTCTTCAATATAATTATGCAAGAAGCTTTGACTTTGCTCTGCTGTGCGTCAGTCCCTTCTAGTGAGTGTGGAGGAATCTCATGGAGAAGCAGGCTGTGTCATCATGTACTGATAGGACAACTGTGAGCTGCCATTCCTGACTTCCAAATACTTGATTTTGCCAGCTAAAATAAAACTCTTTAAACATAGATTTATGTTTGATGGGTATTTTTTTTTTTAAAGAAGAAAACACAAAGCTGCAACTATAACACGACCTTGAGCTACAACACAGATTTCTGTCATTTACATTGCAAAGCATATTACATCAGCTGGCAACAAATGGTCACTATCCTTAGAGCGGAAATGATCTGTTGGGGGTATGTACAGTTTGGAAGTGGCTGAACATTTTCCTGTTATGCTTTTTCCCCTGAAGATTCCACACAGAATTCCACAGGAAAATTGTAATTTTTTTTTAGAAACAACTTTCACTGCAGTCAGGACTAGGCTGAATTTTGTCTGGTAAAGAGAATATATCTTTAATCTAAGTTAATGTCTGACAATATCAAGAAGGAAAGGTGATGAGACCTCTTGAAAAACACTGGCAAGTATCTGACAATGGAAAGTGTCAGGCAAGCAAAAAGGTTAGGTCATCATCGACTCTTGTATAATAATCACTGACTTGAATTATTCTCTTGAAATCTACTTGAAGAATGCAGAAATTTGAAATGATGGATGCACAGTGAAAATCTTACATCTAGATGATGAGAAATAAGAGAGGACTATGTAAATGAGATAGGTGAAATACCCAAATAAAAAGCTTTAAAAAATAGCCATGTTTTCCTATGAACTACTCTTGGGAGCTCTGTGCAAATCACAAAGAAGCAAAGAGGGTTGTAATCTAGAAATAATGAAGCAGCTTTCTTAGGCTTATAGTCTTCCTTTGATGAGTTACAGACTGGCAATAGAGCATCCCCTGCGTGACAAGAGATGAAAGTACATCTGTTTACCCCACTGACGTTAGTGTTCATCCCACTGAGGTTAATATTTTCCTCACTGTCTAATTATTATGAATGTTCATTTTAGTGCCAGTGATATGTTTGACCCTGCATTAGACGCAAGAATAGAAGTCAAAACCTATGTAATTTTCATTTTAAAAATAGACATTTAGGTCTGTGGGAACCAGAGATGGAGCGACATTGTACAGTATGGAATTATTTGAAGTTGCAACTAAACCTCTGGGGCTCCTTTTAGAAGAAAATATGTTGTTCAGACAGGTCTGAAGATGAGATAATTCTGTTATAACCTCATTTCTCGTTGTTACATGATGTAGTTCACTTCTTGCTCTTTCCAGTAGTCTCACATGAAATGCAAAATATAATAGCTATATAGTGTAATTGCTCTGCAGTATAACAAATTGTTCATAATAATGTCCCAGACTACTTCTTTTAAAAACAACACTCAGCTGAGGGGGTCTACCAAATCAGAAATTAATTTAGTGTCCTCTCAAAATTTAAATAACATCCATGGCCCTCAGCTCTGGCTACTCCACTGGGTATGGTAGAATAACGCCGGATCTACACTCTCTGAAGCAAGGCCTCTTATTGTCACAGTGAAAATTATATGCACAGTGTGATTTTGCAGTACTTACAAAAGCCCATAAACTGGCCAAAACAAACCCACTAAATGAGAATGAGAATCAGCTTTTCAATGTGTAAGAATTATAATCCGTTATATTTAAAGCCAAGACACAAACAAAAGATGCTTGGCCAGAAACTGTGTAGTTAAGAATTTGTCAGCATGTCCACTAGGAAATCTTACTATCAGTCCTTAATATTAAATTAATGTTGAAGACTTCAGCAAAAGAGTAGCAGATGCATGTGGACAATAGCTGGTTTTACAGCTCCAGCATACATTACCAATCTGTTTCCCTTTCAAGTAAGTAGAGCATGTTGTAGTCTTGTTGTTTATTAAACAAATGCATCTACGAACAGCAGGAGCAGAAAAAAACCCCATGAAAACAATCAACTATGTTTTTTTCCACCTGCAATGAAATCGTTCCCAATTATGGTGTTAGATCAATTAAAAATAAATTGCTTCTGTTTGAGTCCCTAAATGACAAGTCTCACATCGAAGTTTTTTATATTTCTTCTTTTTTCCTAATGAATTATTTAAAATCTCTGAAATTAGGTAGCTATAACAGGAACTCAGGCTGATGCTTAACGCCGCTAACAATAGTGGCTGAATTTCTATAAAATGTGCAGTTGCAAGTTCCTGTGCTCCAGGAAAAAAAATAAATGTGGGAAGGAATGAGGCTATGTTTCCAGTGAGACAGAGAACGTCTGTGGGACAAGGAGGGAAGGCTGCTGGCAAAGTGGCCCCGTGCCGTGTGGTGGAGTCCAGCTCTAGCCACAGGCAGGGAGCCACCAGGGAAAGGTCATAAACAGGCAATGGAGTGAGACACAAGAAGGGTGAAAGGTGCCAAATGGTCTTTGGGTCTTATCCTAGCAGTGCTGCATATATGCCTGGGAAAGCCAACCATATCCAGTCCTATGGCTACACAGGTCCTTGGGTTGTGGAAGCAGTGGGATTTCATTGCTCTCGTGGAGGGAGGTGTGAGTCCTGCTGTAGAAGTCACGGGAAGGGTGACGATGCCCACGGAGCAGCTCCCAGCTTGCAGGCCTCCTCGTTCAGCCTCTACTCGTCCCCAGCAGGGGCTGGAGCTATTTCTTGGAAAAAAGGTAGATGTCTGTCATTGCAGACTGGTACCTCGTGACAGGATTTGAAAGCAGAGGAGCATTACTTAGCAGAAGTTATATTGCCTTGAGTAGAATCAGCCCCTTCATTTGCAGCTAGGTTCAAAAATCTTTCCGCTCAAGACTGATTCACATTGGCATCAGAGGAATTGAAAATTAATTATGTCCACAGGAAGAAACTGTAGAACCAGTCAGAAGAAAACCAGTAAAGATTTTTTCTGAATGGCCTTGGGGAAAACAGTAGGAAGTTGCTGGTGAGTGGAGCTTTTCAAGAATCAAAAGGACACTCAAAATCCCTGATTAACTTTAAAACTAATAGCCCTGCCAGTGTCACAATTTCTTTCTAAAACAATGAATTTTCTTTCTAAAACCTGAGAAATACTTTATCAGGTACTTTGCCATTGATTTTGTTAGGACAGAGAAAATTTAAAGCAAGGAGAGATGTGCTTCAGGGAGTTTTTACATCAGGCACACCTTTAATTTTTTGATGGGAAATGTTATTTACTTCCTGGGAATAAGTAGTGTAATAAAGTCTGATTTCTGCCTATAATGGGCATAGTGGCCCTTTACAGCCTGGCCCAGGCTCAGCTTTTTAATGCTCTTGGGCTGAGGCTAAGACTTGCTCTTGGGCCTTGTAGGCACTGGAGCAAGAAACACTGGGAAATACTTTTTCTTCTCTCCTTACTCCCAGTTAGAGAAGTGAAGATGCAGTAAAATACTTTCAAAGGACACTGTATATAAGAATTTAAAATGTGTATGAAAACTGTAGTTGACTGCCTCCTCCTTCATTTTGGTTAGCAGTGGTTTCTCATCCCATCTTCCCTTTTGGATTAGATATTTTCATTATAAACTAATCCCATATTGTACTGCATGTCATTTCTGCACCAGCAGTAGCAGAAGTTGTTAATCTGTGTCTAATTTGTCTTTCTAAGAGTTATTCCAGTCTGTGCCTGGCTATGAAATCAGTTTCCCACACCACAGGGCTTAACTGGGAAGAAAGCAGAATACATGCCTTTTGAAATTAAGAAGCCCTTGTAGTGGTGTTAATAGGTTTTCAAACTATTTTTTGCTGCATGCAGGCATTGTATTTAACCATTCAGCTTTGAACATGAGGGATGAACAAATCTATGAAAGCTTAAAACAGTACAGCTTTACAGCTATTTCACAGTTCTTTATAACACCACTGCCAATGTTGGCTGCTACGGAGGCTACATCTTCGACCACTCGTGCAGCACGAACAAGCCGAGCTTTGGGAAAATGTTGCCTTGCTTGTCTGTGAAAAGCTGTCCAGCACTGTTTTGAAATGCATTAGTATCACAGCTATGCTATTTTCAGTCCATCTGCCATTTTGGAAGTCTTGCCTCAAATTCTCCAAAATATTCAAGTGCAAATTGAAATTCCAGCCAAATTTAGTGGTAATCCTGAAAACATAGCTGAGTTCAGACACAGTAAAAACAAGCACCTGATATAAGAGTAAATCCTCAAACTAGGCTACAGCTCGGTGGGGCTGTATGTGTGCACCTGGGGTCTAGATGAATGTGTTTGCTCTTAAATAGCTCTTGCCAATTACAGAAGCCCTGGATTTGAAAGTAGCAGGCTCTAGATGTATCAAATGCCTGTGATACATTATCAAATTAATGACGCGCAATTAATGATGATGGGAGAAAGCTGCTCCAAGTATCCCCACTGGGAATTCTTATAGACTGCCAGGATCTGACAGATATAAATTGACTTTAATAAAAGTCACAACAGGAGAGCTGAGACCTTAATTACCGACATGCCAATACCGACTGAGTTGGAAAGATTTTGGTCTGAATACAATTATTATTAGCTTTTCTATTTTTAAAAATTAAGAAAAGAAAAGGAAAGGCATTAAAATAGAAACAAGAGATTGTGGGTAAAAGGAATAGAGATGGGAATTAATTCTAATAAACATATTTATGCTTTTATGTTTATTTTTTTAAATAAGTGCCTGAAGAAGAACATGACCTCTTGTGATCACATTTAAAAGGCTTTATAAGTCTCCATCTTCTAGCTTAGCCTCCCTTGCTCAACTTTGTATCCCTCACAAATCTGTCATGAACTATCAATTCTATGAGCTATGCCAAACAAACAGCATCTTACACTTCAACACTTTAATCCAACCTTACTGAGCTTTGCTTTGAACATGTTCAGTTAACCTGAATTAAAACCACCTATGATTTTCATATTTTTATTTAGTTTTCTCCTATTGTCTGTTCTCAGGTTGTGCTCCCTGCATAGAAAAGGCAGGTTTCCTGAGGTGTTTGAGAAGTACCTGTCACAAATCCAGTCCTAAAAATATGTTTTTCATGACTAGTGAGCTCAGGAATCTGTTACACAAGACACCACAAGCAAGGATTAAAACAGTTGTTCAGTACTGCATCTGCATGTATGCTAAACACATCTCATATTACCCATGGCAGAGAATTGACCCAAGATTTAGAGTTGTGGGTTTGTTTTTTTTTTCCTTCACTGCAGTTATTTTAAAAATTCCTAAATTGTAGAATCAGAATTTCTAGTTACTCTAACTCTGGTTTAATAACGTGACATATTGCTATGAAATCTGTCTCTGTGGCTGACAGCACCCTTTCCCAAATCCTTAGCCCTATGAGAAGAAATTTTATCTTAGTGCAGATGTCTAGTATGGTGGGATCCTGCTTCTTCAATAGATTGTCTCCAGCTAATACAACCACACAGAAATAACACCGAGGTTTAAGTTTTAAAATAAACAAATTCCTTTTAGAATGAATTGGTTTCAAAAGGGCTTACAGAACTGTAACGTATGTCTACTGAGACTTGGGACAATATTTATGGAGACATAAGAGATGGTGGTGACAGTCACTCAGCGCTCTGAACAGGTTCCACATCAACAGTCCCAAGAAAAGATGTAAGAGAGAACCATGAATATAGAAACTGCAATTAAACAACAGACCAGATACTTTTTTTCCATTTTGTCATTTGCAATCTATACATGCAAATATACAACTATACCGTAATCAGACAAAATGTTTGTATACTTAATGTGTCTTAGCCGTTCATGGTAGGTATATTGACATGTTTGAAAGGACAGAAAGATACAGCTGAAGGATGTGAAATAGTGTGGACAACATTAAAATGAGTATTCTTTAAAAAGGATGCTCATTCCCTAGCAGTTAACAACATGAACAAACATCTTTTGCATTCACTTTCCTTTTTCTAGCTAGAATTTTGTATTACTGCATCTATGCTCACTTATAGTAGTCATTTTCCCCTGCTAATTTACAGGCTCGAACACATCTAGGAGATGTATTAAAGAGAGATTTTTTTTTCTTTTTCTAGACAGCTACAGGATTTTCTTGATGAAGAGAAAAGTAAATCTGTATGTCATCAACCCAGAACAGCAATTTAATGAATGGCTTTCCCCAGAGGCAAGGTGCGCACGCTAAAAAATATACAAAGTACCAACCAACCTAGTTCAGATCCCTTTGGGACTTCTCAAAGTGTAAAGTGTAAAAGCAAAACAAGGACCATGCTTTTATCAAAAAGTGTCTTGAAATAAATAGCTTTTTTTAAAAAAGGCTTACAAAAGATATTAATCTTTTCCTTTGTTTATACCCTTCTCTATCCCCCTTCTCCCCCCCAAGCACTTTTATTCTGACAGCAGGTTATACTTGTTATTGACAATGAGATAGATCCTCTTTTAGGCTTTTCTTCAGAGGAGCACTGAAAATCAGCCACCGATATGTTTATTTGAGAGCTGAGGCTGGGGCAGAGAAAATAAACACTGTCAATATGTTTGGTGTTAAGGTGAATGGCATCAGGTCCTCCCAGTTTGACTTGTAAAGTCTCAGCAACTACGTTGCTGTGCGCTGGTGTTTTAGCAGGCCGTAGACTGGCCTCTAAAAGGAAGGGAAAAGTACATGATGTTTGTACAGCTGAAAACAAGATGAAAAACCACAGGCCCCCTCTCACACTCCATTAGACCCTAAAGTCCATGGAGTACTGCACTCAACACATAAACACTCAGTTTGTGGAAAACTTTCTCAATGTGTGAAAGAAAGGAACAAAGCCTGGAGTCAGAACAATGAACATCTATGTATGAAGTGAGCAGCCAGTGCAAAACGCAACGGCAATGCTCAGTTAAACAAACAGCTGATACAGGAACACATTAATCACATTAATAACTCCCAATAAGAACCCTTGGGAACGAGTCTTGATATTCTGAGCCAGCTACGATGTGCGCAGTCTATATAGATGATGCAGTTCTGTTCTTCTCACTTTTTATGAATGGAAATAAGAAATAATGCCTCTGGCGTACGCTGGCAGAGACCTTGGCTTGGGCAATAGGAGGGCCTGATTGTACGTGTACTTTACTGGCAACAAATCTGCTGCAATATTTTGTAAGAGTATAGTTAAAGAAAATCAATAAATAAACATGCAGACTCGATATACAGTTGTGTATATTAGAGTTCTGCTATAGACTTTGTTCCACTACCTGGTGGAATAACAAGGTAGTACAGTCCTGTGTCATTACTTTGCAATAGAAAACACAGGATATAGGGAAAATAGTAAACAGGAGAGTTACATTCTGCTGTAAAAAAAAAATCTCCTATTTTTAAAAGAGCTGTAAGAGCTTTTTCTGTCTTTCTCTTTGAATTCTCTGGGGGATATCTAGCTACAGATTTCCAGAACTGCTACAGGTTATGAGTCAGATGTGAAATCAACAACATGATATTAAGAATTATGCTGTTCAAAGCCTTGACCTTGACGAGCAGGAAGGTAACAGATGCAGTGTTTACAGCATTTGCTGCTGGATGAGCAGTCTGAGCAAAATAGCTTTGCTTCTCCAGATTTGAGAAAAGATTAAGACCCCTTATTTCTATTCAGGCACCAGGATTGTTTTGATAGTGTACTTGCCGGTATTTCAGAGCACGGTATGCCTGCAAACAAGTAAGATCTTATTCTCCCAGACAGCAAATTTATTTAGATAAGGAAGATCAGCTGTTTAACTTGCATGGTTAGATTGTGTCACTGGAGAGTCTCATAACGTATGGCCTCTTGTTCAATTACAGCACTTCGCCACTACTCCCTCGCCCTTTAGTCTGGGTGTAAGAGTTAGAGCTGCAGCAAAGGCAGGGTGAAACGAGCATGACAAAAGAGAGAAAATATGCCTAAGCCTTACCAGCTGCTGTGAAGAAAGAGAGGCTGAAGGTTAACAGGAGTAGACAGGGCAGGAAGCAGCCACAGTTGGGAGGAATCTGAGAAAGAGATCCGAGGAAGAGATCACTTTGGGTTTCAGAATGCCTCCTTATTAGCCCACGAGGCTCCATGAATAACAGTATAGCTTCTGATTAGTTTGTGACCAATTAAAACCTGTACAGAGTGAGAATGGGACTTTTAAACCTGCCTGTTTGTAGTCAGCTGCGGAGGAAATTGAATTGCAGGTGGTGAGCTGAACTTCAGTTGAGATTTTTCAAAGATCACCACTTTGCTGATGTCTTGAATCAGTTCTTCACAGCTGTACAGTACCCTCTTTTAAGGATAATTTCATGAATGGTTTAAAGTTTGGTCTTGAAGAATACAACGTGACTCAGTCTTCCAGTGATTAACTCTAAAAGCTGAACCTCTAAATATTTTTCCTGACTTCCAGAAGTACTGAAACTCACTTTTTCCAGAAATTTTAGTAAGCTTCACCGGGTGCCACCATGAACTCTAAAAATCAAGCTGATTTTCACTGATGTGTGTATGTGGAGGAGGATTTAAAGAGCCTGACTGTAGAAAATCAAATGTACCTCTATGACCCCTGGCCATTATCTTCATGTAGCTCTTCTAATTTCCATTAAGAAAGGATGAACTAATTTTGGTTTAGACTTGATTTGGAGGTGAGCTTGTCTACACCCCTTCAGTTTCACACATCATGAAAGCCAACATGTAAAAATACACATTTTTAAAATTTTACACTTTTCCCTGGCTGGAAGCTCACTTCGGACTTTCATTAACGTCAAGCAGAAAATAAAAAAAATATTATTGTTTTTTTCTAATGCATTACTTTATGATGTTATTGTAGCCTGATTAGAATTATCTTTTTGCAGATAGTCCTTTCTTGGGGTGCTCCAGTGAGCTGTCCCCAAGGAAAAGCCTCTGCATGAGTCAGGGGATAGTTCACCTTAAAAATCCATCCCGGTCAGCAGTACGGACAAACTGCATCAGCATTAGTTTCCTCTATCCCACACATTTTTTGATGCTATGCCAGCAGGCTATGTACCCTAAAGAGCCTCAGACTTCAGGGCATATGGCACATACCTTCAGTTTTATGTCATACAAGCACCACGCTGGTGGGCTGCAGCCTGACCCCCACGTTATTTCAAGAGGCACTGAAATGGGACCTCCTCCCCCATCCTGCCAAAAAATCAGGTAAGTATGTAGAGGGCCACATGGGCCCAGAGGAACCCAAGGGCCAAGCGATATGTAGCGAAGATGTGGCCAGTGAGCACCAGAGGGATCCTGCACTAAGCAAGGTGAGCGTGGGCCACTCGTGCCACCTGTCACACTGGCTAATGGTTGTTCCCTGGGTACCCCGCGTGTCGAGACAGAGATGTTGCTTTATGGGCCAGTGACCGCTGCAACCCACTGTGACCACTGCCACCCACTGTG
Source organism: Chionis minor (assembly GCA_013398295.1). Lineage (NCBI taxonomy): Eukaryota > Metazoa > Chordata > Aves > Charadriiformes > Chionidae > Chionis > Chionis minor. The sequence goes on from VZSF01002935.1 coordinate 302,104, forward strand.
ACCACTGCCAAGTGACCCTGGGACCAGTAGTGGCCCTTAGTGAACAAAGGTCCAGCATCACCCTCTCCCACTCTCAGCCTGCTCTTGCACCAGGCTTTGCGTTGCTGTTTTACAGAGCTGCTAATTTTTGTGACTTTATTGCAAGGCTGATGGTATATATAGTGTGTTTTTTTAATATTGCAGCAATTGCAATTATTACAGTATTTCTAGCTGCAGGTTTTCAGAGAAGTTTTGAAGCGCTAGCATTTAATTATTAAAGATAAAAAAAAAATATCGAAGTTTATTTTGATGCTTAAATCTCATGATTTAAGAGCCAATCTTGCTATTTGGAGATGACTCCAGAAACAAGGCATTATAAATGTAACAACAAGAAGAATATTACAAAGAGTTTAAATAGCCTTTTGTTCTTCCTCTTGCTTATAGTATTTCCAATTCATTACGTAAAAGACAAATTAGCAGCACACCTCTCAAAAGTTGCCTTAATTTCCTAAGATACAAAAAGTCCTGAAATAGAAAGAAATGTAAAGCAAATATTATCTGAGATAATAATCATGAATTCACATCTTAACCTGTATTTTTACATTTTGAAATTTAAGATATATATTTTTGTTTAAGCTCTCTTTAGAAAAAATGTAAAGAAATGAGTGGCATTTGCTGAATAATGTTTAAACATTTTTGTAGCGTACCTCCCTTGCTGTCCCCCCTCCCTTTTCTTTTCCTGACAGTATTAAGTCTGTAACACAGAAATCCTCACATTCTCCAGATGGTAGCATAAATTTTCAGGTCAAGTGATATTAAAAATAGATAATAGCCCAGACCTCGTGAGTCTCTACAGAAAGACTAAACAGTCACAATAGGGAATATCATTGTTTTGGTTTTCTTTATGAGGTTTTATGTACTCAGCTGTTTCTTCGCCGTGCTCTCAGTGCAGAGAGACCCTGATTATTCTGAATTCCAGTTCCACCTCACTTCCTACCCTTTATACTTTCTAAGCCCCATGCCACACAAGTCAAGGGAAATATATTCACACAGCTGCACCATCAGCTCCTAATGTGCTCTCCGTTGCCGATACTCCCGCTTCACACTTCAGAGTATTTATAACCGGCAAATGAGTTCTTGAATAACCTGCTCTTACAGCTCCTTTGGAGGAATACAGTCCACTCCGGGGCATTTCACTGTTCTGATTAATGGATGGGACGTCTCTAAAAATCTACTGATAATAAACTGTTTTAAGCACAGGAAGTTTTGAAAGTGCGCCATAATAAAATATTTTTTGAGTAATCATATTTTGTAGGCAGACAGTAGCTGCCAGCTACGGGATTGAGCTTGTCTCAGATGGTTCCCCAGCAAGTCTACAAGGGACTATTAAAAAACAGGAGTAGCTTCAGGGGTGACACAGAGCCTCAGCAGCTATTTAGTCTTTTATGTCTGGTTCTACTTGGGCCAGATCTTAAATAGATGTCTCTCACATGGCCATAGCCATTTGCGGTTCAGAAAAATAGCTTTTCAACCATGAAGGCTGCTTTTCACACCCAAGTGGAACTGGCAAATAGCCAAACCATGTGCATGGTTCATATTTACACAGTAATAACATTTTGGGAGAGAAAGAAGCTCTGTGGCTTATCAGTTTCCTTTGACCTGTATGCCTAGTACTTAGCTAGATATTTTTTTGTCAGTCCACACTTGGTGCTTTTTATTTGTTCTTCAAAAGAAAGAAGTTAATGAAGATAATGATCATTCTTCCATGATGTCCTCTTCCAGTGGGATGGATACATCATTCATACCTTGACCTTGATATCTGCTTTGTAGATAAACACTGCTGGGCAAAACACCGTAATGTGCTCAGGAGTTGCAGTGAGGAGCTATTTTTAAGAAACAGAGATAGGCTATGTCTACATTAGCAACTACTGTAGCCCAGTAGGGGCAAACCTGGTGGGCAAAAAGGTTGGTGCTTAGGACCTGACTTCCATACTGTTCTCATTTCAGGGGGTTTACTTCAGTTTCTGTAACGGCTCTGACGCCTGGAACAAAAGCCTGTGAGCAGCTGGAGGTTTGATATTGGTCTCAAGGTTTAATTTCATCTGAAAGGAATTCAGTTTGTGTGCCTTGAGGTTGCTCCACAATGTGACCCACGTGTGGTAAGTGGGGCCATTAGATGACTCTCTTCAAAAAAATTCTCCTGATCTAAACCACGACATTAATATAGGCCAGCATGTAACAGAATGGAAGCAGAGTTCCCCCCCTGAAATATTGCTTTTCCGATTTCAGTATTATGTGCATAAATTTTGAAATCGCCAATCTGCAGCTACCAGGGGGTGGGTGAGGGAGAGCACATGAAACACAGGTGCAGGCTTCCAACAGCACAAAGTTGTCCGTGGTGCATCCGAATGGGCTCAGCAAGGGCAGATCTGCGGTGTGACAGCAGAGGACTGCACCTCTGAGCAACGGGACACGCCGTGGACCCCTAGGCATGGCGCCCCGGTTCATATCCGTGAGTCACATCGTAACGCCGAAACGCTCTCCGTAGATCGTGCTGTGCTGCCAGACGCAATGATAGCTGCAGCTCTGTAGAAATGTAGGATTTGTCACTATACATACATTCTATAGCTTATCACATCATAGCACTGCATCGCCTCTGCTGAATTGCCTTGTGTTCCCTTAAATTTCCCTCCATTTAAAGCTACTCCTGTTGGTATTTGCCCTTAAGTGCTTTTTGCCGGGCAGCTTTGCTTTACTGTTGGTTTTCCTGTATCAGAGTGATGTCCCCAGTTGTAAGGGCCTGCTCCTAAGCTCATGTTTTTGTTCGCTTCCTTTGTACCTACACTGGAGTTCCTGTTAGGCGATGCCCGAAGCGGCATGCGGTACTCCAGGTGTGGTCACAGCAGCCCTTTGCACCGGGACTTTGCAGTTATCTGTTGAGATCTGTGCTCTGTTCCTCTATTTACTCTTCCCCATGTTTTGTTTGCTCTCCTAACTGCTACCAGACATCAGGTTGCTGGTTTTAAGTGTCTGTCAACAGTCGTCACGAAATCCTTTCCCTGATCGGTGTTTTTCAGTCTGTGACTGAAGAACATACTTTCTACTGTTTTTGTCAACGCTCCCCTTGTTATTTTCTGTTTATTTAATAGCCTGCTTAATCTCCTTTATCCATGCCTGGTTTTTATTCCAGGCTTGATTCATCTCCTTTGCAAGGGCAGATGCAGCTTTTCCTGTCTGATAGGTTTCTTATATGCCCACTAGTTCATTTGTTCATCCTTTTAAGACATGCAGAGTAGGCGTAACATTAAAATTTAGTGCTGGTGACCATTATACAAATAACTTCTCTCTTATTAGTACTATTTTCATCTTATTTTGAGTTTTCATCAACCCCCCCAGAGCTGAATATTTCTATGCCTGCTGGTACTATTTTTCCTATCCAATCAAATATACGCAATCACCTTTGGTATTATTTACTGCTTTAAGTTATCTCTTGCTCTTAAGTAATGGGATTAGCAAAGGAAAATAGCTCCAGGTGAGACCGATATAAGAGTAGAGAAAAGGCATCTGAAAAAGGATTTAATTTGTGAGGTTTCTCATCACAGCTGCTTCAAGTTCTTTAGTAATTAAATTTTGCATAGATTAACAGTTCAGGACCAATTTGAATTGCCCTCAGTAAATAGCACAACTGTTTGCAAGTGGACATCAATATTTTCTCTGTGAGAGAAGATTGTATGTGGGAAGCAGCTGGAAATTTGTAACAGAAGTTTATCATCAGCACAGTATGTGTATTGCTTGATCCTTATACTTCTTCTTACAAGGAAATGAATAAATCAGAACTGATCACATGGTAAATGAGCTACCTTAAATATTCTCTGTTGCACTTCTCCCTTAATGACATCAGAAGTTTAGTGCATGTCTGAGAAGATGCTGGAGGAGCAATTTGAGTAAAGGAGGAAGAAAAATGCAGATATTCAGTTTAGGAAGGACTTTTGAATATGGGTAGTACCCAGTTTTAAAAATAGACTCCTTTATCAGTATTAAGGTGAGCGTTTATAACAATGTGGTTCCTCTACTAACCAGACCTTATGTTTTTGTAATCTCCAGTTACTTGATTCTATTGCAAAGAAACAGAATTTTGTTTTGCAAAGGGGTTGGACATTTAGCTGTGTATTAAACTGGCACAAAAACCTGGAACACTTAACATTTTCCAGAAACCAGGCTTCCCAAATGTCTTGTTTTGGATTGATGGTTCTTCGTTTGACAAAATGGAAACGTTTAATTTTCTTATGGTTTGTGTGGGCTAGATTTTGATCATATGTTATATGAGTATGAGGTAAACTAAGAAAAAAGTAAACGAAAAGTTATTTCAGAATAAAAATTAAGATATTAAATTGTGAATATAGCCTCAAGGCATGTTTTGAAATTGTCAGAAGTGCTGTTTTCTTCAGGATGAGGTTCCAGTAAAACAAACTCTTTCTCTCAAAATTACATAGTCTTACAAACAGGATTTGCATCAGAATTTTTACTAATAAGCTTTGCAAGTTTTAAGTGATTTTCTTTCATCCTGAACCTTAGGCAAAGAAGGGCAGCCTGGCTTTTGACGCAGTCCCTAAACACAGCACCCCCCATTGCATCCCTTGCTAATTATTTGTTCTATTGTGATACTGTCTAAATAGAAAAAATGGCCATGTTACTTTTCTGCATGCTTGACAATTTGGTAAAAGAGACTGAGTAAGATAAAAACAAGCAAAAAAGAAATAACCTGGTAAGGAAGGGAGGAGAAACATTCTTATGCAAAAGTTTGTTTGTTTGCCTTTTTTCTCCCCCCTGAGCCTTTCCTTTTTTGTGTACATTTATCTCATCTCTCATAATTGGTGTCACCTGTCACTTTCATAGCCTCTCCAAGCTTCATTTCCAGTCCTCTAAACATGATCAGATTTTGCTTCTGACCTCACTAGGATCTACAAAGTTGTTATATTCAGGCTGCTTAACTGGAAGTCTAAATACAGATTTGGAGGATTGTCTTTAAGTTGAAAATGCAGACTGCAGTGAAGGGAAACACAGAAGTCATATAGAATTTAGGAAATACCTGCAGACCCTGACAGGTACAGCCTCACAGTGAATGTTTTATGGTATACTCACAGAAAAGTCATATGAACGTCAAGAATGTTTTGAAAAATAGTAAAGGAGAAAATAGTTGTATAAAGACATAATAATTTATTTCAGAAATTGATGTAGTTGTTCAGTAAATAACAATTTAATGCAAGAATTCACAGCCAGCTACGATACTGCCAACAATCCTAAAAGTCTTCAAAATAAAATATCCAAATCCTGGGGCCGAGGGATGACAGCAAAAAGATAAAAGCAAAACAACAATACAAAAAAAAAAAACCCACGATGAAAAGCAGAAGCTCAGACAGAGCCTGTGACTTGAGCAAAGCACAGCCTCACAGTGACAGCACTTGGCACAGAGTGCTCCAGCCTAGCTCCTTCACTGTGTATGTCGAAGTGATTTGAAAATACATATCTGAGGACTGAGCTTCTTAGAGAGACTGTAGTTTAACTTGGAACTGTTTCCACTTGGCATTTCATTTAGTCTAGTCCACCGTGGGTCCTCAACGACTTTTGAGGATGGAGGGTCGAAGAGAAAGATTTAAGAGACTCCAGAGTGCAAACATCAGCTGCGGAATAGGACAGGACAAGATTTAGTACACTCACAACACCTGAAATATAACCATGCACTAGGGGGTGAGCAATCATTTAAACAGTTACTCCCTATTAAATACATGTGCACGTTTTTCAGCCTAGCTTAACATTTTAAAAAGCCTTGGCTGCCATACCATGGCAGCTATGAAGCATGTACACCTCCCTTTAAAGACAGTGAACCACAGGCCATGTATTATTCTATATGCACATGATCTAAATTCTTACAACTAGTTTAAAAAAAAAAGAAAAAAAAAAAAGAAAGGCTGTGGTACAAGCAAATACCACCTACAATATATACACGGAAAAAGTTTTCATCTGCTTTATGTTTTGATACGATAGTCTATATTTTGACTCCAGAGTGTGATGACTGTATAACTTTTCACATGAATTTCATTTTTCCTGTCAAGGTACATTATTTTAAGGGTGACAATAACTTGGCTTCAAATGAGGTGAAACCATCACAGTGATAAATGAGTTTCTTGAGGAGGGAGGTTATACCCTGGGAATACACTTTGAAAGACCACACACCTCTGCTTAACCAAGCTTGTTAGCTTTACAACACATTACAAATACTCCTTCTAATGCACATGGCAGTGAAGAGACCTGAGCACTTGACTTTTGAAAATACAGTGTATGTTGCATGGGGAGATTAGTCTTGCTTTTCACACTGGCCTTTTGTGCGAGTCTGCTGTTTAACAGCTGAACGCTGCCTTTGGTCCCTTCCTTGTTCTGAGGATTATTTTTTTTTTTATTTTTTGTTTTTAACGTCAGATTCAAAAAAGACAGATCAGGCTTTGACATGCAACTTCTAGCTGTAGCCATGAGGGACAACCTCACTTAATTGCTGTAAAATTTGTATTGCAATACAGCGGAGGAAAACCCCATGCCAAATAGTATCAAATCTTTAGAAGCATTTCTAGGCATCATTTTAATAGTTAATGAAACAAGCTGCTGAACTTCACTGCACATGTGATTATCGTGGTAAGTAATTTTTGTATTTCTACCCTGACATTGTATGTAACAGAACTGAAACACAGGAAAAAAAGCCCTGGCTTAACCCCTGGATGTTCAAGAACATAACTTCTAGCCACCATGGAAAATATACATCATGCTGCAAATTTTACTTCTGTTCTCCCACAGCTTTTTGTACTTGTCATGGTAATGGCTCGATTAATCTTTGAGAGAGGCATCAAAGAATACTTATGTGGTGCTTTACTATGTTATATGCTTCACACAATGACTTTAAATGAGTTAACAGCACAGCCAAAAGATAGATTTTGTTTTTTAACCTTAATTTTCTTCTTCAAGGAGTTGCCCAAGGGACATACAGACTTGATTTTTCTGGTGATTAGATGCTGAAAGGTTTGGCAGAGCTGGTTTGTTTGGTAACGTACTTTCTGTAGTGTTCTTCTGGACAGAAACAGTAAGTTGAATGACAGATTTGACTGAGATATCTCAATACCTATTCTCATAGTGCAATCTCTGATAAATACCTTTCTCCTTTTCTTGTTCACTTAGTCTCCCTCTATTTTCATGTCTTAGGAGAGCACTTTCAGGGCTAAGATGACCTAAATATAATGGAAATGGAACTCAACTGTCAGGTGCTGTTTTTCAGTGAAACTCTCCTGATCTGCTCAAAAACTTTTTTCAGATATTAACTACAGTGGAGTCTGAGAGCCTCACAGGTACTCACTGTTCCATGTTAAATGAATAACCCAGTGTCAAGGCATTGGAAATCTGGAGGCAGTAGCATCATCCAAGGTTTGTCTTTGTGTCATCCCAAACCCCCGTTATCCTGGATGATAGCAAACTGGTCATATTTGGAACCAGGGGTCCTACTGCCAGGAGAGCTTTGAAGATGAAAAGGAGGCTGAGGAGAGACCTTATCGCTCTCTACAACTACCTGAGAGGAGGTTGTAGCCAGGTGGGTGTCAGTCTCTTCTTCAAAGTAACAGGCGATAGACTGTTAGACAGACAAGAGGAGATGGCCTCAAGTTGCGCCATGGGAGGTTTAGATGGGATATTAGGAAAAAATTCTTCACTGAAAGGATTCTCAAGGATTCAAACAGGCTGCCTGGGAAAGTGGTTGAGTCTCTCCTTCCCTGGAGGTATTTAAAAGATGTGTAGATGTAGTGCTGGGGGACATGGTTTAGAGGTAACTTGGCAGTGCTAGGTTAACAGTTGGACTTGATGATCTTAAAGGTCTCTTCAAACCATAACGATTCTATGATTCTATGAGGAGGAGCAATTTTCTCAGTGGGACCTCTCCCTTCCAAATTGGGGGATGTCACCACTTCCAGGAATGAATGCAAACCCACTCTGTCATGAAGGTCACCCCAAGCCCTTTCCATATGTTTTGACAGATATTTGGGAAACTGATGACATTGAGAGAAGGGGAAGGAAAAGAAACAGATCTGACACAGAGTCTTGTACTTGAAGAGACCGTCCTCCCATGTGTGCCTCCCCTCCATTCTCAGTCCTCTCTGAAACCCCTGAAGTCAGGTTTTTGGGGGCTGGTGCCACCGGGGGAGGTTCAGTGGGTTCGGGAGCAGTGGTCCTGGCTGTGGGGGTGTCCCCCAGCCTGCCCTGCCCCTCCTGGCAGCGGAAACAGCCCAGCTGTGTGCCTTCCCTTGGAAAACCTGGAATCGGTGGCTGTAGGCACTCGCCCCTGCTCCAGCTCGGGTGGATGTGCCGGGCAGAGCCCAGTGTGCTCACAGGAGGTGGGAGACACTTTTGGGCAGGCAGAAGTGGGAAATCAGGATTGGCCCAAACACTTGCTTCTCCTTTCACACAAGTTATATATATACATATTTATATATATTTATATGTATTCAAAAATATAGAAGTCTATGTGAATTTCTTTTTTTTTCCCCCGTGAAAGATGGGACCTACCCGCAGCAATGCGTGCCAGATATAACACAGGCAGGTGCTGTGCAAACTTCCCACTGCGGCTCCGTCAATGCCCCTCAGTCCGGGCTGGTTATGATCTCGAGGCTCTCGTGATGGACGGAGTGGTGGTTTTATGAAGTGCATAAATGCCGGCTGCCACTCGCTCCCACTCACCATACGCCGTACACCGGGAGGTAGGAGAGCAGAACACTGAGCCTTTCTGCCCCCAGCATCCACACTAACCCTGATCAATTAGCACCTGCTTTCGGGTCCCGGTCTCTCCTGCTGCCCAGACATACCTACACAAGCACTTCTGGGCCACTCACACCTGCTAATGCAAGCCCTGCGTGCCACACACAGGCAGTGGGTGAAGCTGGGTCAAAAGTTAACTGTAAATCAGGCCCTTATTTTGCTTAGTTTCAGCCCACTCTCACAGAATAACAGTTTTTGCATTGGCACGAAAGCTGGGCTGGTGGCCACCAGTACGTGGAGTGAAAGTGGCATTCATAAGGGCTGGGCTCCTGGCCGGGAAAGGCTGCTGTGGTGCCGCGGCCGGCGGCTGCGAGGGAAACTCTGCCTCCTCTGCCAGGATGCACCGGGCTGGAAACGAAACCTGACATCTAGAGCCGTTCTGCAACTATTTGCTCTTGAAGTGTTGTTTTTGGTTGGGTGTTGTGTTTTTTTTTGGTTTTGTTTTTTTTTTGTTTTTTGTAAAGATGTGACAGATGTCTTGTTTTTAGAGAGCTGCCACCAATACTGACTGGAAAACATCCAGATGTTTTCAGGGCGAGGATTTTTCCAGGAGTTAGCTCTCATCTTTTTTGCAACAGCAAGTCCCCAGGTGCAGCTGTGCCTGGAGCACTGATTCCTGATGACGGCGGTGAGAAAGACTCTTTCTGCAGGGCTTTCTCAGCCTGTGAGAGTCTGCTGAAAAGCCTGGCTTTCCTGGCATCCCTTTGCTGAGGTGGAGTCCAAGCTGGTTTAGCTCTTGCAGGATCAGATCCAGAGGCTTCTATGCCATTAACTTCAAAGCACTGCAGCATATGTTCGGTTAGTTCATCCAAAAGAAATGCAGTTTGTGTGCTCTGAGGCTACTCCATAATGTGAACCGGAGTGCAGTTAAGTGGGCACCACCAAAAGATTCGCTTCAGAGACGTGCATTCCTGACCTGAAGTAAACCACCCTTCAGAATATCTCTAAGGCTATTAGGAAGATTAACTTTCTATATTTAGGCCATGTTGAGTACCCCATCTGTGCCTCAGTTTGGCTTATTTGTGCTTTGAACGTCTTGAGCTTTCCAATATGGCCTAAAAATTCTTAAATGTGTCTGACATGCACCCTTTATCCAAGCTTCAGTGTCAATACCAGCACTCCGTCCTCCTTTGGCGGGATGAATTTACTGCTCTATCCATCTTTCTTTTCTTTCCTCTGACCTACGTCTTTTCCTCCCCTTTCATATTTTCCTCATTTCTCCCTTTCCATTCCCTTGATCCCATTTTTCGTTGTCCGTCCTGATCTTCAATCTAATCTTTTATTTTGGACCCTTCCAGGTACATAAAGGATTTATACGTGCCGGACATAAGTAGCCTTAACTTCCTAACTTCCTACTATTCATCATAGCTGCTTTTTGGAGGTGTTCTTAATTTTTTTTAACTTATGCTCAAATAATTTTATTTTTGGACAGACCTGTGTCTTTATTTTACTTTTTTTTTTTTTTTAATGTGTTTGAACTGATAATAAGTACAAAATACTATACTGGCAGTAATATACCTGAAACTGTGAGTTCGTGTTTGCAAGTTTAGTTCAAGAGAACATTTGGAAATATTGAATGAAGACACTTAGTTGTGTCTGGTCAGGAAATATTTTTTTTTTCCTCTTTCGGGAGAGAGCTAAATACAATAAGGCTTTTTAATCATCTAAGTACTTCTTTGGTTATGTTGGAAAAAAATAATCAAGACCTCTTCAAAACAAAATGTTAACATTTACAGGTGTTGTTTTCATTGAGAACTTCCTCTAGAATTTTGTCAAAATGGATACTATTCATGGAGTTTTCCATTTCAGCAAAAAGCTCCTTTCCACTAAAACCTCTGATGGAAATTCTTGACCAGCTTGAGTCAAAAAGTTCAGCCTTTTTTAACACAGCTGCCAATGTGCTTCTTGGTCATTGTGATTTTACAATTTGGTCATTAGATGGTGCTAAAGAGATTAAATTCACTCTTCAGATTCTCTTCCCAGGTTTTATTTTAAGACGCTGTAGGCTAGACACAGTTTCTGTTTCTGTCTTCACAAAATATATGTAGTGTGTAGCTCTGTACTAAATAGTCTGAGATTTACTGTTCATTTTGATGGGCACAAGATCTTTGCCAACTAACCGGTGTGGTGGCGAACAGATACTGAGTTTTACTGTATCCTTAGACCCAAACTGAAGATGTAGCCACTGTTTTAGCAGTATTAATCAATCTGTAAACTTTCAGTGTTAACATTAATGGACTTTTGACAAAGATTTAGCAAGCAATTTTGTAATGAAGTAATTAAAGTTGTGAGAAATGTGAGGCTTGCTTCTATCGGTTGAAAGCATAAAATATTTAATGATATGAAAGTTTTCACTGTAAGCCAACCCCTCCCATGATGATTTTTATTGGAATTAAGACTGAAAAAAGGGATTATTTTTGATAATTTATCATATTTGTAATTAACACACAAAAGTCAATACACTACAAAGATGGGTCCCTTTCCCTATATGTAACTAAGTACAGATGCACGGGTTTCGTTGCTATAAATATGTGAGGGAATGGTTGCTTTCTCAGCCTTTGTTCTCAGGGCTGCTCATAGCCATGTTGTAGTGTGTTGCGTGCAGACTTTTGATATTGATATGGCTCTGCCTTGAGCTGGAGATTCCCAAGGTAGGAGTGCACCATCTGCCACACAGACTCTGAAGGACAAGGCAACATAGACGGAGAGTGTTGGGAGTGTTAAGAGTGGTACCATAAGGAACTATGTGACATCAGAATGCATTGAGCTGGAGAGGCCAAGCAGGGAAATACATCCTGCTTGTTTTCTCTTCTCACCTCAATGAAGCCATTCTTGCACAAAAGGGCATTTTTTTCCCCAGTATATTGTGTAATTGTCGCTGTTCTGAACCATGTCCATGAGGAGGAAAGTCAAATTCACCCATTTTTTATTTATCTGTACCTGTGAAGCCCAAGCTCTAGGCTGTGCATTTGAGCAGTGCAATGCTGGAAGACAGCCCCATATGTGTTTGTTTGCCATGTGGTTTGGTTGGTTTTGTTCAAGTGTCAGTGCTTTCACTGCCAAATCAGGAGAGATTTGGCAGATAGTATTTAGCTAGGAATCCCACACTACAAATATTTTAGCAGTTGGCATTACTACTACTTTGCCAGGTTTTTTGTTTTTTGGTTTTTGTTTTTTTCATTTTCACCTGTTTCACGTTATAGACCTAAAATAATGTTGATATCAAAGTATCAATGACATAGTTGTCTTTGCAGTCGTCATGAGAAGGTGTTGAAGGGATATTGCCCATAGTCTTTTGTTAGCATCAAAATCCATGAAAGAACATACAGTTATCTGGTAAGGACTTTTCATGGTACTAAGCAAAGACTAGGACATAGTTAGTAGCTGGTATGAGGATATTTTTCTCTGTTGACCACCTTAAATTGTTGGCAGAAAAGATTAACAAGTCCTGAATGTGTTTTCACGCTGATGTGTTGAACACAAAGCTGTACAAATAAAAACCTTAAAAATACTGTTAAGGTAGACTAGTAGAAATGTGTTACTGATTCTGTGGAGGACATATCTAACACCTCGGTGAGCAAATATTGCATACTGAAGCTCATCCTGAAACCGTGTCTGAAGATTCTGGACACAGATTATGAGCATGAATTTCATTATCTGCATTATTCTAGATGAACCTAATTGGTTTGGTTCATAACTTGGTGCTCAGCTTCTAGTGTCACTGAGGCTTAGTCCATTAACAGCCTTGAAACGTAAACAAAAGCCTAAAGAAAATGTGTTCATGGTTTCTGTTTGTGGTTGTTTAAGCCATGGCAAAGGCAGGCAGATGTGTTGGGTATTAGCTAGAACCTGCAACACCTCTTCATGTTCAGCATCAACTAGTGTGAATAACCACAATCCAACCTGTCAATGGTAAATGTAAGAGATTGACTTGTCTTCACTTGGAAATGAAGACGAGCATTTCTTAGCAGTCTAGAGGTGAAGTACTTTTTCATCCAGATCAGCATGCATTTCCAGCTACTGGTGGCTTGTCATCTAGAAGTGTATGTAGATGTTTTGACTTTTGAAGAGAACAACTGCATAAACTGAGAATAAAATATGTAATTGAGTGCCGAAGACATATGTTTGGCAACTAAGTTCACACCCTCTCATTCCCTTTCTGATTAGTGTCATTGGTTATTGAAGACCAAAAGGTGCATTGAGGATCTCTATGGGAACTCTACAGATGAAGATACTTGTAGGGGGGAATTTGTAATTGATCTCTGCTCTCAGCTCTATTGGGGAAAGGAAAGACTGTCAAGTATGGGGTCTGTCCGCATCCATCAGTCACTCCTGCTGCATCACACAAGCATGTCAGCAAAATCTTATGGCTCACTATCAAACGATACAGAGAGGACAAGATTTCTGGACTCATGTTCTTAGTGTTCAACCATGACTTGTATTGATCCTCTCCAAGTTTAGTGCCTTATCTGAAATGTCTGCTTCCCTGAGGCTGCCCAAGTAATTCAAAGGAACAGTTACCTCCAGGTGGCAGTTCAAAGGACAGATATGTCTTTAGGCAAATTAATCCAAAACAAATCAGTGCCTGTTTCTATCCAAGATGCAAGGTGGTTGCTGTTGAGTATCATTACTTATTGCCAAAACCTGCTGTGTCTTCATTCCATTATACCAATAGCAAGTTATTAAACTACAAGATTAGTGAAAGGACTGTTTTTGTGTAGATCCGAGTGAAAGACCGCAGTTCCAATATGTACAACAATAAGAAATTGCTCAAAAATGTTAAAGAGAAGGTGGCTGTGTTTTGTTTGCAGCCTTCACAAGGAAATAAAAGCAAAAAAGTCAGGATAATGGAGAAGTCAGTGAGAGTTTTACCATAGTTGTTATTGTTGAGAGGCTGAGATATGTTCAAGTTGCCAGGAATGGATTTACCAGAAGGTGTTAGGAAACTTTAAAGCTGTTGCCTTTTTCTTTTTTTTTTTTCTTTTTTTTTTCCCCCTCATCTCCTGCAATTCAACTATTAAATTCATACTGTCCATTGTAGGGCATTAAACCCAGGACCCCGTCACAGTTGCAGCTACACTTGTGCAGTAGCACAATTACGGGTGACCCTATGTTCCAAGGCCATTCACACGAGTGATTAGAATATCATATTGATATAACTTTTTTCTTTTTTTTCTTTTTTTGAGGGGGAGGAAGGAACAAAATAACTTGAGGAAGTCAAATTGCATAAATAACTAGGAACCAGCAACTCTCATTTGAGGACTTTGGAGGAAATGTAATGCCAAGGAAAAGAAATAGTGGTGAGAATTTGCAATAAATAATTGAAAGTAGAAAGTTCTTCTGTAGTATAGAGAGATAATAAGTTGAGCAAATATAAAATAACGCTAAGGGGAATTTTGGAAGTTACAGGCTGAATGCCTTACTGCTGTGCATGCAGTATATAGATGTTACTGTAAACAAGGTCAAGGTAATGCCAAGACAAATCCTGCCTTGAAAGCTTTTACATTTTTCACATCATAAGAGAATATTAGTTTCCACTTCCAAAAAATATTCCCATTCTTATTTGCTGACAGACACTGTGCAAACTTTCTTGTGGTTCATATTCCCCCCGTTCCTGTAAAAGTGCTCACAGGCAGGAATGACCTTTCCTAGATGGAAAAGTTACTGACACAGGTAGCTAGCACACAACAGCAAAAATCCCCACAGCCAACCATCATTTGGAAAGACAGTACTGTCAATTCCACATCTATCTAAAATGTCTTCATGTCAAAATGCTTCCAGACTTGGATTCTTTTTATTAAATGATAACTCAGGAGTAAAGGAGTAAGTAGCTTAAATTATTTTGCAGCAGACTATAAACAATTGTGTGTTCAGAGGAACACAACCCAAGTGAACTACTCTTAAAAATGCAAGCCAAGCTGATCTTAATGCAGGGTTTTGGAACAGATGAAAAAAAGACGTGAAAATAAGATCCATTCAAAGGAAACAAGACAATCAAAATGTATCCTGCCAATTAAAACACCCTCTCCTGGTCCAAAACAAATGAAAGAAAATAAAAGACAACACCCAAATATGCATTGTACATTAAAGCTTGTTTAGCTCTTGAAAAAGATGCATTGTCTCTAAACTCCTGCTCTACATCCAGTCAGAACTAGCGTGGCAGCACAGGTTTCTGCATTAATTTTTAAAGTATGAAAAATCCTTAATTTGAACTGGCACTAATGATTGGCCCAGAAAAGTGCCACACTGGAAAGGAGAACAAGAAAACAATAGTTGAAAGAAAGTGTGGGAAAAGAGCAAAAGTATAACTTTCAGCTTTACTGTTTAATGGCAGTTGGCAGTAAAGTCAGCACGGATGATATAACACTGAGTTTTTCAGACGTGGAAGTTGGAGGCTGTTCTGTCCCCATTCAGGCGCCTTTTGGGTTCTTACTTCTTAGGTGGTTCCAGTTGCACTTTATTGTCCCTTACAAGCTTACGGTTACCCATTTCAGTTTACTGCTGCAGAGACCTTTTTTTTTTTTTTTTGACAGTCTGCCATTTATGATAATGAAATATTTCACTTTCCTCCCTCAAATTTTATAAATTCAGTTCTGCCTGCAAAATGTGTAGCTCCATTTAAAAAATAAAATACCACAGATACTTTTGCTCTTGCTTTGATACTTCTCACTTGGTATTTTTATAAATGCTTCAAAAAAGACTATTGATGCAATGTGGGTCTTAATTTTTTTACAGGAGCAAAACAAAAGTCCTACTGTTTGTGTGTGTGAAACATTTCTACATTCCATGCAAAGTGCCTTAGATCGTATTTTTGAATTCTTTCACTTATGAAAGAGAGTAACATTTTTTTCCTCTTCAGACTAAAGTCTTGCTTTTCAACCAATAAAGGACATATAGTTGGCTTTGCTTCTGTTGACTCTCCACTTCACACGCTGTGCTGTATTGATTTTTTTCGAATGACAGTGGAATGCGTATATTGATCTGGTGTATCTGGCAAGATGTAAATGGTGTGCTAGGAAGTAGACCTGCTAAAATTGTCAGGATTTCTCAGAGTTAGTGGCTGCAGAGAAGTCTAGAGTTCTCTAATGAAATCTCACTTGAGTAGAAATAGGTGGAACAATTGAATTTAATCTTGACAGTTCTGATTTCTTTTCAGCATTAGAAAGCAGCTCTTTTAAAGCGACAACTTCAGATCTCTCTCATTTTCTGTTATCCCACAATAACTCCCCTTCAGATATGGAAATGTGTGCTTTTCCCATCTTGTTTGTTTAAAGAAAGGAACAACTTTAGTGTCACCTGTGTTGGGGATGGTCTTGCTTTGTTCCGTCTAGCTACAGGTTCCCACACCTCAGATTGCTTGTCCCAGGCAACTGGCGATTCCTGGTGGGCATCCCCCCCTCCTTTTTTTTAAAATTTTTTAATTTTTTTTTTTATTATTCTTGCTGCAGTTGTTTGATTCTGCTCAAAAGTTTTACTGTTCTGGTAATTGGAAGACAGCTTTTAGATTGCCTGGAGGTGTTGGCATGACTTTTAAAACAGATAGTTCAGAGTTTTAACAAGAGAATGCCAGAAGAGTATTTTGAGAAGGAGCAAATTACCAATTTCTTTTCTTTCCCGTCTGTTTTTCCATACAGATTCCTGCCAAGCTGGCCCCATAGCGACTTCATCATCATAGCAGTTTATAAATTATCATATTGTCATTCCAAATCCATCAGAGCAGGATACATAAGAATTATTTCCTTCGACATTATAGATTTTTGTATCAGGAAAAGCTTGTTAACACTCAGGGTGATTAACCACGTCAAACAGGCTATCTACAGATGAGGAAGGACTACTATAATCAAAATGATTGAAAAATTAAATGTGTCAAAATAGGTGAGGATAATATCAGATGATCATTCTCCTCGCTAGAAAGTCATTTGATGCAAATATTTAGAAAACATTCCTCTTTCATCTTGGATTTAGATTAGCATTTGCAATCACTGCCTGTTGAGATAGGTTATTTTTTTCTTCTTGTGGCATTTGGAACTTTAGATTATCATAAGCTAATGAAAGCAAAGAATATTAAAGCTATACGTTATAAACTTAGTGCTCCATTTTACAAATAGATAGGAACCTTCATGCCCCAAATTTCCTTTAGGCACATGACAAAAAAATGAATACACTCTATTAGATAGGTGTCTATTACTTATTTAGTTATTGCTGTCAGGGGTGAATTAAAAGAATTTCCATTGACTTTTTAGGGAAACAACATCCTTGGAATATTTTCTTTACATATAGGAAATAAAGTAAGTTGTGTAACTGATGATCTTTTAAAAGATAAACTATGCATATTCCAGACAGAAAAGTCTAGTAAATATTTCTGTGAGCAAAGAGATTTAGTTTAAAACCAAACAAATTGTAAAATGGAAAAACATCTTGAAAATTATTAATATCCTTTAAGTGATAATTTCTTTCTGGCTTACAAAGCCTTTTTAATTTTTTTTTTATTTATTTTGAGTACTCCTCATTATGGGGTAAGCTGGCAAGCAGATTCTTTTTATCCTTTTACTATGTGGTGTGTTGCAAGACTACAGTATGTGGAGAACATCGCCATTGAACAATGTATAGAAAGCAAATGATCTCTGTCTACACCTAAAAGAAAAGGAAATAAAGAATAATGGGGAGTTAGGGATTACAGTGTGGCTTTGGCCTTATTATTTTACAGGGTGATGTACAGAACAAAAAAATTCCATGGACTTTGTATGTCTGTGTGGTCCAGCTCCCAGCTGTGGTCTGAATCAACTGGTTTCATGCTGGAACGAGCTGCCTGTCTCATGCTCATGCAAGAGGAAAAAAGCCCAGCTCAGGAACATGGCACAACTCTGCGTTGTGACATCTCTCAGGTCACACCAGCTGTGTTTTAAGGCAAGTGAAATAGCATAACTTTCTTACAATCAAGGAATATTTTGACTTGTGGAAGGAAAAAAAATTTGTAACTGAAATGAGCTGGAAAGGCCTGTTTGAGTGAATGTTTCAGGGTATCTGTTGTGTTCCTGAACCTATTGACACTGAAGAAATTTCCTCAGACTCTACCCAGTAGGTTCTGACATACTGTACTCCACATTCAGCTTTTTTTTGCAGGAACTGCTTCAAATCTGTATGATTTGTTTAGGTCATATTTACCTACCTGGGACAAAACTTTGCTGTCATTAACAGCAGTGCAACTTCCACCAAAGCCACTGTGGTGTAGAAATGATTATTTTGCACTAATGAAATACCACTTGCCAATTTCTGAGGTTCTACCCTCCTTCCTGATTGCTCCCCAACCAAGGCTTACATGCTTGATTTGACATGCGAGAGACACTTCGCAGCATGGGTTCCTCTCTCCAAGTGCACATGCAATTTGTTGTCAGCAATAGCTCTTGTTTTTACCTTTTGCAAAGAGGTGTGAACCACTTTGATCTTCTCTGAAAAAATTAAAATAATAGAGCTTGAGGGAAACTGTGCTTGTGTCCCATAAAGTTTTCTATGTTTTTGTTCCTTTAAAATAATCTAGGAATATAGTAATGCTGTGTATAGCTAGCAGTGACAGTCATGAGTATTACAAATTTTTATGTGCCATTTACTTAGATGAAAGATCCACCATTAATCATTGACTCTTAACAGTCCCTATTGTTCTGATTTAACCTGTTGAATCTCAGAATATGCCTAGTTTACCAGCAATAAGAAACTGCGAAGTCGCCAGTAAGTCTGGCTTTTCCCTTTTTTCCCAGTCTTGCTCTCTAGACTTTTCCATTATATTAAAAAAAAAAAAAAATCTTACTAAAAAACTAGCAGTGTACATAGCTTCTGTAATAACTCTAGGGAATGCTGGGTACCAAGGGCTGCCATTTCTATAGCTTGTCTCCAATATTCTCTTCCATATCTGTTTTACAGCCACAGAGTTGGAAATCCAGAGGCTGTAGCTGAAAAAAAGGTGATGAAAGCTTGGGCTTAAGATAAAAGCCAAAAATTAAACAAAAGGAATGGCTCCTTACCACAAGTAGCTTTTCAGCTTAGAAATGAGGAAGTGCTGACCAGGGATACTGCTTACCCAGCTCCCCACGTTGCTCAGGAATTAGGTGGTTTGTGCTGCGTGAGCCATCTATATCTGGTCTCCCCAGGATTTCTTACGGTTCTCACTGTAGTAATATTTGGGAACTCGCAGAGGTTGGTGGTTCATTTCTGTGGCTAGATAAAAGCTGGATCAAGCCTTCTCTGTGCTGTAAGCAAACACAAATTCGGTTATGGCCAAGATGGGGAAAAAGTCCCATGAAAAGAAAACTCAGTGTTACAGTAGAGTGAGATCTCAGTAGAAGATGGTGGGGGGTGCTGGTGGTGGGAAGAGTTGATGGGGACACAGTATGGGACGAATTAGCAGAGGTGGAGTTGGAGGATGGCCCTGGGCTCTTAGAAGTGGGGTTTGTGACTTTTGATGGAATTTTTTCCTTTTTTTCCTTCCTTCTTGCCCACTAGTGAGTCCAACCATCCCTTCTTCACCCTGTGATGGCAGGACAAGAGGGCGCTGATGTACACCTACCACCCACCCATCTCCAGCTTACGGGCCCTACGCAACTGCTTTCCTCACCAACCTCTTCAAGCAGGTGTGGCCTCTTTTGAGTCAAAGGCTGTGAATGTGGGCTGCACCTTTTCTTCCTCTGGCTTCCCCTGTCCCCTCCAGGCTGGCTCGTACTCCCAGGGGTGGCAGAGGCAGACAGAGCAGGTCCGTCCCAGAAGCAAACCCCAGGGTTTAAACTGCTCTGCCTCTGCCCAGAACAGGTCTTACAGAAATGGCACAAACATGGCTGCACTCAAATGCAATTCAGACTTAATTTCATATTTGCCCAGTTCTAGTTGCTATTGGCTAAACCCCTACAGTAATGCAATACAATACATTATATATATATGTTGATCCAGTCCCTTGCTTTAAAATATCGATATAGTTTGTTTTCTTAAGTAATGAAATTTACGTTTCTGATAAACAGGTTTGGTTTTGTTTTTCCCTTTTGAGGAGCAAATCAGGTGCGTCCACTAATTTCCCCACCACATTCCCCAGAACCCAAACTTTTTGTTTCTTCATTGTTGCTCATTAGTGCCTTGTTTCCGTATGCACCCAGTACTTTAAAAACCAGCTTCTATCAGCAAGCTCCATGGCCTGAACAGTCCATGGCCTAATCTCTTGCAGCTTGGGATAGATTATCCAGGCTGTGGATCGCTGTTCTTGAGGTTTCCTGCAGCAATACAGTGCCCTGAGGAGCTTGACAGGGTACACGCCACACGCCAGGCTCCTGTTGTTCTTTAAAGGGGCTGTCTGCAAGAGTTTACTACATTTTGAGGCTATAGGCACACAGCCAAGCTTATATGTAGCTTTATTGTCATGGGGTTTGTTTTTTAAATATTTAAATTCTCTGTCAGAACCTACTAATATCCAGTTGAGAGCTGACTGAATTAAAAAAAGATAAAATTGCCCATTAAATACGATAAAGGAGGAAAGCAGTTACCTATTAAGAAAATCAACTTTGTGAGGGTTTGCAAAGGCAAAAAAGTCAGGACTATAAATCAGAAGTGCTACTCAACCCACAGTAAGTCCCAAAGGGGCTGGAAGGAAGGAGGAGGCTAAATGGATGCCCTGAAAAGGGAGAGACGAATGGAGCACAGATAATACAGAAGAACATAGTAGTCAAGAATAGAAAGTGCATCCACATACAGGCACCCTGAAGCCAAAAATAAGAAGCTTGAATGTTCCGGGGAATGGAGAGTGGTGGAGAAATCTGAGATCAGCCAAATACTCTGTGAAGTCTTGTTGGTTTGGCAATGCTGTCATTCCCTGCCTATTGTGAGAAGCTGTCTGTGGTAATCTAAGGAAGAATACATGCAAGGAAACTGTGCATCTCATGTGTAAAAACCTGCTTTTTCTCAAGACGCTTCTTTCCTGCATTTGTTAAATAATGTATCACTGTGAGCAGCAGGAGGAGCTGTGGAATTCTACTGAGTGCAGCTGGGAAGATTTTTACGTTTCTAAAATCCCAAACCTTCTGAGCCTTGTAAAACCTCTAAGAGGTGTATTTATTTTTTTTTTTTCCCCAAAATCATCCACAGCAGGCTATTTATCCATCACTATCTCATGCTTTAGTTACAACTACCATGTAGCAACTGCTCTGGGAACTGCCAGATACAGTTGGATTTACTAGCTTTGTCTTTAAACTCAGAGAAAACTGAACTCAAGGAAAATGTTTTTTTGTTTACCATGATGCAATTCTTTTATAGGCTAATCATAATACCGGGACATACTTTCAGGATGTAGGGTCTTCTAACTATTTGTTACTGATGAACTGTACCTCAAATAGAAAGAAAACTTTGCGTAGTGTTAAAATGTGATTTTCTGATTTATATATATAGGGATGATCTGTAGGCATAGTCACTACAGATAGCAGAGCAGTAGTTGTCAGAATCAGTGGCCTTTACACACTATTTCAGTAGGCTGAGAATTAAGTCAATGCTACATTTAAGAAACTTGAAAATCCTGCTCTTTGTTTTCCTGTGGGTGAAATAGTTGGAAAATGCATAGCTATTGAGATGTCTGTGGCAGATTTTGCTTCTGTATTTTCTAGTGATTTTTTAGCCCATGTTGCTTTGTGCAGAAGGATGAGAGTGCAGAAAGATTAGACGGTGTATGAACATGTTATTGTCTGAAACAATCAGTATATCTGTTTTCTGTGGTCATTGCTTCTTTTGAGCTTGCCAACGCTTATTGTGCCTCAGGAAACATCATCTTGCTAAAGAGTACCCTTGTGTCAGTGAATATAAAGCAGCAGAAAATATTTGAGAGAATATGTCTTTCAAGTCTGGTATATTTTAGAATTAGTGGGACGGGTTAGATTTGGATATTTATTCATAACCGTACTTTCTGTTAAAAGTCTTTTCTCCTTTTTATTTTTTGAATTTTAAAAATATGCCTGGGAATGCAGATTTTTTTAAGATTTAATTGGAGAGATAAGAAAACTAATTTTACTCTGAGATAACATATTAGATAAAAATTATGAACCTTTGAAATGAGAAGGTTATGTTTAGAGCTTTATTTATACCAAATTAAATTAACATCCAATATTGTACGGTACAATTACTTTAAGGCCTAATCCAAGCATAGCCGAGTCTAAAATTTATCAGGGAAAACCTATTTTCTTTCAGCAATTCATAAACTCAGTCAAATATTTTTAACAGTAACAGCTATTAGACTAACATAGGTTTCATCCCCTGGCACTAGGTAGTTTCCCGTAGCAGAAATTCCATATTTGTGAGTGAAGTTCTGCATGTGTACAAATGTAGCAATTACAGGGATGGAGGCTTGTCTGGAGGGAGAGGATGGAAAGGCACTTAAGTTGACAGGCATACAAATGTGTGTGCACTTCACAAATACTTTAGAGCAAGACTCCAAAGAGTTTATTTGTCCATTACCCTGAAAGATGCGAACGGAGATTTTCATCCAACTAAAAATAAAATTTGTCCTCAAAGAACTGTGTTGATGTGGGAAAAGCAGCTATGCAGAAAGATGATACTCTGGAGATGATGACCCATGAGAGATTGTTATCCTTTGATTTGTTTAAAAATGTTTTTAAAGAAAATAAAAAATCATACAGAATACTGTAAGCATTAAAAATATAAATGCCCTTACAGTTAATTACTTTGCTGGCTATTCCACAGTTTTACACTAAGATGAAACAGCAACATAAAAATATTTTAATGCATTTAGTTTATCATCGAATTACGATTACAGGCTTTTTTTAGAAAACAACAACAGAAGAACAAAGTTATATTTAAAACAGGCTTTGGTTGTCACCCAGAGATTTTCCCTGTTTCTCATAATTTCACTTGAAGACCTCTTAAATAATGAACCGTTTCTAGCAAATAATGATTCCCTCAGCTAAGTGAAAATGTAAATCATAGCTTGCTCAAACTTCTGTGTTCTATAATCTGTCTCAGAGCTAAAGAATATTTCTTCTCTGTAAATATTTCAAAAGATTTAATGTTACAATAAAATCTACACTGCAATGTTATTGGCCTTAGAGATCTCATTTTAATCCTCTTGGTATTCCTTGCATTTACTTAAATTACTGTTTTACAGCTTCATTCTTATACCTGATGAATTCCAAGAGATCTATTGCTAATCCATTTGGAAAATGTAAATCCACAGAGTATTCTCTTTAATCATGCTATATTACTTGTACACGAAAAAAGTTAATGGTAATTTAATTTAAACTAAAAAAAAAAAAAAGAAAAAACCACCGGGATATTTTTTACATTTGTGTTCATTTTCTGTACATGAAGAGCAAGATACTGTAAGATCAGATGCAAATGGATGTTTCTAGCTTAACTAAAATATTGAATTTTCTTTATCTGCATTTGTGATTTAAAAACTAAATTTGTTTTCCAGTGAATGAGTTGATGGCTAGGGATGTTCTCAAACATATATTATAAGCAGGGATATATACAGAAAATATAATTGACATATAAGGAAAATAATTTGCATAAAAGACCTGATTCATCAAATTACATGAATCTAGTCAAGCAGCAGAGACTGGCTACATCGAAAATAACCAATTCATTAAATTTCAGGTAATAAATATTCTGAATAAACTTTTCATGAACAGCCCATAAACCAATAAATATTTATGGGAATTACTTAACCAGTGGAGAATAACAAGTAACCCAGAAAAAAAATATTCTACATTGTGGGTGAATAACATTCAAAGGGAAAGGAGTTCATGTCACTGCATAAATTATTCATTGTGAATTATTCTCTTGACTGTAAAGGCCAAGAAAGAAAAAAAAATAAGCTTATTTTGCGTATTTTGTTCACTACTTTTCCAAGTGCTTTACAGTCATTAAACTAGTATTATAATTATTTCATAGGTGGATAAAGCAGAGGCACTAGAAATTTGTGATTTAGCTAAAGCCACAGATTAAGTCAAATGCCAGGATTACGAACAGAAACATGGTTCCTGACTTAATTTTTTAATTTCTGCTCAGCAAATAATTCTTCCAGATTGATCATTCCCCAAAGGAAACAGGAAGACAGGGATGCAGGCTTTCAGCACAAGCACCAGGAATAAGAATGGGGTCAGCTCATACCTTGCAATAAAGCCTATCTTCAGGTTATCTCTTTCCTCATGAATGATATTCACAACCCATGTTGGTGGGTTTAGGATGCTGAGAGTACCCTGAACCACTGGGTGATGCGATATGGTGGAGACCGTCATAGACTTTCTGTTTAGGTTATTCTCCTCCTTCCACCCTGCCAGCTCTCTCCTCATCTTTCTCCTGAGGATGCAGAAGCGCTGGCGATGGCAGTGGTGCCTAGCATGCAAGGGGCATGAAAGGGAGCCCTGCAGTGAGTGGGGAATTACAGGTGCCAGTGATCAGTGGGCTCACCTCCTACTCCGCAGATACACCTGCTGCTGAAGCCAGTAGACTCCCTGCAGGAGGAAGGGAAGAGCTTTGTAATCTCCATACGGCATCCATTGCCTATAGCTTCCAGCACCCAATTAAAAGGATTGCTTTTGAGCCTGAAAGCATAGCTGTACCAGACAGGCTGTTTTAAATACTTCAAGAGAACAAACATTACTTTCCCTAAGGCTATGGGGCTCTAAATATCCCAGAAGTCAGCTCCTACAGAGTATGCATGGTGGCTTGCTATAGAAACCCACTTCATTTCTCCTCCAATATTTTAATTTGTGTGCTGCCTGCTTGTCCATCCCCCAGTGTAATCCTTGCTGAATTCACAGGCCTAGTCCCCATCTTTCTTCAGGACTTCTTTAACTGACACGCTTTCCCAACCCATCTTTATTTTCTCCTGGTGCCTATTCCAGCCTAACCTGAATGGCCTTGGGCAGATAAACAAACCTCGTTTGCCTTGCCAACCTCCATGCCAGGATAGGTGTGAAACTCTTGGTTCTTCCTTACTTGCGAAAGATCTTTGATGCTTATATGAGAAATTTGTGTTTAGACCCACCTGACCATGCAAGCCTTGGTCTTAGGCATGTCCACAGTGAGTCGTCTTCTTTGCCTGTGCAGGACTCCTACAGCTAACAAGAAATGTGTGAACCTTGAAAGCTCTTGAGCAAAGGTTTAGACAACATTGTTGGATTGTTGGTAGTGGGATGAATTTTGAGCAGAATACGGTCACGTTTATACATCTAGATATGGACTGGTGCATTCAGGCGTGTGGTTAGTAGGTAGGCAGCAGCTCAGAGTGAGAATTAACTCCATAATACCCCCCTCATAAAGTTTTTCTTCTGTGCTTGTATGGGTAATATGGAAGTCGTGGAGTGCTCTGTCTTACAACTGGTGTATTCAAAGCCCATGTGTGGTACAGTGATTGGAGTTGGTGTCCACAGACAGGTGACTGCTTTAAACTCCAGGGCTTTTGGTTAAATGGGCTGCAGCTCACCCCTGCTTAGCTGTGTTTTCTTTGAAGCTGAGTGTGATCAATCCCATTAAGATACTCAGGATATGCCTTCCAGGGAATTAAAAGCAGAGCTTTCTCTGTTGCCAAGACCTGAGCAGTTCCACACAGAAGCAGGAGTGGCTATAAAATCTTCCTGTTCACTGCAAAGTTAGTATTTAGGGGACACAAAATAAGGTAAGAGATCAAGAATCAAAAAGTCACTAACGTCTCTTCTTAAAAGGCTGCTTTCAAATTCAATATAATTTGCTTATTTGTCTCCACTTTTTTTTTATAACGGCAACGAGTAAATGTGCAGGCTTTATTTTTTTTGCGGCTGTATTCACTTTCACTTTCCAATTTGGATAAACAGACCCAGTTTTCTAAGAATTTCTTTTTAAAAAATTCAGGGTAAGTTATGCCTTCTTAATTCCTAAAGACAGGCATTATCCACCTGAAATCTTTCAAACTTTAAAATTAAACACCTTAAAACCACTGTAGTACGGCATTCCTACCTTTTGCTAAGCTTGTGGGATTGCATCAAACATGTTTCCTCTTCTGTTTTGCTCTTGAAAGATCCCCCAGACATCAGGAAAAAAACTAGCCAACTCAGAGATGCTCCGGGTGAAAGTTTAAAGGCGTATACATAAAGAACTGTCAAACCCAAAAAAGTAAGTAGAGAAAGCAGTTTGCTGTCCTTCTGCCTGGAGTTCAGAAAGAATTTTCTTCCAAGTAGCTGCTTCTGTTTGATCACATATATTCCAGCCTGGATAAAATGGAGAGAAAAGAATGTTCCATAGCTAATTAATTGAATCTGATCTTAAACTGTTCTATTTTCTCCAAGTGTACATTCTAGTTTGCTTCTTGTATCTTGCCTATTGCTGTGCCATCTGAGTACATTTGTTAAGCCATTTAAATAAATAAATAACAAAAAACCCACAAAGCCCTGAGGAATCATGGTGAAATTGCTTTTCATGGCGCACTTGTTTATATAATAATGTGGAGTTTTGCTGCATAGTTGTGGGTGGTTTGGATACTAGTTATAGTGAGCTGCCTAGAAAAAACTGTGTATGAATAAACCTTGTAGACTTCTGTTGGGGTAAGTATTTAGATACTTAAATACCTCTAAGTAATATAAGAAGCTTATACATCCCTCGATGGCCCCAGGTGAGTGTTATTCAGAAGGGTACATTGCTTGTAACTCTTCATTTTCCCGCTTTTACTGTGAACACTGATGCAGATTCTCTTGTACACAAGAACTACAGAGAAAGAGCAGATGGCTGGAGAAAAAAGGAGAACTGGGAGTTGAAGAATGCAAAAGAAAAGGCAGAAAATGCAAAAGCAGGACATCTGAAGATGAATGAGAAAAGGGTGTAATAATACAAGGTATTACAGCCCTGTTCCTCTGATTGCTGTAGCTTTGAGGAGGTCATTTGCATCTGCAGAAAGGTCATTGTAGCACTGATCCCATATTTGATGGGACCTTTTATTTGATTCTGAAACTTAGAAGAAGCCCAAGGTTGTTGAGAAAAGAGGTGATAGAGAAAAAAAAAATGGATTGAACAATATTCATGTCCTCAACTTCAGTTTAAATAGAGATGGGATTCTAACTACAGTCTTTAAGAACTATAGGAATTTACTCTGTAGTAGTACCCATGTTCTTTCCGTGTTCAGAGCTCTGCCATGGCCCCCAGGCTCTGTATCTTACTCCTGAGAGTGCATAGAAAGGTCTATTGCCAAAGACTTGGGTCTTGGTTATTAACTGCAAGTCTTTAGCACTTCAAAACACTGAACCTCATGGGGGTTTATCTCCGTCTTCCACTAGCCTCTTCATTTAAA
Organism: Chionis minor; assembly: GCA_013398295.1. Lineage (NCBI taxonomy): Eukaryota > Metazoa > Chordata > Aves > Charadriiformes > Chionidae > Chionis > Chionis minor. Next base: position 329,231 of record VZSF01002935.1, read on the forward strand.
AAAAAAAAAAGGAATTAGTTTTGATTATTTATATTTTTTTCTGCAGTCAGACACAATAAAATGTTCCTAATGACATATTAAAAGACAATTTTTAAGTGGAGTCATGGGTGACTGTAACATGTAAAGGTTTTTATTTCTATGAGGGCAGCCTTTTCCTCTCTCTCTCTCTCTCTCTCTTTTTTTT